>CAKAOJ020000017.1:2535000-2875000 GCA_916701645.2 Sebastolobus alascanus
TTTAATAAATTATAAACTATAATTCATTTTTTTCTATTTGTGCTCCCCGGCCTAATTTTAAATATTGTCATACATGTCCAGACCGTGCATTCAAATGTTTAATGAAGTATTAATGATACGACATAGTAAAAGTACAAACTGTGATTCTCTTTAAGAGTTGAATTACTAATGTATTATGAGTTAGCAGTATCTTAATGTTGTAGGTGGTTCAGAGGCACAAACAGTAACTGCTGTGTAGTTGTGACTCTGCAAAGTAAGTTGTTATTAGGTGTTTCAGATGTACATGTGAGGTACCAGTATCTCAAACATGTACTTCAGTATAGTACACTTGAGTAAATGTACGTTTAATTTGTACCTAATTACACACACAGACTTTAGTGCAGTATCTTGTACTTTACCTGTGTGGTGCTCTGTTGAACACTGTGTCTGCTGGACAGATGCTGTGGAAGACAGAAAGACACAAAACGTTACATCTCCTATCCTCGTCTCCTATCCTCTCCTTGTTTTCTCTACTGTCCTTGTCTCCTCCCCTCATGTCCTCATCTTTCCTTATTTTCTCTCCTCTATTTGTTTCCTTTTCTTTCTCCTTGTCTCATATCCTCTCTGCGATTCCTCTCCTTTCTTCTTGTCTCTTCTCCTTTCTTCCTCTCCTCTCCTTGTTTTACCTTCTTGTTTCCTCTCCTTCCTTTGTGTCCTCTCCTTGGTTCCAATCCTCTCTTTGTTTCCTCTCCTTTCTTCTCATCTCCACTCCTCTCCTTTTTCTCTTCTTGTTTCCTCTCCTTCTTTAATCTCCTTGTCTCCTATCCTCTCTTTGGTTCCTCTTCTTTCTTCTTGCCCCCTCTCCTCTCCTTGTTTACTACACATGTCTCCTATCCTCTCTTCTCATTTCTTCTCATCTCCTTGTTTCTTTCCTCTTATTTCCTTGCTTTATCTTCTTGTTTCCTCTCCTCCATTTCTCCTCTCCTCTCCTCTCCTCTCCTCTCCTCTCCTCTCCTCTCCTCTCCTCTCCTCTCCTCTCCTCTCCTCTCCTCTCCTCCATTTCTCCTCTCCTCTCCTCTCCTCTCCTCTCCTCTCCTCTCCTCTCCTCTCCTCTCCTCTCCTCTCCTCTCCTCTCCTCTCCTCTCCTCTCCTCTCCTCTCCTCTCCTCCCCTCCTCCTCTTCTACGCTGCTCTCCTCGGCTCTATTGTATTTCATTCTGTTCTCTTCATTCTCCTCCTCAGATGAAGAAAATGTTTAAACGCCCCAGAGACTCATTACTCCGACTTGTCTCTCTAAATCTCGTGAGTGGCTGCCTGAGAAGAGAAGGAAGGAGGAGTGAAAACCTGTTTGATGAATTGAAGTAATGACTGTCAAATATTCCAACCTGAGCAGAAAATTAACACCAGCGTGCAGTCGCTTCCTCACTGACTTCACTTCTGAATTATTTCAGGTAACCAATTAGAAATGTTTTGCTCTGATGCGTTCGGCTGCTGCAAGAATCATATAATAAGAACGGGGCTTCATGGCAATACATGTTTTTACATTATGGACATTATATTATTGACATACCTCCTTATAGGGGGTTCCGTATCTACTGTATATGTTAATGGTCACTGGATACCTTATTAATAACACTATTCATTTTTTTTACTATAACTACATTATTTCGTTTTTTCCATATTGATATCATCAATGTGATATTATACATTTACACATATTGACATTTTCATGTGTATAATCTGGTTTTATATGTTTGGATACATGTCAATATCTTTAAGTAAGTGAGCATATTCCTATAAATAATCCACATTATGATTATCTACCCAACAAATAAATACCCAACAGTTTTTAATATATATTATGTTATATATAATTAATGTATATTCACAGTGAATTATCTTGTGATAGATTTTTTTCCTATTATTATTCTACAAAGTTTCTTATTGCTTACTTTGTATACTAGTCTTTTTTTCTCCGGTGCTGAAACCTATTCTGCTGCTGCAGCAATAATGTAAATTCACCACAGGGATCAATGAAGTTTAATATTATCTTGTTTTCTTTATCTTGACTTTTTTTGGTCAAATATAACAAACGAGACTGAAACACAAGGAAATAGTCATTTACTGAAAGTAAACAATTTACCAACAGGGAAGCATTTGAATTATAATTTCATATCCGTCTCTTGTCTGTGTAACTTTCTATTGTTTGTCTTTATTTGTCCTTGTACACTTGTGTAAAGAAAACATTGTGGGTCTGAAATAGTATCTGAAGGAACTGAAAAAGGCCATTATACTCCAAAGATGTCTGTAATGTTTCTCTTTCTGGATGTTCTCTGTTGTCCACCTTCTATCCTACCATCGATCAACTTTACCACTTTATCTCTCCGTTTTTCTTTCTTCCTCCTTCCCTCATCCTGTCTCCAGATCAGTCTCTAGGCAACGGAACAAAGGGGGAATCACCACGACTACAGTGTTTGACTGGTACAGCTCAGCTATTTAAAGCAGGACTGATGTAAGAGACAGAACATCGTGTATTACTAAGAGACCAACCAAGAATAATCCTCGCATTGCAGCAACTCACACCTAAATGAAGTAGCTCCAGTTTTTTATATTCAGAATTTCTTAAAACTGCCCCGGAAGTCTGACACAGACTGACTCACTGGTTATCCGTCCCTACGATGGATATATGTGGAGCAAAGTTTCAAGTAATATCTACATTTGGTGTATGAGGTGGCCTATTTTGAATACTAAAAAATACTTTCACTATTAGTTGGTGACTTTAGTGCCTAAACACATCACATGTCAGTAATTTACAGATGAAAGAAAATATATCCCTGACATTTACCCTTTTTTGGATCATTCTTTCTCTTGTATTTGTGATATTTCATGCAAGACTCAAATGCAGCATTATATCTCAAATAGCAGCCAGAATGATTAACAAAAGTATGTTGTTGTGAGCAGAATCATTAAAGGGTCATTACAGTCATTGGTTCAGATCTTTAGATCAGCAGATATGTATGAGTGTTGATTTGAGGAACTACTTTTCAAGTGGCATGAAGTACCCTGATGAAGCCACTAGCCTCTAGAACCTGAGAGCCTTTTTCGAGGAATAGGGCTAGGGTACAAGAGGTTAGTGGAGAACTGTGATTGTACTCCTCATATAAATAGAGAGACGTAACCCATTGGTTTGTGGACTATCGTTTTGACCCTCAAGTTTGGCATTTTGGCCGTCGCTATCTTGTTTTTGGAGCCAGAAGTGACCATATTTGGACGATAGGGTGGAGCTGAGGAGGAGCGAGGCCCGGCACTAGCATAAGTTAGTAAGGTGCATTCATAATTCACGTTAACTTAGATATTAATTGGGATGCTAATTTTGGCAAGCAGAAAATTAGCACTTTGCTGCTTCTTAGCTTCTGTGCTCCAGCACTTTCACTTTGACTGTGAAAGGGTCAAAGATTCTAAGACGAAAACACAGACAACACACAAAAACAAGTTCACTGATATCTAAATTTACACTGTGCCATGGATACCATGTTAAAGATCTAAAGATGTTTGCAAAGAACCTATTCCTCAGATTTGGGACAATGTTGTGATGTTTGTGTGTTTATCTTATACTGCACTCATAATGGTGATGTAATCCTGGATTACTGGGTGTTTCAGATCTGTTCAGATACCCTCACCTCAGATGGAATTACTTAGTCCCATAATGTTATCCAGTGTGTGAACAGCTCAGACTGTCAGCAGTAAATAAAGGTCTTACCATCTTATAAAGATCTGACACGCTTATCTGGTCTTCATCCACCATCTCAAACTCCTTTCTGGGCACCAAGTCCAGACCCAGGTGTCTGACAGACAGAGAGGAAGACACAAAGAAGGAGAGAGAACGTTAATGTCTTTTATAACCTTCACAACCTTGTACACTATTTCTGATATACAGAAACCTATCCACCAACACACACACACACACACACACACACACACACACACACACACACACACACAGACAGAGTATATTAAAGTAATTTTAGATGTGGCCTCCAGGGATAATGTTTCTGAGGATTACTTTCTGTTCAATCTCAACAACCACATCTTTCACCTCCAGACCTGTGACCTTGGTCTTAAAGACACGGAGCAGAATATTCTCAGTAAAACGCTCTCTTTAACTGAGAAATAGAAACTAAATGTCTATTTCTGTGTCACTGAGGAGGATGAGGGCCAGTAAATTATGTTTAACCAAGGCTCCAGAGGCAGAGGAGACACATCATCTCTGGCTGATAAAGTTCAAGAACTGAGAGTTGAGGGTTGTATCCATTATATTTTACTAAGAGTGACCAAAAAAATACCTCTGAACTAGTAACAATTCCTTTATTTCTCTAAAATGGGGTTACACGTAATTATCAAAGTGTTGCTTCTTGATGATAAAAACTAGGGCTGCACCCAACGATTATTGTCATTATCGATTAATCTGAGGTTTGTATTCTCCATTAATTAATCGATGGTTTTGTGTTTAAAATGTCGGAAAATATTGAAAAATGCCCCTCACATGTCACAAATGAAATTTAACCATCCACAACAGAAGAAAGAATTATTTGTGAAATTCCTGATTCTGTTCTCAGACGTTCTCCAGGACATCTGAGAGGATGCAGTGCAGCTTGTTTGTCTATCCAACAACCTTTCAGTGTGAATTAGCTTTCAGGCTATAAACTAACGCTGAAGCATTTTATCTGACATGTCACTTCTTTGCTGAAAGATATTGTGGCTTAAAATGTTTTTTAGCACAGTGAGTTCTCCGTCAGCCTCTTCCAGGCTACAATATTTCTGTTTAAAGGACCACTAGCCTCAGCTTGGACACATGCATTAACCGAAAACTGAAGGAATCCATTGGTACCAACCATCTCATACTAGCTTGTTGGGAATGAGGCTAAATAACGCTCGAAAGTTAGGCTAAAATTTGGCGAGGAAAAACTGGCATGGTCATTTTCAAAGGGGTCCCTTGACCTCTGACCTCAAGATAGGTGAATGAAAATGATAATCCTATGCAGTTTTTTGAATGCAGTATAAATGTGTAATTATCGCCTATTCTAAAATGGTGTGTTTGAATATTTCTGCATACTGGGGGTCCCTAAACAGTCTTGGAATTACATAACTTGTGTATCACTGTAAAGCTGAGACTCTTGTGGATCCAATGAGCCCAACTGTATTCATGTGTGACGATGTTACTCCCCATAGTAGCCATTTCATTGTATTGATTTTTTAAAATTTGACCTCACTGTATATAATGACTTGTGGTGACCTCTAGGATAATCACAGCCTCATGAAACTTTACAGCCACAAACCACAGACCTAGGGAATTCAGAGGATGGATGGCTTTCCTATGTATACTGACAGTAAGGGGGTTTCTGAGCAGTTACCAGAACAGAAGTGCTCGCCATCCAATCGCCGAAAAATGCAATTCTTGCAGAAATCTCCAAATGTCAAAAGTTTTTGATACCAATTCACAGCATGGCTTTTTCTATGGTGTTCCTCAAGGTCTTGGTGTCTTAATGTGGTATTTTGGAGGGATTATTGATCATTTCTATCAATTCTTGAGTGGTAAAAAATGGTTGAATTTAGCACCAAATCTGTGTAACAAATGCTATCAACCCCAAAAATTGCTGCAACAACTTATGAGACAAAAGTGAGCATGGGGGTGGCCATCATATACTTCTATCATAATGTTCTAAGCCCTTATACACTTTCACAATCTATTTTAATTAATTAATTCATGTTTATTTATTTATTTATATTTCTTTGATTAGAACAACTTGACACACAGTGCTGAGCTGCATCTCAAATTAATCTTCAGGTCCCCAGCTTTCAGATGACGTACACCACTTCTATGTGACATCTACTGTTGACCTGCTATCTCCCCCTAAAGGCCCCCTGTACCCCCCTAAAAAAGACAAAAACTGGTCTATTGTGAGTCTCAGAGGGTTAATATGTATAATATATAATATTAATATAGCATGTAATTTCAACTTGTGCCAAAAAATGTGAACTTTCCCTTTAATAATTATAGCAGCAACAGTAATACCTAGTATTAATACTGTTACTAAAAACTGAAAAACACCCCCTAAATACTACTGTTAGTCATATTTTTGCTACTATAATTATAATAATAATGATAATAATAATAATGATCATCATCATCATCATCATCATCATCATCATCATCTTCATCTTCATCTTCCTTGAGAGCACACACATCACTTCCCAGTCCGTCAGCAGATTGGAGGCTTTAAATAACCTGTTCCAGTCCTGGGCCGCCCACCTCTCATATCTCCAGTATTAATAACTCAATCCCAAGTCAACGGGCAATCTCTCTCCTTTTCATCTGTTTTCCATCAGCCTTTTGACGAGCTCCCATGAGTCTTTTCAACCGCTGGTGTACAGATTCATCCACCTGCCTCCAATCAGACTTTTATTTGCCCTGTGTAGGCGTCAGAGGAGCACTCTGATCTGCCGTCTGTAGCTCTGATTTAGAGGGCTGGAAACATCAACACCTCCATGTGCGGGATATTTGTGTTCTTTTTTTGGTAGAACATAGTCAGTGGTTTTAGTGACTTGAAGTAGGTATGTACTATGCGTATATGCATCAATATACAAAACGGCTTTATCCTAAATTGCTTTAAGGTTGTTAGAATCAAACCCATCATAAGCGGTTTTGAAAAGCAACATACTGATACAATACTGACTTGTTTTTTTCTTTCAAAGAGTGGCTACAAGTGTGTTATTACTGTGCATGTGATTATCATAAAGTGGGCATGTCTGTAAAGGGGAGACTCGGGGGTACCCATAGAACCCATTTTCATTCACATATCTTGAGGTCAGAGGTCAAGGGACCCAAAATTTCCCATAATAAATATATACATACATTTGCATAAAGCAGCATATTTGTCCACTCCCATGTTGATAAGAGTATTAAATACTTGAAAAATCTCCCTTTAAGGTACATTTTGAACAGATAAAAAAATGTGTGATTAATTTGCGATTAATCACGATTAACTATAGACAATCATGCGATAAATCTCAATAAAATATTTTAATCGATTGACAGCCCTATATTTTACAAAACCTAACTAAACCCAAGTAGTTTAGTTGCTTTTTTGTTTTAGTTGAATTTACAACATTAACCACATGATTAAAACTGTTTAAAAGTGTGACCTTTATCCAGGAGAAAATACGTTTCCCTCGAAATGTCATTGAGAATGCAGTTACGTTTTATGGGAGGGTAATTTTGTAGGAGACAGGGATGCATATACAGAACAACTACTAAATGAACTTTGTGATGAGATTGTTTTGTCAGCTACTGTTTCCAAAGTCAGGAATGAACTTTGAATCTCAACTTTGCATCCCTTTATATTTCTTGACATCACAGTTCATGTGTGTCAGTGTGTGTAAAATGTGTGTATAAATACTGTGTGTGTGTGTGTGTTTGTACTCTCACTCGTTGCCCCAGTCCAGTCTGACGGTGATGTGTCTCTTGACGTCTCGGCTCTGGTCCTGCGTCAGGTGACCAGACAGGAGCTGCCGTCTCAGGTCGATCAGCTCCATCATCACGTGGCGGACCTTGTAGAAGAGATCCACTTTGTGTTTCTGATGGACGGAGAGAGAGAGAGAGAGAGAGAGAGAGAGAGAGAGAGAGAGAGAGAGAGGGATTACACTCATCTGTTTTTCGGCACACTCGATTCATATTGTTTAACTGGTGAAGAAGCGGAGTAAGCTGTCATTCTTTGGCACCACGAGGCCTTCTCTGTAGCGTGTTATCCATGGCGCTGGCACTCAAACAATAACAACTCACACTGTACTACAGTTAAGGTGAATGCGTTCATTGTTTTACCAGCTGATTCCTATTTATCCTCACAGAGAGAGTTGGAGCCCATGCCAGCATGTGTTGGCCAGGAGGCAGAGAAACACAGTGAGCAGATCACAGTCTATCACAGAGCTTGTACACATTTACAGTGCCCAGTCCACCAGCTATGGACAAGAAGAGACATGTGGTGAGGACACACAAAGGTGGCAGGAATAGAACCATTGACCTTCTTGCTTTGAGCTGCACTATTTTCTATGCCACTGTAGGGAGAGACAGGGAGGGTTGGGACACAGAGGATACTAACATGGAGATGTAATAATATTTATATCAACTTTTCTGTTCAGAGGCCCAACAGCTTGACTGCAGGATCATGGTCAGATTTGTCCAGATCACGGACGAAATCCTGTCCAAGAAAACCAGACTTAACAGCCTTGTCAGAGTGGCAAGTAAAATGATTGGGGTAAGTCAGGGCCAGTTTATTGACATCTACCATCAACAAAACCCAATATCATGCTGAAGAGCGTAATATACTCATCTGTCCACCAGAGGATAGCGTGTCAGTGTCACATTTTGCCTCGCCGAGGCGTGAATATTACATGCGTGTATGGAAGGTGCAGTACCAGCAGTTAAGAAACAAAACCACTTAGGTTAAGGAAAAACGTCATGGTTGGCCTCAAAGGGACTGTATGTAACTTTTTACACATATAAATCGTTTTTTATTGCAAATGTGTGAACAGGTTGTAACCTACAGTAACCTCAAACATGAGACCTTACGCGATTTTCTGGGTTTCTTCTATCAGCCTGTAGACTGCTTTTAATGTGAAGAACAGTTATATATAGTGAAGCCCGTCTTGAAAAACAGGAATGTGACCGACGTTGGGCGAAAACTACACTCAAAAAAATCAACTAGGGCATTAGTTTGATCAACAAATTAGAAACATGTTGGCATTAAATGAATGAATCATGACTATGTTCATTACATGATTCATTCTTGTTTATTGTACATGATTCCAAACAAATTCAGATGAATGAAATCAATTCACGTCAGTCCAATGAGAATGACGTCCTTCAAATCAACGAGCCTGCTATGGTCAGCTATTGCGCATGCTCCGTGCCCCGGATGCAGAAAGAACTTCCGCTGTTCGTTTGAATCGTTTCACGCGGGTTCACGACCGTTACCTGAAGCTACCTGGCGCTACCTGGCCGCCGCTGCCCACACATGAAGTCCACTACACTTCCAATCCGCCTGAAACCTCGATATTAACGGTAAGTAACTCCTATATAGCTGCATGAATGTGTTTAGTTAAATATGGTGAGTGATAAATAGCAGTTATTGGACAGTTGTGAGTCATTTCTCAGTTGGATAGTTAACGTGAATGTTGTCACTCGTGTTTCTCACAGTTTAAGCCACCAAATCCCTCTTTCTTTCCCTGAAACTGTCGCACGTCTAAAAATAAATACGACCTCCCGTTTTGTCTATGACGACTAACAGACGGAGAAACTTTCGTCCGTCATTAAAGTTTTAAGAACAAGTTTGATTTTCTGCGTTTTTCACATCCATCAAAGTCTTTTTTTGACTCGGAGCCGCCGCAGATGCATATGTAACGGTATAGGCGCGGAGTTCTCCTCCGCTTTGAAACGGAGCGGAGGAGAAGACAGACAGACAGGCAGACAGACAGATAGACAGACAGATAGACGGACATACGAGCGGCAGTTCGGTTCCTTTCGGCCTGATCCCAGCCCCTCAGAGAGAGAGAGAGAGAGATACGCGCTGCAATCATATTAATTCTAATCATATAGTTTTTCTGCTCTCTGTTCCTCTACATTAAGGTAGAGTGACAGTCTTCAGTGTGAGTGTATGTAATTATAGATACTGTAACACTATAGGCCTACTACTACAATAGAAATATTAGCATTTGTTGTTATAACTTACATTTTTTTCTCTTTTTACCAGAAATACATCACAAAATAAAGCAGCATCCACTTGCTCATGAGATTTGTGTGCATCTTGTCGGTATGGTAAGTTAATATTTTTTTGTCATATTGGTTATCTGTTATCATACGTACATATACAGTATATATTATTACCCTTAAGGTTTAATGATTTAACAGAAATGCAGTGTTAAATATTTTGTGTTATTAACTATCGTCTTGTTGCACATTATATACCAGCATGCACATTATATGACAGGCAGCAGGACTTTAACCACCCTTGTTTTTTTCCCTGGATTGTATTTTTGTATTTTGTATTGGAGCAAATACGGTTCATTTCTTTTATCATTTACTAATGTTTTTTTTTCCTTTTCTTTCAGTGGCTAATGTGGCAGTGCAAACATTGTGTCACCAGAGAGAAGCAGGTACAAATTGTTTAAACATTATAAGCTACATAATCATTGTGGTAGAGGCCAACATTATTTGTGCATATATGTAAACTGTCCATGCATATTCAAGACGTGGAGTGGACTCAACAGCCACATCTATAAAGCTCATTCATCTCAGTTTACACAGACAGCTTCCAGTTCAGTCATTTTTAAATGTGAGTTATGTGAATGCAGTGACTTGTCCACAGAGAGAGATTTTTGTGTTCATATTGGTACACATTTGTAAGGTAACGAGACAGTTAGTTGTGTGTTTCTTGGTTTCCCTTTCAAGACAGATGTTGACAGTACATTTTATACATACAAAGGAGGAAGCATCATCCACACACACTGAGAGATTTAAAAGCAAGTGTAGTTACATTTGTGGACCGGGTGCAAGTGTCAGATACCTCTGATAATGTGAGGGCTGGCTGTTCTGATTATGTATCATATGGTGAAGTTGAAATGTGTACGTATCAAATAAGTCAGTCAGTTTTCTCAACTTAAAGTTATGAATCTTCCGTGTTTGTTTTTTGTTTTTGTTTTTTTAGAATGGGAGGACTTTCAGCATAAGAACTGGAGCGCCTGGACAATATAAGACAGAACCAAGCCTTCCTGTCTTCGATCAACTTATTGCTGGTAGGTAGACACAAAATTTAGGAGCACCACTTAAATCAACATTCAATGCAATATGTTCATATTTTTTCCATCTTAACTGTCTTAGTGATAAAAGCTTGGATGTATTTTGATTTTTGCCTTGCAATGTGATGGACTATATTGAATTTTATTATCATTTCAGCCTCTTCTGCAGACTGATTGCAGACAGACTAGTAGATTCCTGCCTTTGAAATGCTGTTGGCAGAAGCACTGCAATTTTTTTTATTTTATTTTTTACTTAAATGTATACTGGAAAGATTAAGTGTCTTTCTTGATATCACTGTAACACCACTTTTCGTTGTGGCAGGTCAAAGGGTGCTGTGAGACAAGTGCTGCCACCTTGCAAGTCCTTCCTTCTACAAAATAAAGAGGCTACCCTCACCCCTGAACTCTGAGGAGTATTGACCTGAACATGTAAGTAACTGACTGCAATGACTGGCTTTTATTTCATATGCACCAGTAAAAAAAATTCTCACTAAACGTGGTTCTTGAGGTAATGGCAAGCCAGTTTCATGCAGTGTTCTCTCATAGCAGCTGATCTCTATATGGTGATTGTTGATCTCTGTGTTACTTCTTCTCAAGTTGTCGTATCAATGTTTTCAGTGCTGGGATGTATAAACTTAGAACTCACTTAATACTATTTTGTCTAGCCTCCAGTCTCTTTAGACTCTGAAAATATATTTTTTATATTTTTCCACAGCACACAGACTCCGAGGCTGAGACATCCATGGAGCAAACTGTGATGGGAGTGCATGTCATACAGAAGGAGGGTGCGGTGCCCAGAGATGACCCAGAGGACATTGGTGTCCTGCTTGAAGGTGTAAAGGGCCTCAGTGGTTTGGGAAACATTGCGCATTGTGCTCTGTTGTTTGGACTGATTTCGAACCTAAGCTACCCATCAGAGCTCAAATGCAGTTTTGAAGTCCTGCAGAAGATTCTTCTAAATCTGGATGGACAGAGGTTTTTCTCCAAGGCCCAGTTCCTAAAAAACAAGCTTCTGGGGTGAGTAAGCTTGAAGCCTGGACTGACTGATAGAAGCTTGGTATTCCATATCCCTGCAATTGTTGTCGTTTGTGTATGGGTGGAGCAGACACAGCAATGTTTTTGAACATTTTTGATTTTACTGCATGGACAATTGTGGCTGGAGCAGTTGTACACACTTTTGAATTTCACCACTGAATTTCAATATTCTGAGTGGTCAATCACAGCGTTTTACGACCTGTTATGTATTTATAACAGACCGTTGCTATGGGTGCAGTTCTGATGTCGGACTCTGGTGGACCATTTTTGTGTAAAATTTATTGATTTCTTCAGTGAGTAGTCGTGTAATAAGTGGGATAATGTACAGCTAGCGGGTCAAAATATAAACCCCTTCAGGGCGATGCAAGTCGAGTTCCAGGTGCAGCATCGCCCTGTTGGGGTTTATGTCACAGCAGTGACTGGCTCGCAGTACATTATCCCTTACTTGTAAAGCACATGGTTAGGTTGCAATATTTCAGTGTTTAAAACTGTTAAAATGCATATTGCTGAAGTCATGCATACATTTTGCTGAATTATTTGTACAGTCTGATTTTATTATGGGCTAAGAGTGTTTGTAGGTTCCAATATCCATTTTATTGCATATTGCAAATGTGTTTAAGAAGAGTGACAAACTAAGAACAGTGGCCAAATGTTAAATAAACTAAAATAATTTTGCATCTTGACTTGTTTTATGTATGTCTGTGGATATTTGGTAATTTAATTCAAATGAATGCTTACTAGTACACTGAAAACAACACTAATTGAAACAAGATTGATATTAGTGAAACCATTAAAAACCATATTAGCTCATTCAACAAGATTGATACTAGTAGAACCACTAAAAAACATATTAGTTCATTCAACAAGATTTATATTAGTTCATTCAACAAGATTGATACTAGTAAAACCACTAAAAAACGTATTCGTTCATTCAACATGATTGATACTAGTATAACAGACAAAACCTATATTAGTTCATTCGACAAAGGAAAATTCATTGAATGTACATGTTAAGATTACTTTACACCAACAAACGTATGATGTGTTCAAAAGACACAATCAAGATGGATTGATCTTACTTGATTGGTTTAGATGGAATATAGGTGGCAAGATCAAATTACGTTCATCCAATGAATTATTTTTTTGAGTGTAGTGTTGTGGGAGTGTGTGTGCATGTGGGAAGTGAGTGGTGAAGCAAGAGAGAGAGAGAGAGAGGCGGCGAGTGTGTGAGAGAAAACGAGCAAGCAGCGGAGCAGAAGAGAGTTAGTTTAGCTCTGAGAATATCACTGAATGTTCAGTGGAAGTTGCAGTTTGTGCAGAAATAAATGCTGCAGCTCCTCAAGACCAACGGAGGTTTCTCATGTCTTGTTTCCTGCTGCTGAGTGGAGTGACGGATTCAACTCCGGAGCGAGTAACGCTATGGACTCCGGCCCAGGAGACCAAAACTATGGGACCTTCGTTTGGTAAGCTAACATTACTTCCAAGCATGTGAAATATATAGTAATATTGTGCTTTTAGCTGGCTAATGTTGCTAACGTTAATCAACATGATGCCTGTCAATCACATTCAGTCTCGTGTGTGTTGGTAGTGCGAGCACAAGCGCGAGCAACAGGATGCTGACTGTCGTTGACTTAACGGCCACAGAAGTCACTTTCTGATTCTTAAAGAGAGTCCCTTTACAATAAGTGCGTAAACTAAGTACAATATGTATGGACACAACATAACATAAGTACGAAAAACACGTCACAAACGTGACTTAAAATCACATCATGTGTACACCGGTAATTACGTCATGTTAGATGAGGGCGGCGGACACAGTGCAGCATCAGGGCAGTGTACAGTGAACACACACTTTAGTTATCTTGTAGTTCATCTTCAAAGAAGGCAATTGTTTGGGCTAGCTTTGGATTTAATAGCTTAAAGGCAGGGTTGACGATGTTATCCAGTATACACTATTTGTTATATTGGTTGAAATAGTCTTTACACCCCGACAGCGATCCATTTCTTATGAGCTCTGAAAAAGGACCGGAAAAGAGCCGTCATCTGTAGCTGCTGTAATCCTGTAAAAACGTCTACCAATCACTGCCTAGAGGTCTGATTGGGAAGAACCAATCAGATGCCTCCCTGCCTCCCTGCTCGTACTCCACCCTTTTATTTAAAGCATTTTAAAAAGGTTGTATCCTGGCAGTCATTTCTAAATTATAATACAACACTGAGGCAATGTGTCCCCAGGGAAGTCCTTTTCACAGCACTGGCATCTATTTGTCAGTAGTTCCTGTTGGGAACCCTGTCGCACCATCCAGACACTGCTGAGTCATTAGCATGTTTTTAACACTCAGCACGGCGAGCACTCAAGGTTAAAAATACTACTTATACAACTTTTAGCCAGAGTGCCATATTTCAAATGGATTTTCACTAGTTGCTTAGCAACAGCAAGAGTAACACACAGCAGTTCTCCTCAGCATCTGTTTAGCATTTGTTTTTAAGGAGATGCCCAGTGGACACAGAAGCTAATGCTCTTACACACACACTCTGTGAGAGGCCATATTAAAATTCTGCACAAGCATGTGATCATTAATGATGCAGGAACATCTTTCAGAGTGGAAGCAATCATCTTTCAGAACAGGCAAAAGTCCACTTTAGTTATTTTTATTATATATACGATCTCTTTCATTACTAATAAATTATTTCATCTAATTAAGGTGAAAAACATGAGAAGTGCCAGTGACAAGTGATGATTTCAACTAGTCATCACAAGAGCCAGGGTTAGTATGAATACATGAATGAATGAAAAGTAAAATGAATGGAAAAAACATGAAACAAGCTGACAAGGATTAGATATTTACTCTTTTAGAAAATCAAACAGTTCACACACTGAAGAAACAGAAAATCTCCAACAGCAAACTTCCAATACAGGATGATTTAGTAAAAAATATTCAGATATTTGTATTACAATAATTCTATAATAACTCTGCCAACCAATCAAGTTGCAGTTTACATCCATGTCTGTCCAAAATGTCATCATTTCATCCTATTAGACATTTGTGTGAAACTGTCATAATTAGCATATGAGTTCTTGAGTTATGGCCAAAAATGTGTTTTGTTAGGTTAGAGTGACCTTGACCTTTGACCTTTGACCACCAAAATCTAATCAATTCATCCTTGAGTCCAAGTGGACATTTGTGTAAAATTTGAAAAAAATTCCTTCCAGGCGTTCCTGAGATATGGTGTTCACAAGAATGGACCTGATGTATGTACCAGAGGGTTACCTCTGGGTCTGAGAAGTGAAGCAAATGCTGAAGTGCCTTAAACTAGCTTTATATCTAATAGCCAGCAGGGGGCGACTCCTCTGGTTGCAAAAAGAAGTCTGATTGTATAGAAGTCGATGAGAAAATGAGTCTACTTCTCACTTGATTTATTACCTCAGTAAACATTGTAAACATGAGTTTATGGTCTCATCGCTAGTTTCAAGTCTTCTTCAATACAGCATGATGATCATTTAGAAAATGATGGTCCCATTTAGAGTCATATAGACCATAAAGCACGGTGTGCTTTAGGGCGCGGCAACAGTTCGCTACCACGGCGTTGTCCGGTCTGGGAGTTGTCTGTGTTTTCGTCTTACAACTTTAACCCTTTCACAGTGTGTTTTCAGCTCATGAAAGTTAATTATAACCTTTCTGGTGGCCTGAAAATGTCTTACTCAGAGTTTGGTTGTACTTAGCTCCAACCCCTCGTGTCACGTCTGGTTGCAAAAAACAAGATGGTGACGGCAAATACCAAGATGGCGGCGGCCAAAAATCAACATTGTGACTGCCAAAATGCCAAACTCAAAGCTTCAAAACGGCAGTCCACAAACCAATGATTGATGTCACAGTGACGTCTACTTTGTCTATGGTACGTATGTACAGACGGATGGATGGATGGAAGGACAACCTGAAAACATAATGCCTCTGGCCACGGATGTTGCCGGTGCGGAGACAAAAGATGACTATGGCTTTGTCTGAAATCGCATACTATGCACTACAAACTCAATATGTGAACTATTGTTCAACATACTTTTGTGTGAATAAACAGCAGTATGTATCTTTTTGGACGCACTGAGCAGTAATTTACATCAAAAGTCTGAATTAATTTAAAATGTATATCATGCCTGGCAAAGTGAAATCTTATACTTACAGTTAAATTGAAGTGTTATTGATATTACAGAGCTGTCCGTCAACGTCCGTTCTGAACGTTGTCGTCACTACCGCATTGCATTGTAGGATACTTATGCCGCCGTAGTATCCAGCGGTGCATACTGTAATATTTCACCGGAAATAGTATGCGATTCGCGTACTATTGGTTTCATACTAAGGTTTCAGACATACTAAAATATCTCACATACTGTTTTAGCGTACTAAATAGCATGTTAGTATGGAACTTCGGACGCCACCTATAATTCAATCACTGTAAACATATGAGACCATCCCTGATACCACAGGCAGTCTGTATCAACCTGTGCACTTCATTTCATTAATTCATTGTGTGCTACAATAGGTTGTATCCTAAAAAGCCAGTCCATAATTTTTGGTTCATTCACTGTGCTCAGGGAAAGCTCATACAGGTCTGTTTATAGTTTATAGCATACACGATTCTAAACCAAAGTTTGGCAGAATACCCCGTCCTGTTCCCGAGGGTGCTCCTCAATCAAAGCAGCAGCACAGCAGGAGTCAGCAGTAAAGAGCTGTACAGAGCAGAAGCCAGCAGACACATCACTGAGATACAGGACACACACATTGAACACAGTTCTTATTTACAGCAGCAGGTTGAGAGAGGAGCAAGGTTCACAGACACATTTACACCAGAGAGCTGCCCGACACTGGCTGCCTACTGTCTGCCACAGGAGCCGCTGGGAGGAACAGTAAAGAATGTGCTTGGCTCAAGTTCACCTCAATAACAGAAGGGAGCTTGTGTGTCACTCTGCTTTAGCGCTACAGACGCACAACAAAGGAAAAGATCTGGAGTACTTTCCTCGAGACATCATAGCGATACAAACTGGACAAATGAATGAACTGCAAAGAATATGTGCATCCACTAGCTTGGAGGAACTGCTAACTCAGCCGATCCAGTGTGAAAGTTTCAATGAGTGTAAGGCAGAGAAGTGCAGAACCACATGTGACCATAATGTGTGAGGCACAACAGACTCAACAGACAACTGACAAGAGCCTCTATATAGGTGTGACATGTATTTTATAGTTTAGTAATTTTGTTGTTTTGTATTTAAAGGAGCAGTGTGTAACATTTTGGGGGATCTATTAGCAGAAATGGAATATAATATTAATAACTATGTTTTCATTTGTGTATAATCACCTGAAACTAAGAATTGTTGTCTTTTCGTTAGCATAGAATGAGCCCTTCATATCTACATAGGGAGCGGGTCCTCTTCCCTCCATGTTGCTCTGCCATGTTTCTACAGTAGCCCAGAATGGACAAACCAAACACTGACTCTAGAGAGAGCCATTCACGTTTCAACGTTACCAACATGCTTGGAAAGGGAGGAGTGAGCGGAGGGGTATTCAGTTGGTTGCAATCTGCAACCACACAACTAGATGTCACTAAATTCTACACACCGTCTCTTTAAGTGGTGCATATTAGTCAAATTGCCTCAAACTAACTGACACACAGACAACCAGGTGTGAGGTTGTATATCAGCATAGGAATAATAGAGACCTTGTGCAAATAATGAAGCTGCCATGTGTAGCCTGTTGTGTTCACTGTACGTGATAACTTAAAGGTGATGAGTACATACAAAATGCAAAGAGGGCGTGGGCAGGTCAGTAGGGACCGAACAATATATTTTTGTCCCCAGTCCCCCTAGCAGATCAAATCAAAATGTTCCAGGAAATCGATGACTTTTAGGACATTTATGAGTCTTAGTTGCAAAACTAGAATTATCGCCTCACAGTTGTATGCCTCCGCCAGGCAGTCAGGTTGCAGTTTACATCCATGTCTGTCCAAAATGTCATCACTTCATCATTTGATCCTGTTAGACATTTGAGTGAAATTGTCATAATTAGCATATGAATTCTTGAGTTATGGCCAAAAATGTGTTTTGAGAAGTCACAGTGACCTTTGACCACCAAAATCTAATCAGTTCATCCTTGAGTCCAGGCCAAGTTTGAGGAAATTCCCTCAAGGCGTTCCTGACATATCGCATTCACGAGAATGGGACGGTCGTAGGGACGGACGGACGGACGGGCGGACAACCCGAAAACATAATGCCTCCGTCCACGGCTGTTTCCAGGGTGTAGGTAGAACAAGAAAGCTAACTTTCAAAGCATTTGACATCATGTCACACAAGATGACTGCTGGTATGAAATGTGGGACAGATTCTGGTGCAGAATTCCCCCCGTTCCCCGTCCCCCGTCCCCCAAAGACCAAAAGACCAAAATACAAAATGGTGCTGTTAAGGACACACTTTTCTAATCTTTGGAAATTCTTACTGATGAACTTTGGGAAACAAACATTATTTTCTAAATGTTGCCACAGGGCCAACTGTGAGTGGATTCTAACACGTCTCTGAGAAGCAGACACAACTCCTTCACAGACGTCTGTCAAGTTCTAAACTCGTTTTTCAGAACACAATCGCAACAAGAAAACTGACTAACAAAGATGACTTGAAAGTTATTTTTCTACATGCGTGAAATAACAGCACGAGGGCAGGTTTTGAGGCAACGGGGAGTGGAAGCGATGTGCCACCTGTACTTGTTTTACTCTAACAGCCGGTCTTGCCTAATTTAAAACCAGGACTGTAGATTTAATCCGGACATCTGTCCATTTCAGTCAGTGGGTGGATGTGCTTTGACCTTTGACCCTTTTCTGAGTCAATCAACTAGACTCGGTAAAGGTGTAGCAGCTGGCACAACAGGAGGGAACCGGGTCTCCTCTCCACCTCTAGCTGGCATCCATACACGCCACAGATAGAGATATATGGTGCTTTGACATGAAACTGGCCAATTTGTCTATCTTTGAGAGAAAATACACAATCTCAGAGGAACAACTGAGCATTTAAGTTTTTTTTTGCAGAGTGGAAATCTCTTTTGTGTCGACTATTTGTGGATTTGTCTCCCTCCCTCCCTCCCTAACTGCCTCCTCTACCTCTTTCCCCAGCTGGAGTGAGTAATCACACCTTCATATCCTGCGGGAACGAATACGCAAACACACACACCAACACCGTTTAACACATCTTTACCACTTCAGCACTATAAAAAGCAACCGAGCGAATCTCAGATAATGATGCTGTTTGTAGAAGCGGTTCTGTTTCATTGGGCCTCATGGTCAGACCATCTTTATATTAGCTAAGCAAAACAAAACACAAAGAAACATACACAAAGTGTCAGCACAGCTACGTGTTCACCACAGCAAAGCAAAGTGGAATAATGAGCACCAAGAGAAAGAAAACAACAGATCATGTTCAGCCTTACAAGGCAGCTTCGGGCAGGGCTGCAGCGCTGACCACAGTTGACTAAATCAAACATTTACTTTCCTCTTTATTGCTGCATTGGCCTTTTGCTTTACAGTGTTAGAGGGACATAATGTGGAGATCTTAATCACTCTGACAGCCCACAAACTAGAAAGGCCCACCATAACTTCTCCCCAGCATCAACAAACAGCAATGCATTTTCTACCACAACATAAAACTACATCAGTGGTTTTTAATGCCGTGGGTCAGAGACCAAATGTGGGTCTCCAGCGGGTGAGAGGTTGTCACAGCTTGGCATTCATATATAATAGGATTTTATTCAGCCTGACAGCTCCAATATCTAATGGGACACTTGCAACACCTCTTTTCCATTAGCGACATCCCGCTGTATTTTCACACCTGACTAATGAGAAAGGCAAAAGGCATGTTGTGAAGGTCTGAAGTGCCTGGTTGAGGTTAATTGTTGAATTAGCATATTAAACTCATTAAATGATTCAAAATGTTGCAGTTTCATTTAGAAAAAAAAAATCACAATTTGCATATTATATAAAAACTACCACCTCATGGTTGTATGCCTCCGCCAACCAATCAAGCTGCAGTTTACATACATGTCTGTCCAAAATGTCATCACTTCATCATTTTATCCTGTTAGACATTTGTGTGATATTGTCATTATTAGCATATGAATTCTTGAGTTATGGCCAAAAAATGTGTTTTGTGAGGTCACAGTGACCTTTAAAGCTGCAGTACGGGCGGCTGTGGCTCAGAGGGTAGAGCAGGTTGTCCACCAATCGGAAGGTCGGTGGTTCGATCTCCGGCTGCTCCGGGTCACATGTCGATGTGTCCTTGAGCAAGACACTTAACCCCAAATTGCTCCCGAAGGCATAGCCATCGGTGTGTGAATGAGTATTTAGATTACATCCTGATGGGCAAAGTTGGCACCTTAGCAGCCTCTGCCGTCAGTGTATGAATGTGTGTGTGAATGGGTGAATGCTGACATGTAGCGTAAAGCGCTTTGAGTGGTCGGTAGACTAGAAAAGCGCTATATAAATGCAAGTCCATTTACCATTTATGCGAGATTGGCGCAAATATGATTTAAAAAAGTTATTTTTTAGAAAACGGCTGCTATATCGTGGCAGCAGTACATGTAACAGGTAACCTGAACAAAAATCATGTTCCTCTGTGTCCTACTGTGTCCTCCGGTGCTTTTAACGGCATCTGAAAGATTTCACTTACCGGAGGAAAACAAGGTCTGCTGTCCAGCTGCCGTCTATGAGAGCCGGCTGTCAATCACTCGCGAACTCAGACCAAACAGTCAAACTAGGCAGCGCTGATCAAATATGAATCAATATTCTGCTACTGTAATGCCTATTTCTCGCCTCAATTGTTCTCAGAATCATCTTGTAGTGTACTGTTTAGCTGTAAAATGAGAAAGTTTGTGACGCGGCCGCCATTGTAAAATCTGTCGAAGGAAGCCAAGTTCTGGTCACATGACCGGAGCACAGCCAATAGGAACGCTCTCTCTCTGAAATGACCTGTGATTGATCAAAATCTGCAGTCACGGGCTAGATTTTTCTAAAGCCTGAAAACAGAGCCTTGAGGAGGTGTAGAAGTCTAGTTTTCTCTCAGAACACTTGAAATACATTATGCTGAAAGGTTGTTATGGAATGTTCGCCAAATTATGCCAAAATTTTTTGCATACAGCCACTTTAACCACCAAAATATAATCAGTTCATCCTTGAGCCCAAGTGGACGTTCGTGCCAAATTTGAGGAAATTCGCTCAAGGCGTTCCCGAGATATCCCAAGAATGGGACAGTCGTGAGGTAACAGAGACCTTGACCTTTGACCACCTAAATCTGCTGAGCGCCTCATGTTTTTCCACTCTGCACCTCGCGTTTTTGTAGGAGTGCCCTGAACGCCTTGAGTTTAAAAAAAAAATGCAACTCAGCGGAAAAGCACCCATAGTCGTTAGAGTTTCTTCTCATTGTTGTGACATTATGGACACCCGGAGCTATATGACTTTACCAACCATAGTTAGCATGATCCAAACAGAAAACTGCCTGCCTGAAGACAAATTAGTGCAGTACTTGAGAATTCAGTAAGTTGTTAATTTACATTAATTTCAATGTATCCTCATACCAACGATTCGTATCTTACAAAAAGTTATTCCTCACAGTAGTTAAAATAGTATGGTGTTACATACAGTAAGTACGAAAGTTACGTGACAAATAAATCAACGTTGACTTCTGGTTTCACACGGGACACAAACAGCGGTCTCCTGGGCAAAAGTCCAGTATTTTTTTCATCCACCTATCCACCCCGACCTCCTTCTTAGGTAGAAGTTTGTCTGGGTTTGTCGCACTTTATACTTCCTGGTTCACAATTACGTGGATTAAATACATATTGATTTTGTGGGATAAATACGAATTATAGCGCATTACTTTTCGTAGGTATAGCTACGAACGGTGTATGAGAAGAGCCTGTTAATTTAAACTGTAGGTAGTGTACAGTTCATGGTTTGTGTAAGCTAACGTCAGCAGTTCTCATTTTATCTTTGATATGATAACAAGTTGCTCATATTTTCCTAGCCAGTACGGTAATAAATATTAAATTACCTCTCATTGTGCAAACAATCCACAAGTGAGGTATCAGAAGGACCAATAAAATAAAAACTATATGCAAAAATAGATTGTAAACTGCAGATGGAAGCTTGGTGTGGCCTGTATTGTGGTATACCACAATGCAATGGAACAAGCAGTGAGTAAGACATGTCACGAACAAAGCACCAATTAATTACCAGCACAGTTTCAAACATTCCTTCCACAAAAGTCTCTACGTAGAGAATGTGTGTATGATTTCAGATACAGTCCCAGCATTTTGCTCAAGGATACTTCAGCAGGGCAGAAGCCAAACTTGTTGAAGAAGAGTGCGTTAACTCAACACATCCACGCTGCTGTGCCACAGCTCTCAGGTTGCTGCCTCATAATACTGGATAGTAACTCACTCTGACAAGTTGGACTACAAATTTAATCAGGTAATCTTCAATGTGTAACGGATTACTTTCAGGAAGTCACCAGTTTGAGGCCTCTTAATAGGAAGCGAGTGAGTCTGGCATCTCCAAAATCAGAGGGGACACTCACAGCATCTCAGATCCATTAGCAAACGTCCCGTTTCATTTTCACACCTGTCAAAGCGGCTGCTGCGCTCCTGAAAACAAAAGCGCTGAGGCAAACCACCGGGGACCACAAACAAAGAGCCTCTGGATTCCGTTTTGGTCTCCACTGCTCAACTGGTATTGTAACACGCTGCCACTGCTTTCTGAGGATACGGCTGAACAGAGCAAGACTTTTATGTACAATGTATCTTTCAGTCTAAATCGGGAACTTCAGCTCACTGACAAAGGGACGTCAGATGTTTTGTAATGTATTATTGAGTGAGCAGATTAGGGTCAAAGTTCTGATTGTGAATGGGTACAACTTGTTTTAACATGCTCTCAGAGCATCAATATGGTACTTCGGATGAAAGCATGCAAATAGGTGACATTAAAGACTCTCAAGGTCAGACTTTAATGTGAAAATATACCAAATATTATATTTTCTGATGGTAATGTAAGTTTTAACATCACCTAACAGAACTTATCAGGTATTGAGGTTTAAAATGTGCAAACTGTTGTAAGTTAAAAACAGAGCCGGGTCACTGATTAACTCACTAGGTAACACTAACATATACAATGCCCCTATTTGATTGTATTAACCTGTGGGTTCACCTATACACAATGTACTTTAAGTATATAATCTCCCATAATATCACTTAATGAATTCTGTATATATATGTATTTTAAGTATTGTTTATTATTATATTGCACTTTTCCTAAGGCTAACGCATTTTCTTTTCACAGACTGTATAAAACAGCTTTTTTAAAAGTATAATATGCAACTGTTTTCAGGTGCTGTTTGTAAACACACGACTTTCAAAGTTGGCCCCTCCTCCCCGACTCAACTAGCGAGCGACGGAGACAGAGAGCAGCGATGTGAAGAGTGAATGAAGAGAGGGAGCGGCGTTAGTGAGAACAAAGCAGTGAATCAGAGAAATAAAATGTTATTTTCTGATTGTTTCACAGTGGTTATGTTCTAAATCACAAATAAACATGACCACAACCCCTTCGGGAAGGTAGCGAGTTGATTTTGAATGAATGCAGCCGAGGGGCAGGCTTCATCCTGTACGCTGTGGCTCAGCGCTGCTCTCGGTCAAGGGAGGACACCGTCTGGAAAACAAGCGAAAAAGAACACAAAACCTGTTCTCATCCGTGAAATACGACCTCTTTGTATCTGACTAAAGGGGGACTTGTGCCCATCAATATATAATGCTTGTGTCTCGGTATCAGACGTCGAGGGGCGTAACACAGCAGCAGTATTTGACGACTTGAACGGGCTGCACACCCTATGCGCTGTGATTGGCTGGGGGTTACACCCCCACATGGGGCTGAAAGGCTGTTTGCTGATGCCCAGAAGCGTCCCGAACACAGCAAAATAATAAGAAAAGAGAAAATACAGGCAGAGGGCTGCAGAGTCTCAGCAGAAACAGACACCACCACACACTTCTAGTGGGACATAAGTGATGATTCAGAGGGATTACTTTTGCATTAGTCAATACATTGTTTTTAGCAAATTCCTGCACATTATACTGTTAAATAAATGCCTCTCTGCCATTTTTCTGGGATCGTATGGAACAAGTCTAGACACCGAAATGTAAGTGGGAATGCATATTTTGTGCCCAACTGTTTACTGAAAAACCACTATGCTCCTCTGCTAAGCCACCAGGTCCTTCAAGCTGTCAAAGAGTTTGGTAAAGGTAACATTCTTTAGCAGGAGTTTGGCTTCATGCAGCGTGCAATATGTGTTGTGTGTGTGTGTGTGACTGTGTGTTGTGTCCTGTGCTTGTTAGTGTGGTGCAAACTCCATCCCTAATCGTCCTCTGACCTTGTGCGAACCCTGCCTTGTGGCACGCAAGACACACACACACACACACACACACACACACACACACACACACACACACACACACACACACACACACACACACACACACACACACACACACAGACAGACAGACAGACACACAGACACACTCAGACACACACACACACACACACACACACACACACACATACACACATACACACACATACACTGCCAGAAGCAGCCTGTCCTGTCCCCTGCTGTGTGCAGTTCGAGAGGTGGACAGAGGAAGGACACTTTCCTCTCTGTACGACTGTACGATACATTTACACCACCTTGTACAAGATAACGCATCTGTCAGATCGCTCAGGATCCACAGCCCATGTGGAAATAAATGAGATGAGAATCATACCGTCGTGACATTTTAATCTGAACACCCAGATTTGCATTTTCAGGTCAATATATGACATGTAACAGAGAGGGGGACAAATGCTTGTACAGTCCCTACAGGCACAGTGCCCCTACCACAGACCCGGGCTCTACTCCCTCACACCAACTCCATCTCACCTTCCAGCTATTATTTCTCTCTTGTTTGCAGACGGTTGTTTGGCTGTTCTTATGACTCCTGTCTGAAGTTTATTCATGTTTTGTATAAATACAGTAACCAGATATAATTGATCTTTAAAAGTAGATTATACAATTAACAAGTAGGAAAAAACAACAACATCAGATTGGTAAAAATTCAGAAGTAGACATGCAAACATGGTGTAAATATAAGCTTAAGTGGATATTTCATCCAGAACTGAGAGGAAGCTCTGATTTTGGAAGGACATCTCCCTTCATGTTATTAATGGGGGAATAGGGGAATGACAATATAGCGCATGAACACACATTTTGGAAGGACAACCTCCACGCACAGCTCAACAGAGCAGAAACAGACACTTTGGAAGGACAAGCTTCCCTTACAGTGCTAAAAGGGACATTTTGGAGGGAGATCACTCTTCTGTCAGAGAGGTCAAAGGTCATGATGTCCAGTAGGCATATGATATATTCCTGATATTGGAGCGCTTAAAAACAAACAGAGCTTGGGATGCCAGTGTCCTTATCTAGCTGTGCAGGAAACAAAAAGGACAGTGAGGTCGGGAATAAGGGCAACTTCAGAGGGCTACATGCCGCTTCCAAAAAAAAAACTACAAGCTACAAGCCAGCTGGTTGGTCCATGCTCACAAATGGCAATATAAAAAATAAAAAAACTGTACCAATACCAACAAGTCCTCCAAATTAAACCACACCTGCCCTTAGAAATACACACAGAAGTGTTTAATGATCTGACGGCCGCATCATCTGATTGCACGCAGCTACAGCTAAGGTTAGGGTTTAGGCACATACACTACTTGGGTAAGGTTGGGGAAATATTTAGGTTTGGGTTAAAATTACGACATTGGAGCTGTGGCCCGTCCACTCCTCCGATGTGACTGATAGCAGTTAGTGTGTGTTAGCATCACAGCGTTAGCCTCTGGCCAGCAGCAGTAGTTAGAACCACTTCACCAGCTGTATCTCAAATACTCGCTGGCTTGATAACCCAGCTGCACACGGACCACAGAGAGATGTGCCGAGGCTTTTCAGGTCGGGTGGAATCTGATGTTAACGTTATCTCTGTTGATCCAGTTCGTTAGCTTGCTACCATGGCTGCAGACGGCTGTGGTTGTATGACAATTTGTTTCTGGCTGTAGCATTGTTGTCGGAGAAGCCAGTATTTCAGATCAGCATGTTTCCTTAATCTCTGATGACATATCATGGTAATTTTATGATATATTACAGTAAATATATTACACATTGGTCCTTTAAAGTTATAATGAAAACTAATGGGAAACTCTGCCTGGAAGGCTACTATGTTATACAGTATAACACAAATTTTTCTTTAGCTGTCAACAGCATTTAAAGTTTACTGGGAAGTTACAAGCTACATAAATTTAGGCTGCTAGTTGGATAAATGTTGTAAATGATTCTACTAGATGGCCGTGATGCGGCTATGATTGGTTATTGTTTTCTGTCACTGTTTACATTATGTCGTAACTATGCACTGACCCAGAGAAAATGGAAGCAAACTGAATCAACCGCAACACTTTATCTCTTATTTCTATGAGATATTGTATGTGCTGTTGTGTATTCTGTCCTGGTCCAGATAAACGTCTTAAACATCTATCCAAATTCAAAATGTACTGATTTATTATATTACCGGTAGTTTCAGTGCTGATAAATATTCGTCCACTGACATTTCTGTGATTTCTACCTTAGCAGCCTGCTGTTCTGTGCAGACAGAGCTGTGCTGTAGAAACGCTTTCTCCTGAGTGTGATGTTAATTCAATGATGTAATGAACACTACTTCAAAATAAGAGCAAAGAATGACAGCATCTCGACCTCATAACGGGACATAAGATATTTGGGATGATGAACACCGTTGGAATTACAGTTTGGAAATGGATTAAACTCACAGAGGAGCCTTTTTACAGTTAAAGGTAGAACTCTCCTCTGAGTGATGCGATCGGGGCAACATTAAACTGCTGCTTTAATCTAAACACTACGGAAAGATTAAACATTAGAACCAGTCAGAAGAGGATATAATTTATATAGATGTGACATAAAGGCTAATCCTCCCACAGTATAAGGAAAAAGCTATGGACACTCATAAAGACACTATTAAGAGACTGCTTCTTCAATATGACTTGGACATTTTGAATATTATGTAATGTAAGAGTAAAACTAGATGTTAGAGTTGAGTAAAGCTAGACACACATTGCCACTTGTGCCCTAAGCTCATAAAACAAACAGTAGCTATATATACTCTTCATACACTTACAACTGATGCAATAAAAAAAACAACAGCTACTGTATGCCAACAATGGCCCCGTCGCCGTGGCAACGATGGGTGAGTCACCATGACAAATATATGACACCGCACTTACTGAAGCTTATAGATCCTGTACAGACACAGTCATACAAGTTTACGCACAACTCAAATCCACAAGTATGGACGTAAACACACTTTCACTCTCACACACACCTGAATGATTTCCAAACATAAACACACACACACACTGTATTTCCAAAACTAGGAGACGATTGAATCTACTTACAGGTGCGTTGGGATAATAAATCCACTCGTTTCTCTCCTCACCCTTCTCCTTCTCTGATTCTACCACTGGTGAGCCGCTAAACAGCAATCCAAACCGGCAGACGAGAAGAAAATCATAGCCTGTCAAACGACTTGAGATCCACTCACAATGTACTGTAGCAACACTACCCCTCTCTCTCTCTCTCTCTCTCTCTCTTTCTCTCTCTCTCTCTCTCTCTCTCTCTCTCTCTCTCTCCGCTTGTGTCTATGTGTGTGTGTACCTTATTCTGCCTCTCTCCCATCCTCTGACCTGCTCCCAGTCTCCATCTTTCTCATCTTTCTTTATCTCTCTCCCTCTCTCTCTCTCAGCTATCCACCCACCCACGGGCCAGTCTGCAGCAGGAAGCTCCTCTCCACTTTTGCAATGTTGGAGAGAGTGCACAAAGCTGAGAAAAGATACAGCGAGGTGTGTGCATTCTAAAGATAGTGATATACAGCAGACTTGATGATAAAGAGGTTTGACAGCAGAGCTTATATCCTGAGGCTGTTGCCCAAAGAGAGCCATGAAATCAAATGTGTGATGTTTGTGTGTACATGAAAGGTAGAAGGAGAGAGACCAGACGCGCTAAAAAGACAGGGAGGGAGGGTTTGTTCGAGAGAGAACCAACAGTATGACATCCCCTGCTTTTCCTCTGGGCAAACAAATAACACCTCGTTTCACCTCGTTAATTGTGTAGCAGCCCCCACTTGGGCCGACCAGTCAAGGTTTGACAGCGCCAGAACAGATTGGTGTCATGTGTCAAACTCCCAGATCTAAAATCTGTTTTCTGATTAGTATCACTTATGAGAGCAACACATTTCAGAGCTTCATCAGGCTTCTGAAAACATGCCACGTGCCAAAGGCTTAAAGCAGCAGTGGGTAGAAATGAAGCAAATATGATTAAAAAAGTTATTTTTTATAAAACGGTCACTATATCTGGACAGTATGACCAGTACAGAGACAGGCAATCTGAAAAAAATAATGATTCATCGGTGTCCTCAGGTGCTCCTAATTGGCATCAGCAAGATTTCACAGACCGGAGGAAAACAACCAATCAGAGCCGAGCTGGAGCCTTGCCGTCTCTGAGCAGCTGTCAATCACTCACAAACTCCGATCAAAGGGTCAAACTAGGCAGCGCTGATCAAATATGAATCAATATTCTGTTACTGTAATGACTACTTCTCTCCACAAATGTTTTCAGAAACATCTTGTAGTATACTGTTTAGCTGTGAAATGAGAAAGTTTGTGACTCGTTTGTGATCACTTCATCGTTTTATCCTGTTAGACATGTGTGAGGGAAATTGTCATAATTAGCATGTGAATTCTTAGTTATGGCCAAAAATATGTTTTGTGAGGTCACAGTGACCTTTGACCTTTGACGTTTGACCACAAAACTCAAATCAGTTCATCCTTGAGTTCAAGTGGACATTTGTGCCAAATTTGAAGAAATTCCCTTACGTGTTCCAGAAATGCTGCGTTCACTTGAATGGTACGAATGGACGGACGAATGGACGGACGAATGGACGGACGAATGGACGGACGAATGGACGGACGGATGGACGTACTTTCGTACGGATGGACGGACAACCCCAAAAAATAACAACTGCTGCCACGGCTGTCGCCAGTGCAGAGGCATAACAAAACAACAAAAAGTTAAAAACAGCATAAAGATTTCACATAAAAGAGACGAGTGACAGACTTTAATCAAACAACAAATAGCATCAACCAATGAATTAACAGTGTTGTTCAGTAACGGGACATGAACATTCAGTGTCCAAATAATCCTTAATCCTGTTTTTAAAATCATGTCTGCTTATAAAATAATCTAGTTTAAAGTGTCTCTGTAGCTCACACCAAGATGAGGGTGCAAAAAAGAGAACTTTCACCAACTGACAACTTCCACCAGTTGGTGCTTGCAAACACACAGCATTCAAAGTTGTCCACAACTCCTCAGCTCAACTAGCGAGAGGGAGAGAGAGAGCAGCGATGGTCGAGCGAGCTGTAGAGTGAACGGAGAGAGGGCGGCGTAAGTGGGAACAAAGCAGTGAATCAGAGAAATAAAACGTTATTTTCTGATTGTTTCCCGGCGGTTACATTCTAAAACACAAATAAACACACAACATATTCCGCACAGCTCTGCACAACCCTGCGGGAAGGTGCCAAGTTGCCGGATTTTGAATGAATGCAGCCGAAAGGCAGGCCGTCCTCTCCGCCTGCTTGTGTGCCTCGGTCAAACTGACACACCGATAGCAGCACACAACAGCCACTGAAGGGGGACTCGTGCCCATCGATGCATCGGTAATGCTTATGCCTTCTTGTTATCAGAAGCCGAGGGGCTTGGCAAAGCGGTGGTATTTGACCACCTGAACGGGCTGCACACCCTGCGCGCTGTTATTGGTGGGGGGTTACACCCCCACGTGGGGCCCAAAGGCTGTTGGCTATACATTTTTTTTTTTAGGAAATTGTTGCATATTATACCTTTAATTCTTTTTGTCTTGTCTCATAAACAAGATCAATATGGTAGCTATATTATAAGCAGGATAAGAGGCTATGTCAATCCTGTATGCACAAAAATATCACTGTTTAAGAACATCCCGGTAGGGCGCACTTTGCGAGTGCACAAAAAAAAAAAAAGGAGGTGGAGGAGCGCCAGCTGAAATCCTGCCTAGGGCACCAAATTGGTCAGGCCGGCACTGCCCTCTGGCCACGGCAGAATAACATTGATTAACACTCATTTCCTTTTTTTTCCTGCGGGGCAGCTGTCACTCTGACAACATGCCAGCAGCCATTACCTGCTTCATGACAAGTGACAGTTTGATGAGCCATGTGATTGGCCGTCTGCTTCAAACCCAACTCTATAATTAGGTTAATGATGGGAGGATGTGGGCAAACTTTCTGTTTTCAACATGCGTGTTTTCTGTGCCTTAAACACAGCGACTGATGTGTTTTTAGGACAGGAAGTAGTGCTACTGCTGCATACACCTCTTATCCACAGTCATCTCTCTACGCGTTTTATCACACAGATCAGACGCACAGTGTGAGAGACAGACACAGACAGATGTGTGTCAAAGGCCAAAAGCAGAGGTGGCGTTTTAACACTGTGCTGTTAGCTTTGCCACACAGAGCTGCCAGTCAAACTATACAGAAAATGACAACACGGGCCTGGAGGGGAGAAGACAGATCAGATATTGCACACTGTAAATATACAGTAACGCTGACACAGTCTGAGTCCATAAGAAATGTTGAATTACAGTTTAAAAGATTTGCCTCGGAGGATAATTGTGGATTACAATGATTGGAACTGTGCAAATATGAATATCCTATATTTTTGAGATGCAACATTTCTTTTAAAAATATCCCTATAAAGAAAAAATAGTGCTGCGTTTTTTTCTTTGCATCTAGAAACATATTTTAATAAAATGCAGTCCAGTACAACACCACCAGCACTATGACCTCAAAAATAAACATATAGTTGAATTAACAACTCCCTAACAGTGTAAAAAAAAAAAAAATGATTATGCTCTTTCTGTTTCATTAGGTTGCATTAAAGTGTATGGGTGTACCTAATAAAGTGGACAGGGAGTTTGTTTGCTGTTGCAAATAGACCTTTTTCACAGCAGACATTTTGACATGTCACAACAGGACATGATAGCTGATTTCCACTTACGGGAGATCCTGGTATTGTGTGCTTTGGCTCACTGGAACAGCTTAGTGGGACATTTAATGGAACTGAGGCATCGTTAATGGTATTAATAGCCAGAGATGTGGACTCGAGTTGGCTCGAGTGCTTTTACGTGCTTTTACTGCTATGACAAGTCAAAACGTCTGCTGCCATGGTCTTGATTCTGACTGGCTGCAGGGTGTCCATTAATTCCTGATAATGGACTCCTACTAAGTAGTTCCAGTGAAACTGTCTGTTCAACATTCTAAATGAATGCGCTGACAATGTTATTAACGTTAAATCTTACAAGCATAATGTTAGCTCTATGCTAATCCAGATTTCATGAACATCTTGATATTAATTTGGGGACAATGACACGGCTGGATAGCTAGCTAGTCATGTTGTTAAACATACTGTCAAATTATATTCACTGTTAACCCTACGCAGTGTTTTTCACATTGAATCTTACTATCATAACGTTAGCTTTCTGGCTCGTAGTTGAGCCAAAGTGTTCTATGAGCTGAGCGAACTAGAAATATCTCCTGTTGTAAAGTCGTGTCTAAGGTCCGTCCTATTTACTGGAGCAGTGAACAATGTTTCCATTGCATGAGAAATTTATGGGATGGTAATGATGTTTCCAGGTATTAGCAAACCCTCAGGATTACCAGGGAAACGGTGAAAAACTTTAGATTTTGGTGGCAAAACACATGGAAATATAAATTAATGGTCTTATTCTTTTTTCTTTGGCAAATGACATGGTATAAGCAGGATAATGTGTCCAGTATCAGGAATTGATGGACAAACTGGAGGCCAGAACCACCCGATGCGCAGCGTGATGATAAATATAATTTTTAGGAGACAGAGTTGCTAACGCTGGCTGATGATTGCAAATGAGGCATGTTACATCTACAGGAAAAGTTAAATATCGTAATTTTTTCTCCAGTTACGGTCGTCTCAGACACACAAACCAGACAGTAACTAACATTAAACGGACACATTTTGAAGTTTCTCCTATCATCCGTCTTCCGTTACATGACATACTACAAAGCTTTATCCTTAAACAACCCCGCCGACCACACACCAATTATCTCCAGCCATTAAAGTCTAGACTGGCAGTCAAAGGAAGAATCCCCATTAAACCACAGAACAAGCAATAAACTAAGAGCATCTTTTATTTCTTTCAATCATCAATATTTGAGTGTGGTGCTTTTTTTTTTGTATGCCACATCGCAAAGAGCATAGCAAAGTATCTACAGCTATTTTCTTTTGATTGATTTTCGCTCACACTTTTTTTTGTGGAGACTTTAAAGCACTGACGGACTCCGTATCTTTTTTGCCTCAGCCACTTCCTCCTCTTCATTCTCACAGCCACCAGAATTAAACTTCACTTTTTGGTCTTTCTCTCTGTATCGAAATTTTATTTAAATATTGTTAAAAGATTCTGAGAGTAAATTTGGTTCAGAGTTAGTCTTCCACCTTTACTTTCTTTATATTTATAAAGACAGTAAGGGTGGCCTTGGTCTCCTCTGTCAGTCACTGCCTCTCTACTGCATCAGCTTCCTTCTAACTTATCTCAGTATGTGTGTGTGTGTGTGTGTGTGTGTGTGTGTGTGTCTGTCACCATCTGTTCCCTGCTGTCGTGATTTTAGTCAGTTTATAGGATCACATTTACTTGTTTGGCTTACTGTACTGTAAAAAGCTGCTCTGGCTGAGTGTCACGATGCACATTTTTTGTAAATATCAGAAAAACTTTCATTTATCAATAAGCACAATGTGATCAGGCTCCATGTACAAGTACATTATTCTCAGTGTAAAACCACTGTCTGTCTGTGTGTCATCAAGGCTTTCCTGCTAAAAAGTAGGAAAGCCCTGTGTTCATCTTAACTACATGTGTGTATGAAAATGTATCCATGTATATGTAAGCCTGTGTATCTGTGCAACAGAGTGAGGACAATGAAACATTGATTTGCATCATCCCCTGCTGCCTTTTCTACAACGTCTTACACCAAGTGATTCATGTTTGCCTGTGTGTGTGTGTGTGTGTGTGTGTGTGTGTGTGTTTGTTTGTTTGTTTAGTTCAGCTCTAAAAGGTTTTATGAGAAATTTCCGGTGAGCTGTAACTTATTTAAAGCGTTGATTTTCCTAAAGCATCTTCTGTTAACTTTACATGCAGCTTTATTAACCTCTTCCATTCCTCGATGGCACTGGCGCCCGCAGCCAACTTTACTTTTACAATTTTAGAGCTAGAGTGAACTACTGGTATCATATGAAAGTAAGAAACCTAAGGAATCCATTGGTACCAACCCTGTCACGCTAGCATTCCGGGAAGAATGCTAAAAAAGGTACGAAGTTACGCTAAATTTTGGTGAGGAAAAACTGGCAGTGATTTTCAAAGCGGACCCTTGACCTTTGACCTCAATATATGTGAATGAAAATGGGTTCTATGGGTACCCACGAGTCTCCCCTTTACAGACATGCCCACTTTATGATAATCACATGCAGTTTGGGGCAAAAAACATGCAGTTTTTAGCATGCAGTACAAATGTGTTATTTTCGCCTATTCTAAAATGGTGCATTTGAATATTTCTGCATACTGGGGTCCCTAAACAGTCTTGATATTGCATAAAGTGGGTACGACTGTAAAGCTGAGACTCTTGTTGAGCCAATGAGCCCAACTGTATTCATGTGTGATGATGTTAGTCCCCATAGTAGCATTTCATTGTAGTGAGACCATTTTTTGAAACTTGAACTCACTGTATAAAATGACCTGTGGTGACCTCTAGGATAATCACAGCCTCATGAAACTTTACAATCACAAACTACAGACCTAGAGCATTCAGAGGATGGATGGCTTTACTAGGTAGATTGACAATAACGAGTTTCTGAGCAGTTTCAAGAACAGAAGTGCTCGCCATCCAATCACTGAAAAATGCAATTCTTGCAGAAATCTCAAAATGTCAAAAGTTTTTGACACCAAATCACAGCATGGCTATTTCTATGGTGTTCCTCAAGGTCTTGGTGTCTTAATGTGGTATTATGGGGGGATTATTGATCATTTTTATCAATTCTTGAGTGGTAAAAAATGGTTAAATTTAGCACAAAATCTATGTAACAAATGGTATCAACCCAGACATAAGTGAGCATGGGGATGACCATCATATACTTCTATCATCATGTTCTAAACCCTTATACACTTTCACAAATTATTTTAATTATTTAATTAATTAGTCAATTATTTTTGTATTTCTTATTTATGACTAGAACAACTTGACACACAGTGCTGAGATGCATCTCAAATTAAGGTTCTCAGGTTCTTCTGGTTCCCAGCTTTCAGATGATGTACACAACTTCTATGTGACATCTACTGCTGACCTGCTATCTAAAGACCTAACCACCCCCTGTACCCCATAAAAAAGACAAAAACGGGTCTATTGTGGGTCTCGGAGGGTTTTCAACCTACAGCATCTTCTGTTAACTTTACACGCAGCTTTCTTAACGACGGACTGAATCTGTGAATGTGCTGCAACCTTGAGTTGGTTTAAGAACTGGCAGGTTATCTTTGAAAGTGTTGTTTTTTTCTGTGTTCGTGCTGTGTGGATGGGAATGTGACATCTTTTCTTTGGATCTTTGTCGATCATGCTTCTTTTTGTATGTTTTGTATGTAGCCATCTCTGCTCAATACTTCGTATTTCAAAGATATAAACACTGCTTTTCCTGTCAGAAGAATAACATGAATACAACCCTGATGTGCATCTGAGGCATCTACAGAAACTACAACATGTGAAGTGAACAGGACATAGCCAAAGGTAGAATCACTGCTGTAATTCTGTACGAAACAACTTTACACTCAGGGTCGTTGAAACTTCACAAACTGAATGATAAACTTTGGCTAGAGATTTTTCAGGAGTACATATTGTGCATTTCAGCTCTAACTCTACAGTGTGTGTGTCGATAGTGTTTGCATTCACTTGGCTTTGTCTGTGTGTCATTTCTTCTGAGCAGCTGCAGAAAATGTCATTGCATTTTAAAGCTAAAGGAGCTGGACGGGAACAACTTCCCCGCCCTCTGCCTCCTCCTACTTGATGTCTTTCCTGTCATTCCCCCTCATTTTTTCTTTCTTTCTCTCGGCTTAACACACGCACGCGCACACGCACACGCACACGCACACGAACACACACACTTGTCTGCACATTTCACAGCAAAGAAATGTCTCCCTCTGCGTTTATCCCCGTCTTCACATCCCTCCATCATTGTTCAGTTGTCACCACTCCATCTCCTTCCTGTTCACACATCTATCCCTACACACAAACACACACACACACACACACACACATACACACACACACACACATTTGCAATCTTATCTACTCCAGCATATACGAGATAACAGAGAGGGAGAAAATTAGAGAATGAGAAACAATGTGGTTGAAGGAAGGAAGAGGCAGAAGCAGAAGACGAAAGATGAGCTGAGATGGAGGGAAAAACAGAGAGAGGGAGAGACGGAGGGACAAATATATGGAGAAGATATGGAGATGTTTCTCTCTTCTTCTCTCTCTCAGTCTGAATTCTTCCCGTCTTATTCTTGCAGACTCCACCTTAATCTCTTTCTCTCCCTTCCTTATACAAACTCTCCCTTTATCTACATCTTCACTTTCTCCCTCCTTCTCTTTATCATTCTTCTCCTCAGTTTTTTCAAATCTAAACTTGTTTGTATGAAACAAGACTAAGGGTATTTCCCATTTCACAGTTTGTACATCCTCGATTCCTTTCCTCGCCTCCCCTCCTCGGGAGATGTGAGGGGAGGAGATGTGTTAGATGTGAGGGGAGGAGGCGAGGAAGAGACAGGAGGAGGGAGGAAGTCGAGACAACAGGCATTTAACAAAAAGAGACATCCTTGCCTCGGAGCCGTCATTTTAAAGCTACGTCAATTAAATATGTCGTGCGGCACAGCTGCATCAGCCTCAAACAGAGCGCACAACACAGATTTTTTGTTTCCCAAACAGACAGAGCGATTTTTTCAGTTTGCTACGTCCTTTTTTTAATTATCGTTGTCAGAATGAGTGCTAACGTTAGCTTAACACAAACCATGAACTGTGTGCTAATGCCTAATAGTTAATACAGTTTAAATGAATGAAAACAACTTACCCGAAATCTCAAGTACCGCACTATTTGCCTACTGTTGTTTTCTGTTCAGATCATGGTAACTATGGTTAGTAAAGTCATTTAGCTCCGGGTATCCAGAAAAAGTCACCACAATGAGAAAAGACCTAACGAAGTCGGACGCTTTTCTGCTCCGAGTTGAATAGTTTTCAACTCGAGGTTTTCAGGGCGCTCCTGCAAAAACGTGAGGCACATAGAGCGGATAAACGTGAGGTGCTCAGCAACGCAAAAGCAGCGTGCAAAATGTTTCATTTTCATTGAAAATAATAACAAAAAGCCGGCCAAGGGTGCTAAAACATGCTCTGTCTGATTGGGAACTCATACGTCATGGGTGCCGAAAAAACACTTCCACAGAATACATCGGTGTATCCACGCTAATAGCCCCTGCGGCAAAGCCTCCTCGCTCCTCAAGATGCATTTTAGGAATTGGGATGTCCTTCAAGATGGAGTGCGAAAGATTGTTATCTGTGTCACAAGCTGGAGGAGTGAGGAGAATAGGAGGCACAAGGCTCTACTCTGCATGAGGCTCTACTTACGTAAACTAAATGCTAACATCAACATACTAATGTTTAGCAGGTTTAATGTTTTCCATGGACACCTGTCAGTGTAGTGTGTTAGCACGTTAGTCAACGTATTCTCATGCTATGGTTCATATATCTTACAAAAAAGTTATTCCTCCTTTTTTGTTCATTTTCCTACGAATGTCCAGCAACAATTTCCGCTCGTTACATGCACAAAGTCTTTTCAAAATAAACTTCCGTCTTCACCGGAAACAACTTACTTAGGTTTAAACAATAAAACTACTTTTTTAGGTTTAGGAAAAGATCGTGGTTTGCCTTAAAATAACTACGGAAGTGTCGTAAATTAAGTACGTAAGTTACGTGACAAATAAATCAATGTTGACTTGTGGTTTCACACGGGACACGAACGCCAGTCTCCTGGTTGAAAATCTGGTATTTTTAGACCCACCCATCCACCCTGACCTCCTCTCTATGCAGAGTTTGCCGCTCTTTATACTTCCTGGCTCACGATTACGTGAATTATACACAATTGATTTCGTGGGATATACACAAATTACAGTGCATTACTTATCATAGGTATAACTACGAACAGTGTATGAGAACAGCATGTGCTTGTACAGTACAGCTGAGGCTGATGGGAATGTCATTAGTTTGCAGTATTGGACACATTTACATTTACATACTGGCAGTGCTAGAGAAAAAGTCAGAGGAACACCATAATGGTTATAATTAACCCTGAGGAGAACATGAATGAACTAAATATGGCAAACCATCCAATAGTATTTGAGATATTTCAGTCTGGGCAAAATACTGACCAACCAACAATGCAATACCTAACAAATAGTTGAAAACAAAATCATGAAAAAAAAAAAAAACACTATTTATGATAAGATTAGATATAGTGTACCAAGTGAATGTAATAGAGAGAATAATAAAAGAAACGAGATAAAACAAGAATATAAACAGGAGTCAGATTTTTGACGAGCTCAGTACAATTTAACTTGTTCTGTTGTTTTTCCTTCAGGCTGTGAGGGGCTCTGACATATTTTGCTGCTTCTATGTTCATGTCAGTTTTTTCTTCAAGTAAATACTGAGTTCTGTTTTGGTGTAAGAGTGTGCTGAATTGTTGGTATTTAGGTTACATTTTTATTAGGGCTGTCAATCGATTAAAATATTTAATCGTGATCAATCACAAATTAATTGCACATTTTTTATCTGTTCAAAATGTACCTTAAAGGGAGAAGTATTTAATACTCTTATTAACAGGGGAGAGGGCAAATATGCTTGCTTTATGCAAATATATGTATGTATGTATTACTGGAAATCAATTAACAACACAAAACACTGACAAATATTGTCCATTTTACCCATAGAACCCATTTTCATTCACATATCTTGAGGTCAGAGGTCAAGGGACCCATTTGAGAATGGCCATAGTATGGTACATACATGGTTGGTACCAATGGATTCCTTAGGTTTTCTAGTTTTATATGATGCCTGTATCTTCACTCTAGCTTTAAAACTGAGTCTGCACAACCTCTGAAATGTCGATTGCGTTAATGCGTTAATGAAATTGGTGGCGTTAAAATGATTTTGCGTTAACTTTGACACCACTAACTTTTATAAAGATTTTGGTTTGTCTGTCTTCATAAAGGCTGCAGTGTAGCAGGAAGCGTTGCTCTGGCTAGACCTCTTCTTGTTAGCAGAGACAGAAGCAGTGACACAGTCTGTGTCCACCAGTCTCAATGACCAGGTCATGGTCTTTCTCAGTTTCAGGTCGCTCTATGTGCCCTGATGATCTGACAGTCTATATTGTCTATTCCACACTAAAGAGCACTTCACATTCACTCTTTCTCTAATTTGTTTTTATTAACCTTATGTTTTCACCGCGATTGTTTGTTTGTTTGTTTGTCTGTCTGTCTGTTAGCAAGATTACTCCAAAAGTTCACGATGGATTTGAATGACATTTTTTGAAGGGGGTGGGGTGTAGCACAATGAACAATCCATTCGATTTTGGTGGCTATCCTGCTCATGATTTTTTTACGGATTCCGATCAGCCAGAACATTAAGACCTCTGGGTATAACACATGCGCAGTGTAACTGATGAAGCGCTGATGACGCGTGACCCAGCCCCCTTCCTTCCGAGAGCAGAGAGAGACGTGTGTGGCGAGACTTCGAGGTGCGGGAGCTGCTGGCCGTCCGCGGTGAGAAAGATAAAAGCTGTAGATGACGGGATGAGAGACAACGTAGTGTAACGTTATACAGACATAACAAGGCTGCTGAATGAGAGAGGCATCCACCGATACATTACACGGAAACACACCGTGTTAATAACAAGCCGACCACCTCACCGTACCGCTAGCTGTGAGGTGTGATCTATTTTTAAAGTCAGGCACCTTGGCGGGGGTCTGCGCTCTCCGAGTGCCATTCTAGTTCTACATGTTTCTTCTACACTCTCACGTCCAGCAATGTAAGTCTGAATTCCCTGTTGCAGTGTGCAAAGGACATGCACACAATACCCTGGAGAGAGAGCACTAGAGAGGGTGTTTGTGTTATCACAAAAGGACACTGAATGACAAAGAATGTAACGACATAAATAGCATGCATTGACACAGCGAAGGACACATACAGTATGTTCTGTACGTGTGTTGTTCTGTGTGCGCCACTCTGCCGTTCTGCTCTACTGCATCTGTCACCTCTGCAGGCTTCGGTGCCGCCGAACATCCATTTACTGAGAGTTCCTCCCATCACTGTGTCTGTACACTGGGGGATCAGCCATGTGTCACTGCGCAGGCTGTTATCATACAGCATTTGTAGCTGTGCCTACAAAAAATTAATGCACTGTAATTTGTGTAATATCCACGAAATAAATTCATTTGTAATCTACTTAATGGTGAACCAGGAAGTATAAAAAGCGACAAATGCCACGTAGAAAGGAGGTCAGGGTGGATGGGTGGGTAAAAAACACCGGTCATACATTCAGGAGATCGCTGTTCGTATCCCGTGTGAAACCAGAAGTCAACGTTGATTGATTTGTCACGTAACTTACATACTTATGTTATGCCACTTCCGGAGTTATTTTAAACCAAACCACGATGTTTTCCTAAACCTAACTAACAGTGGTGGGAGAAGTATTCAGATCTGTTACTTGACTAAAAAAGTGTAAAAATATTCTAATACGCATTCAAAACCTTTCTTAAGTAAAAGTACAAAAGTATCAGCATCAAAATATGAGTACCAAAAGTAAAAGTACTCATTATGCAGAATAATATATATTATATTATTGGATTATAATTACTGATGCATTAATGTGTTCATCACTTTAATGTTTCAGCTGGTAAAGGTGGAGCTCATTTTAATTACCTTATATACGGGTATTTTAATCTATAATAATATATTATAACCTATTAGTTTACTATATATTTTGTATAAATAATCTAAATATACTGTATATGAAAATAAAGTTTTAAAATAAATGTATTGGAGTAGTAAGTACAATATTTCCCTCTGAGATGTAGTGGAGTAGAAGTATAAAGTAGCAGAAAAAGGAAATACTCAAGTAAAGTACAAGTACCTCAAAATTGTACTTAAGTGTAGTACTAGTAAATGTACTTAGTTACTTCGAACGATTGCTAAATATGTAGTTTTGTTGCCTAAACCTAACCAAGTTGTTTCCTGTGAAGACGGAAGTTTATTTTGAAAAGACTGTATGCATGTAACGAGCGGAAATTGACACGTGTTGCTGGACACTCGATGGAAAACGCATGAAAAAATTAGGAATCATTTTTCATAAGAGATCATACCAACTGTTGTATGAGGATACGTTGTATTGCGTGATGCACTAACTGTGGATGACCATGTGTGAGCATCGTTACATGTATTGAACCTACTGTGTGTGTTTGTACGGATGTCCGTATGTGTGAGAGGTGTTGTCACACATGCCCCGACTGCGTGTTACTCTTTGCATGTTATGTGCATCCATAATGTGCATGCATTTGTGTGATAATAAGTCTTTTCTTCTACTTTTAAACATTTTATTAAGGCTGTCAAAGTTAACGCGATAATAACACATTAACGCAAATTCGTTTTAACGCCATTCATTTCTTTAATGCACATGAAAGGCATATGATGCAAAATGCACCTTTTATCTTTTAGTTGTATTTGGCTTCTTTAGCTTCACATGGTACAATCAGGATTGTAAGTTTAGAAATGTAGGTGGATTTGTTTTTAATCCCTGCAAGTTTATATTGGCTCTATGGATGATAGACTGCCCTCTGTCCTTCAAGTCATGTTCTCTGCCCAATACATCAGTTAACAACACAGATCATTTAAATATAAATGATTATGAGACAAACTTTTGAAGCATGGGTAATTGCTCGTCTTAAACCTGCAAACCTCTGTATGTTTAACTAACGTCGTCCCTTCTAGCAAACCAGAAGATCACTTGAAGGTGGCGTCTCAGTGCTGTTTATCTGGCTCCACAATGCACCCATGCATTACATCTGTTTCTAACTCTATTGTGTCAGCATCCTACATCCCTCTATCTCTTCTTCTCATTGTTGTCAGTTTATGATTTCCTATTAATCTACACATGTACTTATCCAAAAGCACACTGTGTTGCAAATATGTCAGCCAGTCATTCCTTTCTTTCTAGTTGCACATCCTTCCATCTACTCCTCTATATCTTCATCCAGCCACACAAAGCAAGAGTATTTGTCCTTTACAGTAACTATAAGAGCACATTTTCTTTTTCAGTGACAAAACACACTGAAGTCTGTCAGCATGGAAATGTATAACCTCACAAAGACATTTTTGTCTCTCATCTCTTCAACTCGAGCAGACGGCAACGACAGAAGTCTGTTCACTGTGAATAAAAACACAGAGAGCAGACTGACAGATCTAGATTTCAACTAGGTTTAAGTCACATATATATTTATACATTTATGCAAAGAAGGATAGCAAATAAAACGGTATATTATGACAATATCTCATTAGCTTTAGGACAAAAAGGCAAAGATACAAATTATTAAAGACAAACACCACAAAAAAAAGAGAGTTAAAGTCCCAGTGAAACAGAAGTTACAGCGTCTTTGTAGCGCGAGCCTCCACACACAACTCCCCTGTCGCTAAAAGTTGCAGGTTCATTGATGGATGGATACACTGATATTGGTTGAAACTGGTTGGTAATGAAGCACCAGTGGGCTACCTCCGGGGTCTGAAAATTGAAGCTAACACGGAAGTGCCATAAACCTGCATTCTTTCTAATAGCCAGCAGGGGGCGACTCCTCTGGTTGCAAAAGCAGGTCTGGTTGTATAGAAGTCTATGAGAAAATGACCCTACTTCTCACTTGATTTATTACATCAGTAAACATTGTAAACATGAGTTTATGCTCTCAATCGCTAGTTTCAAGTCTTCTTCAATAGAGCATGAGGTTCATTTAGTAAATTATGGTTCCATTAGAGTCAAATAGACCAGGGTATGCTTTAGGGCGTGGCTACCCTGTTATTGACAGTGTTTTCAGTTTATGAAAGTTAATTATAACTTTTTTGGTCGCCTGAAAATGTCTTATTCAGCGTTCGGTTGTACTTAGCTCCACCCTCTCGTGTCATTTCTGGTTACAAAAAAACAAGATGGCGATGAAAAAAATGCCGAGGTCGAGGCTTCAAAAGGGCAGTCCACAAACCAATGGGTGACGTCATTGTGTCTACGTCCATTTCTTATACACAGTCTATGGTATGCACATGTCATATTTTGTTTTACAGGAAGAAAATATTATTGAATTTTGATATAAAAATATGATGAAATAGATATTTTTGTAAGTCTTTTTGCATGTGTTGTTAAATAGCTGCACAATATGACCGGGGATGTGATCTAAAAGGGTTAAAAAGGCATTTTTCATTTCATGTCGACTTTAAGAAATGATGGTTGGACAGAGGAGGTAGAGAGTGTGATAACAGTCTGTAAGAGAGAAATTAAGAGTAAGAGCACAGATCTGAAAGGCAGTCAGGTCAGAGTAACTGCTGTCAGCCTCCACAGCTTCAGACACGCTGTCTGAATGTATAAGCCCTCTATAACGTTCTTCACTGTGCTGCTGTCAGTGCATCCACGTGCATTTAGGATGTCATTGCTGTAATCAAACAGTATCAGCTCATGTCCCAAAGAAGTAGATGTGATCTCTTCTTGAGGAACAATAGTGTTTTTATACTTATGAGTAAACGATTGTTTCACCCTTGTTATTGGCTGCAAGATACAGCACAGTGAAGTAATATTTATCTAGTATTTAGAATAAAAATAACTTAATTGTTAGTTCATCATAAGGTGAGAATTCATTGTTCCAACTTGAAATGATAAGTAGATGACCCTGACCACCTTTACAGAGTTTACATAATAATGGAGATTCTTTGTTTTTATAAATGCATAACGTGTGCATAAAAAGGATGTATCACCTACCAGCCAGGCACAGTAAGCATATAATATGATTTAATGTAAATGTGAATAAATTCAAATATTTTTGACGGTCGACAGACTCAACTCAACAAAACAAAGAAAAAAGGAAAAGGAGGGTTCAGTTCCAAAAACCCAGAAAACAAATCCTTGACACACAGAGAGAAAGACAACGGGGGGCACATCTTCAGCTCTTTAACACCCTGTCTGAAAATGCCTTTTGACACTCGATTAAACTGCAAAACACACACACACAGCCAGGAGGAGAGCACAGAGTAAAAACTTGATGACAAACTTAATGGCATCATTCCGAGTGGACGTAATGCTGTGGGTTTCTCAGCATGAACAGAAGAAACGCTTCAAGCTAATGTGAGACACTTTACATATCTTAGGGAGGACTGAAGGCAAAGGAATCTGTGTTTCCTTCCATTTGTACAAAATGTTTCAATGCAGCTGTCTCTCCGTTTCAATTGTAGCATGTCAGCTGTGAGTGAGTGAAAACGCCACACGCCCCAGCGAGTAGCTGCCATCCTTGCTAACATTACTAAACATCTGTAAAGTGGCAATAGAGTGCTGCAGGGATAACGTACTTTTTGTAGGCCAACCAGGAAGTTAGCATCGCCCTGGTTCCCCCAATAAAAAGCCAATGGGATATTTCTAGTGGGTTTTGGATTATTGCAGGAAATAAGCTCTGTAAGATCAGTATCATCAGCCCCATGAGTAGCTAGTCAGTGAAGTGAACATCAACCACAACCGTTTCCTAACCCTAACTAAGTGGTTGTGTTGCCTAAACCTAACTTCCTGGGAAAACGGTTTAAACGGTTGATTTTGAAAGGGCACTTCATGTAACAAGTGTATATTGACACGCTGTCCATGGTCCGTCCAAATGTAACGCAAGAGGGGTAGCCCATATGTCGGTTTCTGATGCTGAGGGGCATTGAAAAAACGGAGAATGTGTTAGTGTTCGGCTCTGAGGAAAACTGAAAGCGTTCCAGTTGTCTTTGCGACAGCGGCACCAACAATAGTACCACTTCGAAACGTTGAAAAGCTGTCTGTTTCCACTTGAACATACAGCAACCAGCAGTATTGTAACCACCATTCCCCTCTATTCCACTGAGCCCAGTCTCTAATTTGTATTGTTACAGCTGAACAACACACCTCTTTACAATTACACCACTTGTGTTCTTCTTTAAACTGATTAGATTATGAGGAACATTCAGTAATGAGGTTCCTCATGCTGCTACTGAAACTCCATTCTTTATGATAACGCTCATAATAACACCAGACTTGTGCACACCAGTAGGTTGCCAGATTTGCTAATTTAAGCATTAATAATCATAATTAATGACCTATGTTTAGCATGACTGGTAATGAGATTATGGAACAACATAAATCAGCTTGTGTACCTTTGGTTTACTCAATCTTGGCTCTGTTGCCTTAATGCATGATGGAGCAAAGTGCAGTGATGGAAAAAAAAAACCCACAGTGACATACATCCCTTAAAGAAAAATACTGTGTGCTGCTTACCACATAGAGCTGCTTCCATAGTAAGGCCCACTCCTGCAGTGTTGACGTCACCTCAGTAACAATGGGGTCTTCGAGAGGCACCACAGTCTCATGTGGCCTGTAGAGGGATAGAACAGAAACACACACTCATGCTTTATTTACAGCCACTGAGATAAATTATTGTTTACACAGGATTCAGATGTCCACAAGTAGAACACATTTTTAGGACAGAGAGAGCAACATGTCCACTACACAACTACATCTAACAGTAATTATTACACGGCTCTGTTGAATACTCAATTCTGATTGGTCAATCACGGCGTTCTGCTGTCTGTTATGTAAGAGATAATGTACAGCCAGCCGGTCGTTGTTGTGAAAGAAACCCCAACAGGGTGATGCCACTCCCTGACGTGGAGCGGAGGGGTCTTGCATCGCCCTGAAGGGGTTTTATTTCACAACAGTGACCGCTAACTGTACAATATCCCGCTTTATGACACGGCTGCTTATTTGAGAAATCAATAATTTGACACAAAAATGGTCCGCCAGAGTCCGACATCAGAACTGCGGCCATAGCAAGGGTCTGTTATACAAAGCAACGGTCCTATACAAAGCAAGACCCCTCCTATTTCACAACAATGACCAACTCGCTATACATACACATTTTACTTAGTTTATGTACTTATTTAAGCCCAACTCTGATGTTCTTCCTAAACCTAACTAAGTGGTTTTGTTGCATAAACCTAAGTGGGTGGTTTTGTTTCCCCCTGCTGGTACTGCACCTTCATACACCAAATAATCATCCTATAATGCAATACATATCACAACACTCTGAATGGGGCCACTCTGCATATATTTTGCAAATAATACCTTTAACTTGTAACAGAGTAGATATACACTATGTTATTAGCCATGTTTCCATTAAATTGTCAAGCGAATTTTAAAACAGAAATGCGAAATATGCGCATTTCCATCCACTGGTTTGAAACGAATAAACTCGGCTACGGCGTAGTTTGGTCAGAGGCTGGCTAAATAGGCTACGCATGGCTGTAATCCGCCAGTAAACAGAGTAGAAAAAGTCGATTTTGCGAACCGGGAAAAAAAACAAGTCGGCTTGGCCATCTAACCATCTAAGAGAGAATAATGGAGAGAGGTCTTCAGGAATTTGTTTCAATTAGGCCATTTTTAATTGTTCTTTCACGTCAGCTATTATTAGCCATGTTTCATGTTGTCGGGAGACGAAGACAAGTTTTCACACGTTATGGGAATATCTGACAAGACGCAGACAGCGGAATAGGCTGATCAGTCAGTTAGTAGAAATGACCGCTACGTCAGAATTTATTCGGTAAAGGCGTTTCCATATTGCATCGGCTCATTTTAAGGCTGCTACTGAACCTTCATACACGCGTGTAATATTCATGCCTCGGTACTGCGACACTGACACACTTTCCTCTGGTGGAGAGGCGGGTCTATTACACGCTTTTGGCGTGATATATTTGGGTTATGTGGGGATATCATGTGTTCGGTCATGCGTGCGTGTATGTATATGATATGTCTGTCTGTCCACAGCTAATCTCGCATACTGCTGGAACCCTTAGCCTAATATATTTTGTGCTCATTTATGCCTGTATGCTCAAGGACCTCTCGTGGGTGCAGTGATTCACAATCTTTGAAAAACATACTTTATTGGGGGGGGGGGGTTGTTCCGGGGGAAAGTTCCTGCGGTGGCAACGGGGCTATACGATATGTTGCTTTTATCTCCTGTTGTGTTGAATATTGAAAAAAGTTAGAGAAAGAAAAGTTTTGAAATTATAATGTTCATACAAACACTCAGCACCTAAAAAACTAACAAGACCTCTTCCACATTGAGGTTGCACTGTTACGTGCCAAACTGAGTAAACTGGCAAACTACGGCAACCCCCCCCCCGGAGACAAGGACCTCAGTTGACCTCACTGACTCGCTCACTCTCTCCTTCCTCTCCTCCCTCCCTCGTACATCATTTCCAACATCGTTGTTCACTAAAATTGAATGCTGAGTCACTGTCTCAGCCCTGGAGTTAGGAATATTAGAGTACCTCTCTCTGTCTCTTTATTCCCCCTCTCCTCCCATGCCGCCTCTCTCCTCTTCCCTCCCTGACTCTTGGTTTGTACTCTGCCTCTCACGTAATCTCCCCTTTCTCTGTCTGTCTCATAACTGATGAATTAATAAAAGCAGTGTGCCAGATTAGCTGATCTCCCAGCTGAGCCGTAGCTGGAGGCCGCCTGGCGATTTCACCCACATTAGTTACACTTGTATCTCAGACGCTTCTCCTCCTCTTCTCCTCTGTACTACTTTTCACTCCATCTAATCTCTCCCTCCTCCCTTCTGTTTCGTTTTCGCTTCCCTGCCTCGCATTGTTCATCCTCAAGTTTTCTCTTTGTTCTGGCACATTTCCATCATTCCTCTCAGTTCCTGCTCTGTGCTCTTCCTTCATTGCCATAGTGCAAATGTTCCCTTTCTTTTTATCCTCTCTTTCCTCTCCTCCCATATACTCTTTTCAGTCTTTTTGCCTCCACACTTCTTTCTCCCCTTCCCTCCTGCATGTCCCCCTTATTGTCACACTTCCTCCATCTCTCCCCTCCCTTGGTTCCTCCTTCTCTTATCTCTCCAGCTTTCAGTCTTCTTCCTCTTTCACCTTGCCTGTCTCTCTTCTTTTTAAGTGCAAATGTGTGTCCGTATTTTCTCCAAGTCTCTTCTCTCTCATCTCTCATCTCTGCCCCAAGCTGACATCTCTGTCCTCCATCAGTCTAAAGCCACCATTGCTCAATGCTAATATTTCTATGTCCTCCATCCCAACAGTCTCTTCTTATGTACGTCCCTCTGCAGTTCTCTATGCAAATATTTTATTCTTAAACTCTCTGGCTCTCTTTTTTGCAAGAAGACAAGTGATTTTTGGGGACTTCTTTTTGTCTTTGCTTGGTTCACTTAATAGTTAAAGCCCACAGCTGCGCTTCAAACTTTAAAGGCATTAATTATTCTGTCTCTAGTCTACTTTAACTGACTTGGTTTCAACACAAATCCAGCCATGCGATTAGTCTGGTTAGATGGTCTCAGATACATAATTATCTCAATGACAAAGTTTTTTGAAGCAGTTTGTTTGCAGTTTTTTTGAATCCACTTGTCCAGCTTTTATACCTTGGATGTTCTATGGTGAACTTTTTTCTTTCTCTGTCGACCAGTTCCTAAACTACTCATGAGATGATTCATGCATCAATCTTTCATTTGAACACCACTTTAAAATGAATGAGTTGAACTGATTCACAAACAGACCTGGATCTGAATCTGGGATCAGTCAGCGTCTGCGGCTGGACTGCGCTCATTAGACGTCTCAGCGTGATAACACGCTCTCCAACACAAAGAGAGTTCAACAAAGATGGAGACACTGGATCTGATGTCAGAACAAAGACAACTGTTATCTGCCTACCTTGGCTAGAACCTCAGAGCCGGCTGGCTGCTCTACTGCCCCGAGCTTAATCAATCACAACCTCAAAATAAGTCTTGACTTTTAAAGCTTCCTCTTTCATTCACAGTTGGCCTCACATCAACCCAAACACTTCATGGTGAAAACCAAACAGTGATTCATTCACTGACTTCAAAGAAATACAGCTCTGAATTTATCGACAAGTAACTCAAAACTAGATGTTTACAAAAGGAGACTAAAATAAAGTTGAAAGACACAATGCAGCTAAGAGGGACCTGCCTATTTGAACTTGACATAGTGTCAGATTTGCTCAGTTAGGATGTGTCAAGTTACTCTGAAATCTGTAGACTGTTCGTGTCTTGAAGGTAACCCGCAAATTTTTAAACCTGATCTGACATCTACAAAAACTTGCAAAAATTCTCGCGAGACTCGCTGCCCGACGACCTATCCTAACTATAACTATTTGAGATCAATGCCTAACCTTAACCATCTCGCGAGAGTTTCCCCAATTCGCGGGTTCCCTTCTACTACCCTGTAGACTGGGTAGCACATATTCTGTGTGTTCTTGTCCATGTAAGTGTAGATAAAACATGATATGCTCAGTTATCAAACTAAAAAGGGAGAAGTCTCTGTCTGTCTGTCATTCAATTTTCTCGACGACTGTTCATTCGATCAACTTCACACTTGCCAGGTGTTACTGCTGAGGACCCAATGAAGTGCAGTGTCCAGTGTGAGCTCTTGAGATCTACGGGACATATTTATTAGTGGTGCGTTATGTACATACCAAAGAACGTATATTGCTAAGAAGCGAAAGTCAATTATAAGTTCCATTGCAACGCCAGCGCCCAGCAGCGAAGCTACACCGAGTAGACTACCATAATGACGCCAGTTAAACGTCAAAGTTAAGTGAAGTTAAAAGTGCCGTGCAAAAGTAAAACAAAACTGTTTCTATTCTATTGTCATAATTTTAATGTCTCTCCCGAGATGGCCTGTATTGAACAATAAAAATATTATAAATATGCAAACTATTATAACTATTTACTCACTTGCAGATTTTGAGAGCAAGATGTTATCTCCAAAAATTATCTTTTGATTTACAGACGTCTCTTTATACATTCATGGCTGTGGATTCATTGGTGTTTTTCTGTCCAAAATGGTGGCAGCGCTACCGCAGCGCCATCTAGCGGCTGTTGTCAGAAAAGCACCAGAGTTTCGTCTCTTTGCTTCTAAACTCTTTGTACATATTGTTCAGTGTATTTAGAGGGGAACCCTATTAAAGCTGAAGTAGGCGAAATTGGAGCAAATATGATTAAAAAAAGTTATTTTTATAAAATGGCTGCTATATCGTGACAGTAGTACATGAAACAGGTAACCTGAAAAAAATCATGTTCCTCTGTGTCCTACTGTGTCCTCCGGTGCTCCTAACGGCATCTGAAAGATTTCACTTACCGGAGGAAAACAACCAGTCAGAGCTGATCTGAGGTCCGCTGTCCTTTCTGTTACTGTAATGACTATTTCTCGCCTCAAATGTTTTCAGAATCATCTTGTAGTGTACTGTTTAGCTGTAAAATGATAAAGTTTGTGACGCTGCCGCCATTGTAAAATCTGGTAAAGGAACGCCAAGTTACGCTCACATGTGTCATGTGAGCGTAACTTGGCGTATAGGACAGCCAATAGGAACGCTCTCTCTCTCTGAAATGACCTGTGATTGGTCAAAGTCTGCCGTCACGGGCTAGATTTTCTAAGCCTGAAAACAGAGCTAGGAGGAGCAGAAGTCTAGTTATCTCTCAGAACACCTGAATTACAATATGCTGAAAAATTATTATGGAATTTTTGCCCAATGATGCCAAAAATAAACTGCCTACTGCCACTTTAACTGTTACACCAGCAAACGGCATGCTGGATACAGCTCGCTTTCTGTCACTCGCTACAATATTAACTGTTACACTGCCGAACAGCATGCTGGGTACAGCTCGCTCTCCGCTTTGGGAACTCTCGGGAACAAGAGAAAAAGCTATATTTATACATAGTGAAGTGACATTCCTGACTTCTATCCCACAGTGATGCATCTCTTGTGTTGCACCAGTCGTTCAGGAGGAGACAAGAAGAGAAAAAAAGAGAAAAAACAAGGAATAAAGTTTTAAAAATAGGCAGGATGGAAAGATAGAAGAATGAGAAAAGAAAAAAAAAGGCGGTATCCTCACGCCTGAAGGAAAATATAATGATTGCCAAGTCTTGAAGAAATTAATATTATAATATAAATAATACGAATGTGTTCAAAGTCTGTACAAAATATGGAAAAGTACTACTTCGCGCCACGCACGCAACCCACCCACCCCCACCCACACCCACACACACACACACCCACACCCCCCCCCCCCCCCACACACACACACACACACACACACACACACACACACACACACACGGTGTCAGAGATCAGTACCATCAAACTCCATATGCTGACATTACTATAAAGGTCAAACGCAGGACAGCTGCCATTTGACCACAATGATCTTAATGGGAGTTGACTGTCAATACACACATGAGAGGCTTCATCTGTAATTCACATTTTCAGACAGAATGAACTGAATCTGCACCTGAAGTGAAAGGGTGCTGCTTCCTGATATTTCTAAATGTCAGCTCTGAGTGTGTATTTATCCAGCTGGCAAAGCGTTCTTCACAACATCCTGACAACTTGACGCAGTGTTCAAACTGGAGGCTGCTGCACATCAGTGTTCCCTCTGTATTCAGTCAGCGGTGCCGGCTGAGCAGGAACTATTTAAACTCTGTAAAACACAGTCTGCTACATGTTGTACTTATAAATATAGATATGTTATGTATATATAACTGTGATGGCTTAAACAAATGATGACTGGCAGCTTCTATCTCATGCCAGAGAACTGTGACTCAATATTTAAAGGGCCAGTGTCACAGATTTGGCGGCATCTAGTGGTGAGGTTGCAGATTGCAACCAACTGAAACTTCTGGAGAACTATGGTGGCCGACGCAAAAACATGAATGTCCCTGTCTAGAGACAGTGTTTGGTTTGTCCGTTCTGGGCTACTGTAGAAACATGGCGGACTCTGTCAAGAGGACCCGCTCCCTATGTAGATATAACTGGCTCATTCTACGCTAAAAAAAACACAACGATTCTTATTTTCAGGTGATTATACACTAAAGAAAACATAGTTATTAATATTTTATTCCATTTCTGTCAATAGATCCCCCTAAACGCCACAAATGAATCTTTAAGGACCAGTGAGCTTAAAGATAGATTTAATAAAAGTTGTAAATGTATTTGTCGAAAATACTTTAAAGGGGCTATATGTAAGAATCAGAAATTGCTTGTTCACAGCGACACCTGTGGCCGCAATGTCAACGAAAGTCAGCGTCCCGTTGCTCGCGCTCGCGCATGTGCTCGCGCTACATTGACATGAGCGAGCACCGGTCTAAACAGTGAGGCGACACACGTCAGCTAACACACAATATCACTCTATATTTCACCTGCTTGGCAGTAATGTTAGCTGACCAGAGGAAGGTCTCTCCATGAATCAATGCTGATCCTAGTGTTGGCTTTTCCTCCCGATCCGGAGGGAACGGGGGGGGGGGAGACGGGGGGAGAGACGGGGGGAGAGACGGGGGGAGAGACGGGGGGGGGGGGGGGGGGGCGGGAGACACCGACACCCGGTCGGGACGATAACGTAACTCGCTGCGGAGCCCCGTCACTTCACAAGACACGGGAAACCTCTGTAGGTCTGGAGGAGCTGCAGCAGTTATTTCTGCAAAAACGTCCACTGCACATTCACCAGATATTCTCAGAGCTAAACTAACTCTTCTGCAGTGTGTAGTGTGCGCGCGTTCACGTGGAGGTGGAGCGAGGGAGAACGAGCGCGGTGTGCAAACAGGCAGGAGCAGACAGCAGGAGCAGAGCTGCTGCGCGCTCGCGTACCCACACGCGAGCGTGCATGGGATACCGACCCGTTAAGATTTATGCGCGTGATAAGTTACAAATAGTCCCTTTAAATAATGTGCACTTACATTATAATACAACTGGAAATGTGTAGATTGAGAAGGAGCTCTTTTATTCAAGTTAGCGTGGGATCCCTCATTCATGATGATCACACAGAAGAAAAGAAGCTTTCCCCCCATAGAAATAGAATAGAAGAGTAGAACGGACATTTCCATTCAAATCAACGTAGCAGGATGGTCAGAGTGGCGACCATTTTTATGTGTACCATTGCCATTGCGACCGTTGTAGCGGGCTGACTTCCGCATAAAGTAAGCCAACTTGCGGCTAGTCGCGGACTCACTGATGTGAAGTTTTGCAGTAACGACTAAACGAGCAGTGGAATAGTGACGTTACGAGGCACATAGAAAATGTAAATGAGTCAAATTGAACAACTTAATGCTTCATCCCCACACACCACAGCGGAGGAAAGCACATTGCTATCACCAGATGAGTGACAACTTTGTTCGGCTCGTATTCTGTAAGCAGTTAGGCTTTGAAGCATGATGGAATTAGCAAGATAGCTAGCGAGCTAGCGGACAGCTGGCTGGTTAGCTCTTGGGCTGGTCTCGCCAGGCTTTGGTGCTGCACTGATTATGGAAAATGAGCTGAACAGCAGGCTGTTGAGGGTCTAAACCGTCCCTCTGCCTGGGAACAAGCTACCTAGCTAACTAGCCAGCCAAATGTCTCCGGGAACTGCGTCCGTTCTCTTTCTGGTGAGCTGTGACCACACACTTTACAGCCCCACTGACGTGGGTTCTGTTGTCACCATAACAACTAACAACAATCGCCATTTTCTTTTGTACTACTACTCTTATCTCTTATCTTACCACAGCAAACAGTTCAAGGACCCTTCTACTCCTATCTTATTTCTATGGTTTGTGCTCATTGGCTAACGCTTCTACTGTTCTTGGAGGGCTACTGCTGCCTGGAAGGGTCAGGGCGAGGCAATAAGTCTCTTCTTTATGTTGTGTGCAGTGTCAGCTATATGTCAGGCCAATAAAAGAGATGAAAGATACAAGTTGGAGAGCTACAAAGACAGAAAATGAGAGTTAACTCTGGTGTGGCCTTTTAAAGATGGAGTGACACTGAATTTGTTTGTTTTATGTTGGACAAATAATCAGTTTGAACTGTTATAAAACTCAAATAATCATTTCAGTAATCATCACACTGACCACCACCTGTTGTCAACAAATGCTTGACCTCTGTTTGCTCTTTTGTGCTGTAACGTTATCTCTCTTTTCCACCATGAAAAAATCCAAAGGAGTCCAGTCTACGAGAGTTTGTACCAAACAATATGAAATATAAAAGCCAAAGTTGAACTTTCAAAGTTAACATGATAATAACGTGTTAACGCAAATGCATTTTAACGCTAATAATCATACACACAATACACATTGTAGCGGGCTCAGTGTTAAAGCTTGAGTGAAGATACTGGCATCATATGAAACTAGAAAACCTAATGAATCCACTTGTACCAACCATGTCATACTAGCTTGTCACGAAGAAGGCTAAATAACGCTTCAAACTAACGTTAAATTTTGGCGAGGAAAAACTGGCATGGCCATTTTCAAGGGGGGTCCCTTTCAAAGGGGCCATGTTTATACTAAATGCAGTACCTGTGAGGGTTTTCGGACAATATTTGTAATTGTTTTGTGTTGTTAATTGATTTCTAATAATTAATGTATACATACATTTGCATAAAACAAGCATATTTGCCCACTCCCATGTTGATAAGAGTATTTAATACTTGACAAATCTCCCTCCGAGGTACATTTTGAACAGATAAAAGAATGTGTGATTAATTTGCGATTAATCGTGAATTAATATTTGAATCGATTGACAGCTCTACTTTTAATACATCAATTAAATGGTATAGTTGTGAGATTTGTACAATCCCATATTTATTGTTAGTTTGTTATGACCTTGACCTACATATGGTCACTTGTCTCTCAAGATTTTCAAGCTAAAGTGCAGAAGACATCTTCTTATATAGCATATATTGATATTCCCATGCCCGGTTGTTTACAAAACATATACATTTCTTTCAGACCCACTTGGTCAGTAGTCCATAACTATATTTGTCATCATGCACCAGCTGCCTAGATTCAGTAATGCACACTCAAACTCTCCACAGAATACTCTTTGTTTCTTTGCCCTGGAGGTCCACTTGAAACACTAAAGGATTCACTAATTCCAATTAATTTACTCTCCGTGCCTTTAATTAAAAAACTCTTATGCAAATCGAGACACGCTCTGTAACTCTGATTAATCTGGAGTTTCCAATCATTATGTAAATGTATTAAAATATGTACTCTTGAACTTGGAAGGGAATCAGAAACGAGGAGGTTCATACCTTATTTAGAGAGAACGGGTCTGAAAACAACTGATCCCAACATAAAACGAGATTTCATTAAATGGCTTTAGCTAAAAGAAGAAGAAAATGCCTCCTGGCACTGTGGAAAATAAAGTAAACTCAACTGTGGCATCATTACAGATAGAGGAGAGAGGCTTAAGCTTGTATTGTCTCAGACAGTCAGATCAGTGATGCAATGACAAAGATGCCGGCATAACCTAATTAAACTTAAATCCTGTGCATAACTTTCACACGGTATCCCGCTGCACGGACCACTTTGAGGTCTTTTCCACAGCTTGACATCAGTGAAAGTACACTGGAGAAAAATGACCTAATAGATGTTGTGTTTGGGGGCCACAGAGGCCTGCGAGGTGAAATTGATTTGGATTCTTTTAGTTTCTAAGGCAAAAAAAAGAAAGAAAAAAAGGATCAAGCTGAAGGTGCTCATTCATCTTGGGATCCAAATAATAACTAATAATAATTAATTTATTCTTCCTTCCAGCAATATCACTACCATTAGCCGTTCTATCAGTGTTAACTCATGAAACATGAAGCTGTTTGTGCCGGTGCAACGTATCCTCATGCAACGGTTCGTATGATATGTTACGAAAAATAATTCCTCATTTTTCCTGTGTTTTCCTATGAATGTCCAGCAACACGTGTCGATTTCTGCTCGTTACATGAATACAGTCTTTTCAAAATAAACTTCCATCTTCACAGGAAACAACTTGGTTGGGTTGAAATAATTACGGAGGTGGTGTTACTTAAGTACGGAAGTTAAATGACAAATCAAAGATAAACTTCTGGTTTCCCACGAGGTGCGAATAGTGGTCTCCTGGGCGAAGGTCTGGTGTTTTTTGACCCCACCCATTCACCCCGACCTCCTCCCTATGTGGTGTTTGTCGCTCTTTATACGTCTTGGTTCACAATTGGGAGGTCGGGATGGAGGGATGGGTCAAACAAACACAGGACTTTCACCCCGGAGGCTGATCATCGTGTCCCGTGTGAAACCAAAAGCCAACGTTGACTTATTTTAATTTACGTCCTTAATTTAAATAATGTAACAAACATACTTATGTACGTATGAGACAGGGTTGTTTAAAGGAATCTGAAAGCAGTGCAGTTTATTATTGCTGTTTGCAGCAGCAGTGTGGAGCAGCTCTAACAGACTGTATCCAGCACACTGCTAAGTTATTTACACTCATTGTACTCTGCTTGGTTTAATATGGACTCTTTCACCAACTTCTCTCATGTTTAACTTCTAAAAGTCTTAAACGGTGAACTTGTGGCTGATCACCTACGGTCACTTATTCATCCTGGTTTTAAACAGGTAATATGTAGTGCTACTGACATCTGTGTAACACAGAGGACAGAAAGGGGATATAAAAGGGAAGAAAAGGGGTTAAAAAAAGCTAAAGGGGGCATGAATGTTTGGATACATAACAAGAGATTAAGGAAAAGTTGGTGTAATATCTTTGCTGCCGTTATGTGCAACATTGATTTGAGCCCCCAAAAAGCAAAAGTATGATGTTGGAGTAAATGTAGGTGTTAAATTAATCTACATTGTGAACATTGTGGCCCCAGAGGTGGTGTAGATGGAGCAGCTTAAATTGAGCTTGGTATAGTTTTAGTGGTCGGTAAACTTACCCTCTGTTGGTGACGATGGCTTTCTTCAAGTGGATGTAGCTGGCTGGGAACACTCCCTGGAGAGACAGAGACAGAAAAAACATTAAAACCAGGATCAAACCATTCTTTGTATAGCTACTAGTGAGGATATACATGTAGCCACGTGCAAAACAAACATTTCATTAAAATAAGGCACCGAGCACACCTTTTAAGAGCCCAGGGAGTGCTGGTAATTCACTTTTAGAGACAAAAAATGTCTAAATTTTTCTTTTCATGTCCACTTTCAATATTTTGAATTCATTTATTTAACCTTTATTTAACCAGGGGAGTCCCAGCGAGATTAAGAATATATTTTTCAAGAGAGACCTGGCAGCAGCATAAATAACTAGAATTACCACCTAGGGGTTGTATGCCGCTGCCAACCAGTTGAAGTCAAGTTGCAGTTTACTTCCATGTTTGTCCAAAACGTCATCACTACATCATTTTATCCTGTAAGACATGTTTGTGTGAAATTGTCATATTTAGCATATGAATTCTTGAGTTATGGCCAAAACCCAAAGTGATTTGTGAGGTCACCTTTGACCTTTGACCACCAAAATCTAATTAGTTCATCCTTGAGTCCAAGTGGACGTTTGATCCAAATTTGAAGAAATTCACTCAAGGCGTTCCTGAGATATCACGTTCACGAGAATGGGTCGGGTGTACATACATACATACATACATACATACATACATACGGAAGGACAACCCGAACACATAATGCCTCCGGCCATGGCTGTTGCCGGTGCAAAGGCATGAAAATATATAGTTACAGACAGAAAACACAAAAGGAGACAAAAATTCTATAATGCATTGTGTATTAGAAACAGCGTGACCAATCAGTCGCTTCAGCTTTTTCTCCTGATGCTAGCACAACACAGACCTGCATAAGCAACACAGTCTCATGGCAGTGCGTGAAATAGTCCCGAAATTTAATCGATTTGACTCATGTACATTGAAACAAAATTCCCTTTTTTTCGTGACGCTCAGCACGACTTTCAACAACGTATTTTTCATGCGTTTTCCTACGAATGTTCAGCAACACGTGACACGTGTCAATTTCCGCTCCAGTCTTTTCAAAATAAAACTACTTAGTTAGATTACGGAAAAGATCGCAGTTTGGGTTAAAATAACTCCGGAAGTGCCGCAACTTACGTTTGGAAATTACGCGACAAATAAATCGTCTTTGACTTGTGGTTTCACACGGGACGTGAACACCAGTCTCCTGGGTCCGCGTCCTATGATTTTTGACCCAACCATCCACCCTGACTTCCTCCCTACGCGGCGTTCACCGCTCTTTATACTTTCCAGTTCACAATTACTAGGATTACATATGAATTGATTTCATGCTGACCATCACGAAAAAAAAGTGAAATTCGTGTCTATGTACACGAATCAATACATTCAATTTCCTGACTATTTCAAGAACTGCTGTGATGGATGATTTCTCAGCCACCATTTCAATAACTAAACTTTACAAGCTTTTTGCCACATGCCTGAGCAGTAAAGGACGAGTCAGCGGATCACAAAAAATCATTAGAGATTCACCCTCTGGGGACATGAATATCTGCACAAAATTTCATAGCAATCCATCCAGATAGTTGTCAAAATATTTCAGGTTGGACGAACGCGGTGGAGCGAAAAACCTATTGACCTTGCCATCCCTGGAGCCGTGATGCTCGAGCGGCTAAAAGAGTTAGCAAAGCTTATTTTATGAATATGTAATTTAATGTAAAGTACCCTCCACTGCTCCCCAACCTGTAACACAGGCAGACAGAACAAGCTAAATACATGCAGAGTGAAGACTACCTGCCCTGTACAGCACTTCTACAAAACACACAGAGTGTCTCAGAGGTGCACTGATCAATAATTCATGTGAGCTACTGTGAAGGTTATAATGGAAGCTGCTAGCATGCCAGGCAGGTCGCTTCATTTGTTTTAATATGACTTAATATAAACTCTCACACTGCAGATATAGTCATATAAATAATTTCTCTTTTTGGTCAATTTCTGAAAATCTATGTTCTTTGAAACCGGGGATTTATGCAGACAATGACTTTTATATTTCTTTTACTTATCTATTTCAAACTAACTGCTCTGTAAAAGTAAAACTCCTCACTTCCATCTTATTGGGTCACTGTGAGTATGGCATGGTACCAATTAGCTAGTGTTGCAAGAGATTTAGTACGCTGAGTACAAAGGTATTGATTAGAACTTAACTATAAAAACACTCATTTGTTTTATGCAAATTAAACTCATTTAAAGATGTTTAACACCCCCTCTCTTTATGTGCACCAGTATGCAGAGCTTGTACTGTACATTTTCCTTGATCTCTTCAACATTTGTTGGTTGCATGTTTGCATAAAACCTAATATATACTGTAGGTTTCATAGAGATGCTGGTGCTCATCAACTTGCTCAGCTATGTTACTTTCAAATGACTTTATTTCCCCTTTAATGTTACCACACAACAGATGTAAGGCACTGTTTTCAGCCCATCAGTGCCTCTGCAGCATGTGTGGACCCTCTGACACCCTGACAGTGCTGGATATCTCTATCTGAAATGAAACCATGTGCTCTACTTTATCTTTACACACTATAAATGCTACACAGAGTATTCTTCCTCAAATGTGGAAGTAAATAGGCATTTTGTGACATAAAATCTTTTCCCAAGTAACTCTGGAAATATTTAATGGAAACTGTGAGTGTAGAAAAAGAAAACTGTTGAATTAACCAAGTGTAGCTGGTGCTGCAGCAGCCTACTGAGGGAACATCCACACTGGAGGGATTTCATTCATATTCTACTACATGAGAGGAGGGAATCTATTTTAGGACTTGACGTCAGTGGGTCTATTTGTGCTTGGCTGTTTGTTCACGTATGAAAACATCCTTGGGTAACACTGTATAATAATCATCATTTATAAGTGGTAAATTGATCAATTAAACTCAGTTATTATTATTTTACTGTTAACAAACATTAAAATTATAATTAATAATGTTTACATATTATTGGTGATAAGAAATTGTAAAACATCTCGAAACATTACAAAGATAGATGGACCACTGATGATTGTAATACTTTGTTAAATGGTTAATAGATACTTTGTAAAGCATCTATAAACATTATTTAGATAAATTGTTAATATTTTGTCAGTGGTTATTAATTGTGTCTTGTCCATCTGTCTATGTAATGTTTATAGATGTTTTACAAACTTTTTCTTGAAGGTTTACAAATCATTTGGTCATTATTAACAAATACTTAATATAATATATAAAATGTTATAATGTGTGCAACAATACACTGATAAATACTTTTACTGTAATCAGAATGTAATTGTTATCATCCTTTATCAGCTATGATACAAGACAATTTATAAAATAATTATTTCACATTACACAAACTAATGACTAATGAGTATACTACTGTACATGCATGTGTGTGTGTGTTTGTATGTTAGTATCCTATTAATCTCTATAAACAGATATCTGCATATGAATGCAAAATCTGTAGGCTACGGGACAAGATTTTGGTATCGGAAGCGTTCTGGTTTCCGTTTGTTTTCGAGTAGTATTGACCAATCATATTCGAGCAGGCTTTGGTTGCATGCAGGTAAACTATCCGTGTGGAGAGTAGGCCTGTCACACTACATGATTATCCTGGCTAAAAAAATTAACAATAAAGATATTATCGTGATATCTATAGAAAATTTGACGAAAAAATGCTATCAGTCAAATTGATCTTTAACTTTGTTTATTGTGCAAATGAATTGCACTCAAAATAAATACGAGTGTAGGGAGGTGGCGAGAGAGTGTGTAACCATTTAAGAGGCGCTGGATTATTTACATAATATTATCATATGTTTATTATCACTGTCAATAAAGACATAGATCGAGACACCCCTAGTGGAGAGCAAAAGAGGCAGAATGCATTGGCCGAAATGCAATCTGGAAACCCATCGGCTATCGTCTGACGATGATTTAGCTTTTTATTGGCTAAAATATGAACTTTTAACGGAGTGTAAACTGGTTACTTGTGAAACAATCCGGTCGTAGATGTTGTCTCTCTACTCCAACTCCATTCTCACAGCTCAAGTTGCTAATCGTACTGTAAACAATGAGCAGCGCAGAAGAGGAAGGCTTGGCCCGCTACAACGGGACCACAGAAATATTGAGCGTTGCCCCCAGAGACCAAATTGTTGTCAGACCGACAGCCGATGAGGTTCTGAGACTGGTATCCTATTTGTGTGCTCCCTCAGTTGTCACCCAGCCTGCGTGCCAATGCAAAAAATGTACTTACAGTATTAGCTTAGGTCCCAGCACGTCTGTCTGTGTGTCAGTGTGTGTGTGTGAGAGTTGAATGCCCTATCTGTACTCTGAAAGCTCGGCCCGCGGCGGTTAGGAAAGAAAGCCGTCTGTGCCATCATGCATAATAACCCTGCTGTCTTTTAGACTTCTCCTGTCGACAGAGATGTATTCTGCTGCGCCTGTCAAAAGACCTTTTAGGGTCAAACATCGCATAATCAAACACAGGGGAGCACTTTCCTCTGTTATTCAAGTGTGAATGTATTTTTAGAAGAGACAAAGAGGGCATCGGAGAGAGAGAGTCGGAGAGAGAGCTATAAAGAGAGGAAGAAATGAGAACAATAGTGCTAAGGAGAAATAGAGTAACTGTGGTTAGCCATGCATTTGACAGGAGTGGTTCAGAGGTGCCGGCCCGGCCTCCAGGGAGCTCACTCAATTACCTGTCTGCCCAGAACCATAAACACACGCAGTGTGGAAAATGTCCTCTTCATAGTCATACTCACAACTCTGCTCCACTGCTGCGTCTCTAATACTCAGATACATTTTGTAGTTTCCTGCCGTCTCATGTCCATTTTAATATATGATACATATTTAAACTTTGATGACACAAGAGAACACTATAACTAAGTACATTTACTGTAGAGAGGTAGAATTTTGAGGTACTTGTGCATTATTAAATTTACACTTGTACTTTTTACAGCATGAACTTTACTGTTAACTTTGCAGATTAAAGCTGGAGTAAATTGGAGCAAATATGATTTAAAAAAAAGTTTTTTTTATAAAAGGTACTGTTTAGCTGTAAAATTAGAAAGTTTTCTGACCTGGCAGTCATGTTGAGATCAGTTGAGGAAATACCAAGCACCGCCCACCAGCCGGAGCAAACTTTCTCATTTTACAGCTGAACAGTACACTACAAGATGTTTCTGATCACATTTGAGGCAAGAAATAGGCATTACAGTAACAGGATATTGATTCATATTTGATCAGCGCTGCCTAGTTTGACCGTTTGATCGGAGTTCTAAAGTGATTGACAGCTGCCTCCGTTGAATGAACAGCCAATAGTAGTAAAATAGTAGTAGTAATAGTAATAGTAATACTCTTTCATGCAGACTTTAGAAATCGCTTTGTTTGGATATTGTAAAGCAGCAATGAACCATGGATATTTCCCTCCCCACTCCTCCCGGTACCTGCAGTCAAGTTTTTGCTTTTTGGCTGGATGTTCACCAGGTCCCGGGACACTGGGCTCCACTGGCTCCATGTCAGAGATGGATGGTTTAATTTCCCTTCCTAAATGTTTTAATTCAACAGCTTCATAGCTATGTGTCGTCGCTATGTGTAGTTGTTTATCAATTCGTAGCACTAGTGTATATGGATAAAAAAACTATGACAGCCATAATTCATGTAGGCTACAGACATAACAGTACCCATCTGTGGGCAAAACCAAAATAATGTTTCACAACGATCAGTATTTTCTGTTTTACTAGGCTGTAACTGATCAAAACTCTGGTTTAGTCTCATTTTCTGGAAGAACTGGACAGGATTTAGGATTCGGGACAACTGCTCGTAATTTGAGACTGTCCCATTTGGTCACCCTACCAGAAACACAGAAGGATCCCCAACTAAACACGCTTGTACAATGGGGCCTCTTCTGTTTAACATCTACGTGTTTCCACTGGCTCAGATTATGGAAAAACAACATAAGATACCATAATTATGCAGACGACACATGCATTTACATAACCATATCACCAGGGGACTATGGTCCAATACAAGCACTGACGAAGTGCATTGAACAAATCAACAATTGGATGTGCCAGAATTTTCTTCAATTAAACAAAGATAAAACTGAGGTAGTTGTTTTTGGAGCAAAGGAGGAATGATTAAAAGTCAGCTCTCAACTTCAGTCGACAATGTTAAAAAGACCGAGACAGACCAAGCCAAAAATCTAGGTGTAGTCATGGACTCAGACCTGAAAGTCAGTCACTATCATCTTCAGAATACAGCAATGATTAAAGGACTGATGTCTCAGCAGGCTTTGGAAAAAATTGTCCATGCATTTGTTTTAATGCTCCATATATCTGGAACAAACTCCCAGAAAGCTCTCGTGTCTTTCAAATCCAGGCCGCAGCCTTTTATTAAATAATTTCTTAAACTGCACTGTAACTTTTATTGTTGTATTTTACACCTGTCTTATTCTATTTAGCTTTTTTAAAATTTCTTTTCTCTTGACTCTTTAATGACTATTTTAATTATATTTCAATGTTTGTTTGTGGTGTGTTTGTCTCGATGCTTTTAATGTTTTATGTAAAGCCCTTTGCCTTGTTGCTGAAATGTGCTGTATAAATAAACTTGCCTTGCCTTAGAATAATGAGAGAGAGAGAGAGAGAGAGAGAGAGAGAGAGAGAGAGAGAGAGAGAGAGAGCACATCTTGTTCCTGTCTCCTGTTAGCTGGGACCATGGATGGTTGTTAACAGGTCAGTGCATTCAGAACAACTCAGGCTCTTCTCTGATGCTCAAAGTGTGTGTAGGTGTGTGATGGGCAGGAGGTCATCACAGTGTTGTGTTGTTCCTAATTTAGCTGACGGTGTTGAAGCAGCGGTTCACTTGAAAAGGTCATCTTGTTACAGTAAGAGAGAGAAAAGAGGGAGACGGAGACGAGAAGAGATAAAGATGAACGAGTGCATCAGACGCAGAGAGAGAGAGAGAGAGAGCAGCATAATAAAGCCAACAAGAGAGGAACAAGGCTGCAGTAAAAATGTCATCCACCCACAAATAAGACAGTCTCCCTCTAGAGCAGTCAGCTGCAAGTACTGCACGTCACCTTGTTTTGACCTGCGTTTTAAGTGTCTTCCAGGGGCCAATCACATGTCATATAATATGATATATGTAGCTCTACCGTCAAAGAAAAAGAAAGAAACAGAGAAACAGCGGGTATTGGAGACACAGAGATGTACAGCAGAAAAGATGGAGGGGAGGACTGGGGCAGAAACACAAAATTACATACCCTCCTCCTCTCCTTTCTACCATATAAATCCTAACAGATGTTTACTGTTTATCAAAGGCACATAACCAATTGTTTGTTTCCCACAATTGTCCTGGAGACAAAACCAGGCAAATACAAATAATGGTTTATTATCCACCTAAATACCCCAAGCGCTCTGATAGGCTCTATTGCCCATATGTGAGTGTGTGTGATTGTGTGTAAATATGCATCTGTTTATGTAAACAATATTGGCTTATGTTCCCATTTATACGCTAATATTCTGTATCATGCAATGTCTCGGGACTCTGACGTTCTCTGTGAAAAATATCGGATTACTTATATATGATTTAGCCTTTTACTAAGTAATATAGCATTTACCGTGTGTAGTCTTGCAAGACTGAGCAGGACACACAAGCAAGCAGTATTGGAGATACAGAGATGAGCAGGGGCTCCATCTTCTTATCTAATACAAACACCAGCTGAGGTCCATTACAGCGGAGAGTCCAGACGAGTCCATCATGTTTAACTGAAGTCAGAGAGACAAGCAGCAGACAACAGTCCCGTCCCTGAAGTTTAATGTGGGTCTCTTTCCACCGCCGCTGTAAATTATTCAACATCTGCAACATTCAGACCGTCTGTCTTAATGGAGCGTGTGACTCCTCTGACCTTCAACAGTTAGGACCTCTCCTCCACTTTATCCGTTCTGCTCACAACACCGCGGCTACTCACTGACATTAGTTTGCATGCTGTATATCAGTTTGTTTAAAGGGGATTATTTTAAAGCCAGACTAGTAGTAGTAGTATATACTGTATGTAAGGGATAATGTACAGCGAGCCGGTCATTGTTGTGAAAGTATCCCCGACATTCTTTCACAACAATGACCCGCTAGCTGTACATTATCCCGCTTATTACACGGCTACTTATTGAAGAAATCAATATTTTGACACGAAAACGGTCCGCCAGAGTCCGACATCAGAACTGCGCCCATAGAAATTATAGACCGCAGAACACCGTGATTGACCAATCAGAATCAAGTATTCAACACAACCGTGTAATAAATATATACAGTATACAGGAGTATATATATATATATATACTAAAATATGTAAAAATCCATTGAAAGCGAAAGCAAGACCTCCTCAAAATCAACTGCAACAGGTTATATGAAAAAATACTTATTCTCACATTTTGACCTGATGTATTTCTGAAGGATGTTTCTCTACAAATCATAGAGAGCAAGCACCCTTTTCCTGTCATTCATTCTCATCAGGGTAAAAAAGCAAAAACATTTTTTTCATGCACTGATCGATTTTCAGATTTTGGGCTATTTTTCTTCCATAACATGTCTTCTTTCAGACTAGTGGAAAGAAAACATCCAAAATACACATTTAAGGTATTTATTTTACTACTTTGTCTATTTGCGTCTGTAGATTTCTCCCAACTTCACCACAAATTAGCATTAGATAATGACTCATTTGCATATTTAAACATACAAATTCAGGAAAAAAAAAGTCTCAATGTAAGTAATCAACTGGGGAAGTTTCATGGAGATATCTATACGTTAAATTTTTTACCCAATGTTTCTTCCTTCAAAAACTTGAAACCATATTACAGTAAGTGATAAATTCCCCATACATATCAGACTGATAAAAAAGTTTTAATAAAAACTTCTAATAGGATGAGCAACTTCTCAACTCAAGGTAACTCTCTGCAGGGAATCTGTGAATTCACAAAAAAATAAAATCAATATGGTGAGAAAAATGAAAAACAAAAAACAAAATGAGTAACTTCATCCCTCCACCCCCACTCTCCCACTTGTCTCTTTGCTAGACCATTAAATAATGAATGGTCTTAACCTTACTGCTGACCAGTGGTGAAAATGCTACGGGTCATAAATGATTTAACTTTGTGTTTTTGGATGCAGACAGTCTAAAGATGCCTAAAAAAAGGCTATTTTTGACCTACAAATACAGGGAATTGTGTATAAGAGAATCTGATGAATGACTGTTGGATAATTCACTGAACAGTGATTATTTGCGAATACTTTATAATTTAATTATGACTTGACACATGGAATTTGTCCAACAACATGTTGCCGATGAGCTGTTGGAGGTTATGGTAGTTTAGGGTCAGATCATTTGTACAGGCAGAGGGAGGCAGAGTTAAAATACTATAGCTATAAATGCTAAAAATGGCATGTGAGATACATTAAGTAACCCAGAGGCAGCATAGAGGTCAGGCTTGTGGGAAAATTAGTACAAAGGTTCATCTCTTGAGCAACTACTGTCAGAAAGTTTGTAAATGTGCATAAGTTACATAAGATGGCACAAAAAGCTTTTATACGTGTTCAGTCAACTTTGTCTAGATAAAGAAAATGTCCTGAAAACAAGATACCTACAGTATGAGTGGGAGTCTTAGTTTAAAAGGATGATTCACCACCTTTATGTCGATGGCCAGTCAGTGTTAATGCTGAATGTAGTCGATTGAAGCAATAAATTCCTCAGTGTGTGCTATATTTACCCAGAAAGCTGAGTTCTCCTGCTCATGGAACCATGCCGGCAGTGCTTACATGTACCAGGATGCATTGTGCGGGAGTTTCTGACGCCTGGAGGGTCCCCGTCGACCATATCCCATTGCACGGCTAATACAACCGCAGCCTAGGCCTCTCTCCGCAACCTCGGCCTCACTCCGCAGCCTCGGCCTCTCTCCGCAACCTCGGCCTCTCTCCGCAACCTTGGCCTCGCTCCGCAGCCTTGGCCTCTCTCCGCAACCTCGGCCTCACTCCGCAGCCTCGGCCCTTCTTCGGCCATGAACTCTGGCTCAAATAATTAGGGCTGAATATCTGAGTCAGCCAAAACACTGTAAAATGTGTCCGCGTCCAGAAACACCCGTCGCACTCATATTTTGTGATGCCGTTTTCGCTGTTGGAAACGTAGCTAGTTTCCAATACAAGCGAAAAGAACAAGGAGGTCATGTTTTTGAGTTGACAGCACGGCGCCCTGGCTACCCAGATAAATCCAAGCTGAAACAGCAGCATGTAGTTCTTCCTTCCATCCAACTACGTCACTGTCATATCAAATGAGGGCGCTGGATGCAGGAAGAACAACAGATTTAGAAGCAGAAGAACTTTCTGGGTCAATATAGCACACTGAGGAATTTATTGCGTCAATCGACTACATTTACCATCTGATTGGACATCCACAAAATGTGGTGAATCTTGCCAACTGGAGATTAACTGTAGATGTATAACAGACAGTCAAGTCAACCAAATCTGAAGAGTGTTTGTCAAATCTCCACAAGATTATCTGTCCAAAGATGGTTTCAGTTTCAGGACAGGGACAGATTTGACATAAATGCTGCCTTAATTTGACGAGGTGATTTCAGAAAACCGGCAGCTCAAATATTCCTGATTAGTCAAAGTGTTAATGTCCCATTTTACATCAGACAGGTAGAACTGGGATTCAAGAACACATGGTGCTTGAAATGAACTCAAATACTTAAGTCTCTACATGCAGGACGCACTGGAAGGGTTTGTGTATAATCTCAAAAGTGAGTGGCAGAAGTGAGGTATTAAAAACACTGTTTTAGCTCAGTAGCAGGGCATCGGCTGTGAAGAGAACAAAAAGTCACAGCGCAGCATGGAGTGGGAGAGAGTCCTTGCTAATCTCTACTTATAAAGACAGTGGGCGGTGACCACTTGGTAATGGTAGAGAATTGAGGCCATATCATATTAAAAGACACTTTAAATATCGCCATATTGAGCTTAAAGCACTTTTGAGCTCTTATCCCAGTCAGTGGAGCACACAGCTATCAAACACTGCACAACGGTTCAGGTCGTAGTTGAAACAGTAGCAGATTGCACCGTGCTTAATGTGTTGGTTTCTCCTTCTTTAGCTCATTTAGCACACTCATCTCAACATGACCTCTAGCTTCAGTGGGTGAGATACAGTAGATCTCCTGGCTCATCGCTTATCAACAGACATGGAGGTCGGCGCGTTAAGTGCTGCAGAAGAAATGTTTTTTTATGTCTAAAATATCACTCTGTGCTCTCGCTGTTTTCCTCACATTTCATAAAGGTCAGAGGTCACCATAGCCTTTAGCCCCTTCTAATGTCTCCCTGATTTTTCTTATTAGCACATTCGTTTTCCACTCGTTTTCCGCCTCCGTTTTACTGCTGTACAGTAATTTCACTCTCTTTTGTTTCAATCTTATCACACCTGCTGATGAGCTTGTGATAAACTGTCACCCACTGTATTCAAGTCACTCCTGTCGCAAGCTGAATGCAGCTGTGCTTCACTCTCCTGTCTTCTCTTTTACCTGTCTTTCTTATTCTGTTTCGTCCTTCTATTGTCCTCAAGCACTTTATCTTTGAACCCTCATCATCTATTCTGTACTCTGAGCTCTTCTGTTGCATTCTACTCTGCTCATTGTCCCCGTTGCAAGCAAGAAAAAGGATTGTGTCGTTCCCACATACAGCTCCATGCAGCATCATAATGTAGTCTGGTCTATAATTTCACACAGTGGTTCTGACTCGGCCGGGATGATAAAATAACGGTGATTACATCACAACTGCAGAACTGTTCAACTTTCTCCTTTGTTGCCGTTTGATTCTTCAACAATGAGCGTTTTTCTAAATGGTTTGAGAAGGAGACATTTCCACTGCAAGGAGAGCCATAATGAATATATGCATATTCTGTTCTCTCTTTATATAAGGCTGTTTTCACACTCCAGCCTGTCCTGTTAGATTTAAATTTGCTGTTCCTGGCTGATAGTTTTGGAAGACTGTTCACATCTCAGCCTTGTCTCCTAAACATTACGTTCCCATACAACGAAAATGCGTTGTCAACTATGTTTCGAGAGAAACGTATTTTCTCTCGGATTACGTTTGTTTCTGACTAAACACAAATACGTTCCTAATCATAGTCTGCGTACGTCCGTGTAGGGAGGAGGTCGGGCTGGATGGGTCAAACAAACACAGGACTTCCACTCAGGAGACTGCTGTTTGTGTCCCGTGTGAAACCAAATGTCAACGTTGACTTAATTTACGTCTGTAACTTCATAGTGTAGCAAATGTCTTTACTGTATTTAAGCCAAATCATGATTTTTGCCTTAAAAAATATATAGATATATATATAGAAAATATCTCAATTGATACAGTAAAAATGTTTGATTTTCAGCATTTTTGTAGTTAGAGATGTCCTGAAGTCCAAAATATCAGTCATTGTCAGAGATTATTTATTAATTTTTTTCTAGCAACCCAAAAATCAAAGAATAAAGACACTTCCCTCACGATTTAGTGGTATCTTCTTTCTAATTTATAAGGGACAGTTTTATACTTCTGGTGAATATAATCCAATCAATCTTACTTCCATATATGAATTTTGTACATACAGTTCCCTTTGTTATTTCAAAATCGTAAAAAAAAAAAAAATCGCAATTCATAGGTGAATCAATTTTTTTCCCACCCCTACAGGGTTGCACATCTAGTCATATTTCATAGATATAAGAACTGACAGCCATGTCCAAAAGACACACATGCTCTGCGTCACAATAAATAATTAATCAGTTTTGTACCTGCATCTTTCCTGCTGGTTTTCAGCACATTTTGTTACAGTTTGGACTGAAATGTCTCCCTGAATGCAGGTCAGGACACTGTTTCACTTCCATTGTTGTAAGTTGTTGTCCCCAATGTCAATATTGGCTCAGCTGAGCTAGTTTAAATGCCATCATTACGTCTGCTGTCTACTGTGAAGGACATTAACTTTACATTTGTCATCACAGACAAACTCCAGTGTGACCAATCAACTACAAATCACATGAAAATGTGGGTGTTGTCTTGTATACGAGGACTACATTTACGAGTTCACACCGTCAGATAATTTTCTTGAATGGAGAGAGTGCCAGCTCCTACGGAGCTGTGTTGCATTATGGGTTGTTTCGGCATCTTAAATTCGAGCCAATATGGTAGTGAAGAGAACATGAGGGAATTGCTGGATATGAGCATCATTCCAGACTGTGTTTCACCGTCAGATCAAAGTGCTAAAATTACCGAGACCGGTGGACTGCTGGCTCTGAGACGTCAACGTTTTTAATTTGTATACTCAGATTCTCACTCAAAACAAACTTCACTACAGCTCTCCAACATCTCTGTGCAGCAGAGTTGTTTTATACACCGTAGCATCTGTCTTCATGTCTTACATGTCTACAGACTTCTGTTCAGTCTGAGATTGAATAGATCCTCTGTTCCTTTCTAGATTACATACAAAACACACTGGGACACACACTTACTGACCCAGACAGTGTTGGAGCAGTCTAAATCATACAGTATGTGTATTGTGCCATGTGTAATCTCCACTCACTGTTCCCAGCAGAGAGAAGCCTTTTATGCCCACTGTTTGTGGCAGCGGTTGAGGAGCTCGATATCCCAGAGTGATAAAACTCATATATATTTCCTTTCTATCTCCCTCTTCATCTTTTTTTTTCCTTTCAACAGTTTGCTTTCAGAAGTCCAACCTGAGATACAGGAGCATTTTCAGTGGTCGATATCTTTGATCCTCCTTTGTATTTAGTGCTTGTAATGCTGTTCATCGAGAGAAGTACATTTATAGTGCTGATGCTAAGAGTGTGTTACCTGAGCTGTTACCCAGCTGAATGCAGAGCAGGCAAATGGTGAAGGCAAAGACCACAACACACAAACAGATGCCCAAACTCCCACCTGTTGCCATCATACAATACAGTGTGGCAAGAGACTACCAAGCGACATGAAAGACAACATCCAGAGATTACCCAAAGTCACTCAACTCTCCTACCACTTCAACTCTAAACTGACACTGTTCATCAATCATACAAGAAACGTTCCTTTTTTCCCACACTGACAACCAAAGTACAGAAATACACAATATATTGTACAAGTTATGTAAAGAGTAAATGTAGGACAGAGAGAAACTACTGTATAGAAATGTTTTAGTGATTATTAGGACAGTGTTGTACGTTCTTCAGTTGTTCTTTTTACAATGTGACTAAAGGGATCCTTGAGAATGATTGTAGATTAGTGTCTCCCATCCTTTACAAAGGGTCAGATTATTTCTTTTAAATCCCAAACACCTGCATTACATCTGGGAGACACTGACACATTGAGCAGTGCGTTATGGCTACCTCGCTGAACTAATGCGTATCTCACGCGTGTGGTGTCCACACTGGCAGTGTTTCTGCTGCTGCTGTCAGCCCTTTCTTTCTACACAGAGTTTGCCTTTCATAATGGCCATCTCATTTCATTACAATGTCATATATATTTATTTTAGACAGAAAAAGGTTAAGAAGCGTGTGCTCATTTGTAAATTATAGTAATTATCCACAATTAAAAACCCCGTTCTTTATTCATTCATTCATGGAGCCGTGCAACTCACTGCATTTCCTACAACACTTTCGTGCAAACATTTCAGAATAAAAGCATCGTGTAAACAAATGAAGGAATTCTGTCCACAGAAAAAAAAACGCTTGAGGGCTTATGTTTTGAAACAAAAGCAGGAAGTGTTGATTTAAAAAATAATTCTTTACTTTTTTCATGTAGGTGACATATTCAACAGATGTCTAGACATTGACACTTTAGTAATGTAGCTGTTATGATGTCAATATACTATCAAAAAATCACTTTCACTGTCTGTTGCTGCTGTGAACCGCGCGCAAACTGTGAATTATGGTTAATCTAAAGTCATTACTGTGTTTATTTCAGTTCATCTTTTAGCCTCCATACTTTTATGAGCACTGATGCTCTCTGTGAAAACGGCTGGTGGTTGATGCCACATAAGTGATGATGTTCAAATAATAAAATATACTTAAAATCTCACACAAACTATAAACTTCAAATTAGTTGGACTGAAACTCTGTATAGTATAGAAGCAGCTGAGATATCAAGCATAGCTAAAACATCTTAAAGGGACTATATGTAAGAATCAGAAATTGCTTGTTCACAGCGACACCTGTGGCCGCAATGTCAACGAAAGTCGGCGTCCTGTTGCTCGCGCTCGCGCTCGCGCTTGTGCTCGCTCTAAATAGACATGAACGAGCACCGGTCTAAACAGTGAGGCGACACACGTCAGCTAAAACACAATATCACTCTATATTTCACCTGCTTGGCAGTAATGTTAGCTGACCAGAGAAGGGTCTCTCCATGAATCAATGCTGATCCTAGTGTTGGCTTTTCCTGCTTCAGCCTACCGACCCAGAGGGAAAGGGGGGGGGGGGGGGGGAGAGACACCGACACCCGGTCGGGACGATAACGGAACTTCACAAGACACAGGAAACCTCTGTTGGTCTGGAGGAGCTGCAGCATTTATTTCTGCACAAACGTCCACTGTACATTCACTAGATATTCTCAGAGCTAAATTAACTCGTCTGCAGTGTGTAGTGTGCGCGGGTGCACGTGGAGTTGGAGCGAGCAGAGCGGGTGAGAACGAGCGCGGTGTGCAAGCAGGCAGGAGCAGTCAGCAGGAGCAGAGCTGCTGCGCGCTCGCGTACCCACACGCGAGCGCGCATTGGACACCGACCCGGTATGATTTATGCGCGTAATAAGTTACATATAGTCCCTTTAAATAATAATAATAAAAAAAATCTTTTTATTTAAAAAGTTTAATGTCAGTTCATGCTGTGGAACCATGGAAGCTCTCGAGCTCACCAACAGATGTTTCTGTTGGACTTGAATTTAGATTCTGAATGATTTTACTTGTGCTTACGAGAGTGTGCCAGATAGAGCATTACAAAAGATACCATGCAATCTAAATATTTCAGATCATACTCAATGGTCTAAATATTTGGAGCTAAATCTATTTTATGGAGCAGCCTATATTAGACGCCGTGACTACAGTTGATGTTGATATCAGAGTTGGGCTCTAGCAGAGAGCAGCAGAATATGAGAGCAGTGAGCCAAACTGTGCTGACCCATGTTTAAATGGACTGATGACCGTGACTAATGCACAGCGACCACAGTCCCAAAGGCCCCACTCATTATACTGTATGTGTGTGTGTGTGTGTGTGTGTGTGTGTGTGTGTGTGTGTGTGTGTGTGTATGTACATGTATGTGTGTGTTTGTGTTCTTTGTTGGTGACACTCTCCTCTGATTGGTCTAATCTCTGCTGGAAGGTGACTGGGCAGGCTGAACTGAGCCAAGAACACACATTTAGGTTGGATGTCATTGGGAAAGAAAGACTACGGCCACTTCTTGCTGAATTTGTGTGTGTGTGTGTGTGGTAGTGTGTGTGTGTGTGAGTGTGTGTGTGTGTGTGTGTGTGTGTGTATTTGCACCTGGCACAGAGCAGTTGGCAGACAGGTGTGCGTTCACTTTGGCAGAGTAGATCAGAAGTCACCTCACACACAAACACAACGTCCTTCACTGTCCTGCTGTGGTTGGTGCATCAGTGACCCCACAGAGCCAGTTACACACAAACGCGACAGACCAACGTATCCTCATACAACGGTTAGTATGATATCTTACGAAAAGTTATTCCTCATTTATCGTGCGTTTTCCTACAAATGTCCAGTTATACATGGATGTGTTTACATTGCAGTCAGTACAGGATAGATAAATCAAGAAAAGCGTACTTATTGCGCGTTTGTCGCTCTTTATACTTCCTGGTTCACGATTACGTGGTTTACATACGGATTGATTCTGTCAGATATATACGAATTACATTACTTTTCGTAGGTATAGCTACGAACGGTGTATGAGAACAGCCAGGACAGATTGACAGACATTTTACCTTTTTGAAAATGTTTCTGTCTGATCTAAAAAGACGCTAAAGATTATAAACGTATATCACAACTAACTACAACTACCAACAAAACTCACAGCTAAATGTCCCTAAATGCCAACAGTGTATCATCTTACAGTACACACATGAAGTCAAACACTAACACACACACAGTGTCTTCAGGGATTCTTCACTATCTGGGCAGCCAGCCCTTCTGCTGCCTTTATTCTAAAGAGAAACTCATGCATTATAATCAAAGGTCAGGGTGGAGGGATACCAAACATCTCTGGAGACCTTTGCTAGCAGAACTTTACCAGTTTAGAATGGAGCTGATGAGAAATGTCAGTCTTTACTTTAAAGCAGAGTTACTCTACGTGGCAGCAGTGTTATTCAGACCTAAATTATATGTCCAAAAATGGACAATATCCCACATATTACAACGAGTGCTACAAACGGATTCATTGGACTTGGTTAATGGTAAATGAACTTGCATTTATACAGCGCCTTTAGTCTTCCGACCACTCAAAGCGCTTTACACTACATGTCAGCATTCACCTGTTCACACACATATTCATACACTGATGGCAGAGGCTGCCATGCAAGGTGCCAACCTGCTCATCAGGATCTAATCTAAATACTCATTCACACACCGATGGCTCAGCCTTCAGGAGCAATTTGGGGTTAAATATCTTGCTCAAGGACACTTCGACATGTGACTGGAGGAGCCGGGGATCCAACCGCCTTCCGATTGGTGGGCGACTCGCTCTACCTCTGAGCCACAGCCGCCTCAATAGAGTGCAAAATATACGGAAAGCCCAAACCTTTGTTGAATCTTAAAAATAGAAATATTTCCTTTTTATTTTCCTTTTGTGTGTTTGCTATGAACAAACTAAAAACAAAACATCAGACTTATAACTAATACAAAGAAGAGCTAGTTGGCACATCTAAAAGTTTGGAGAAAAAAAGCTGGATGCATCATTTGCATTTCAATTAACCCCAAACACTCTGATAGATGCCATTAAATACCAACATGCTTCAACAAGAAAAGCCTTTATCAATTTATTTTCTTTACAAGCTAATGCAATCAAATAGAACAACCCTACTGTAGCATAAATCATGTTGAAACTGTGTCACATGTTTTAATTTTAGGGCTGTCAAAGTTAACACAATAATAACCCATTTACGCAAAATACGTTTTAACGCCACTAATTTCTTTGATGTATTAATGCAACTTTCTAATTTTAGGTTGTAGCGAGCTCAGTTTTAAAGCTAGAGTGAAGATACTGGCATCATATGAAACTAGAAAAACCGAAGGAATCCATTGGTACCAACCTATAGCTAGCTTGTCATGAAGGAGGCTACATTTTGGCGAGGAAAAACTGGCATGGGCATTTTCAAAGGGGTCCCTTGACCTCTGACCTCAAGATATGTGAATGAAAATGGGTTCTATGGGTACCCACGAGTCTCCCCTTTACAGACATGCCCACTTTATGATTTGGGGTAAGTCATAGTCAAGTCAGCACACTGACACACTGACAGCTGTTGTTGCCTGTTGGGCTTCAGTTTGCCATGTTATGATTTGAGCATGTTTTTTATGCTAAATGCAGTACCTGTGAGAGTTTCTGGACAATATTTGTCATTGTTTTGTGTTGTTTATTGATTTCCAAAAATTAAGATATACATTATTGTGCATAAAGCAGCACAGATGCCCACTCCCATGTTGATACGAGTATTAAATACCTGACAAATTTCCCTTTAAGGTAGATTTTTAACAGATAAAAATGTGCGGTTAATTTGCGATTAATCGCGATTAACTATGGACAATCATGCAATTATTTGCGATTGACAGCCCTAGTTAATTTATCTCTATGGAGCCGTAGTTAGTACTGGACCGGTTCCTAGAATTCTCTCGCAGTCGAATGCAAACAACTCGTTGATCGGAGCTTTCAGACTGACTGTGGCCCCAATGGTCGGAGTAATCTGAACGCTGATGAACCTCAAAGTGTGAAGTTCTCTATAGTGCTGCTGGATTAGAGACGAGTCAGAGCAGGAAGGCGTTTCCTGATGGAGACATAGCGATTCGCTTCGACCAGCAAGCCTATTGTAGAGAAACCAGGTGATTAGGGTGGAACTAACAGGATTGGGCTGAAGCCTTGCTGCTGGGATAGAGAGAGAGAGGCAGCGCACATACACACTCGCATTTAGACACACAACACACAACAAGGCATGCAAACATATGAAGGCATTCTGTTAGCATGCATATGGGTATAATTATATGTTGGATGTTTCCACACGACACAATCACACACATTTCCACCTGTCTCTCTTTATGCTGGACTAAAAACACACACACACACACACACACACACACACACACACACACACACACACACACACACACACACACACACACACACACACACACACACACACACACACACACACTGAAGACAAGTAGACAAACCTGACAAACCATCTCGACTCTCACTCTTATAAAAAGTGTCGGACTGGAGGCTAAACTGATGTAACCAATATAGTGCTAACACAGATCCTTGGGGTGTTTGTGGTGTTTAAAGGAGCAGTGTGTAATTTCGGGGATCAAATAGCAATTAGCAAAAATGTCCGCCATGTTGCTCCACCATGTTTCTACGGTAGCCCATAACGGACAAAGAGCCTTTCACTTATTTATGTTACCTGAAGGCCACCGTAGTTCTCCACACGCTGGTGAAACTGCGTTAACGTGAGCTGCGACTTCCGTTGCTCCTAAAGTAGTGTTATTATGGTAAGGATGGCCTCTGAGCGAGGCGAACGGCGTTACCACGGTTACAGCAGCTCATGTTACTACAGTCTTGGAAAAGGATGAATGAGCAGAGGGATACTCAGTTGATTGCAATTTGCAACCACACCACTAAATGCCGCAAAATCCACTGTCCCTTTAATGGGAAACTACGCCCATTTTCAAAATTCAGACATGTTATTCCTTTCGTCTAGAGCTGAAAACAGAGTATTGTGTAGAGTGTTTTTACACTGTGTTATTACTACTTCGGGAGCCGGGATGTGATGTTAGCAAGCAGGGAGCGAGTTGGGGAAAACAATGTTTTTTTCAGGGGTGACAAGGCTGGAAAAAGGTGGGTCTGGTTTCTGAGAATAGCTCATGTTCACAAATATTGATTGAACTTTCGTAGGCCATCGAAATAACATTTTAATTCTTAATTTAGGTGATGTTCCCCTTTAAGTTAGAGGCTTTACATAATAAACACATTTTCCTCAACCATGTTGTTAAATCTCCTTTTTACACAGTTTACATGTAGTTACTACAACAGGTGTTCTTAAGGAGGTTTCAGTTTTAAGTTTACAAAACACAATTCAGATTCTATCACAATAATGATGACAGATCATGCAACTGATGTCTCAAATCAAACATTTCACAGATGTTCCTTAACAGCACTTTTCTGTGGATTTTCTACCTTCAAGTTCATTGCCTTTTCTGTTACTCCACTTCTGAAAAAAACAGTGAAGAATGACAAGACCCTGTGGCTTTTGATCCATCTAAAGTTCAGTAATAATGTGAACGGAGATTTAAAAGATCACGGTGTTGAATCGTGACATGTCTGTTTTGCTCTTTTGGGCTTCAGTGGCTGTTCTAACAAAAGCGAAAGAGACTTTCTGTCTTGCTACCAGTGAAGCTGAGCTCTCTTTGTTAAACAGTGCTCTCTACCGCAGAGCTCTCAAGATCCCCGATATTTGATTTGCATGAGGAAGCCCGAGCTTCAACTTTTTCTGTCTTATTATCCCTGCTGTGCTGCATTCCATTGCCCTTGCTGTAACCTACAGAAATGAATGGCAGTGCGCCGCCCACGGCCAAGCTGTTCTGCTAGTCCACTATAAGTCAAGGTTTTCTCTGGAGGTGCAGCCTTGGAAGCTCTCAACAAGATCTGATTTTCACTTGCAAGCTAGCTTTTTTTCCCAGTCAACCTTAACTGTGCATGACATCTTACTCTTATTTAAAGCGTACCAACTTACATGCTGCCTGAGTAATGTATTCACATGCCTCATACATTATGTAAACCATTTTTTAAATAATATACAGTTGTGTTTAAGATATTCCATTTCATATAGGTAGCAGTCTGTATGTCTAAACCATAGAAAAGGGAATAGGAGTAGAACGGAAATTGAACGGTTTTCCATGGTCATTTGACTAGTACAAAAGAAAATGGCGATTGTTGTTAGCTGTTATGGTGGCAACAGAACACACATCAGTGGGGCCGTAAAGTGTGGTCGCAGCTCGCCGGGAAGAGAACGGACAGTGTAGCATTAAAAAAAAAGGTGGAATTAGCCAGCTAGCTAACTAGCCAGCCGTCCGTAATCCCATTGCTCCAAAAATACACACTTTCCATGCAATAAACAGAAGCGCATGGCTAATTATTATGCAGAATGACATCATTGGACCTTCCCGTCATGGCCATCTCGTTGCCTTGAATGCCTCCATTGGTTGGACTGGTTGGTTAGGTTTAGGCATGAGGAGTGAGATTAGTTAGGTTTAGGGTAAGAATATAAGGGAAAGCCAACCAGAGACAGAGTAGAGTAGTCAAATAAAATATCACGACTGGGAAGGTCCGATGACGTTATTTTGCATAATAATTAGCCATGTACTTCTGTTTTTGATAATGGGCTGTCGGGACATTTTTTCGGACTATTGGGATGACGGAATAATGGGCCGTCAGAAGAGTAGCATGGATGTCCACTAGTTAGCTGGCTAGCTAGCTTGCTAATTCCACCATGCTTTAATGCTACACTGGTTACAGAAAATGAGCCGAACAAAGTTCTCACTCATCTGGCGATAGCAATGTGCTTTACTACGCTGAGAAAAGAGTGAGTGTCGATGAAGCATTTAGTTGTTAAATTTGACTCATTTACTCTGGCTCTCTATGCTTCATAATGTTACTACTCCACTGCTTGTTTGAGCCGTTATTGCAAAACCTCTTGCCTAAGTCGATTTAGTTTACAGAAGTATACGGAAGTTAGCCCGCTACAACGGTCATTATGGCAACGGTACATCCTGCTATGTTGATTTGAATGGGAATGTCCGTTCTATTTCTATGGTCTAAACACAGAGGTAGTGTTTAACATCAACAATTAACATAACTTAAGAATACCATCTTAAACTTGTAAACATTGAGCCTCATGCAAGAAGCGATATAAGAACATATCTCCTCTTATTTTTGTTCGTATCCACTCTTATTTTATTAGTACCCATTGATTTCCGGGATTCACCTTTTTTTCTCATTCTTGCTCTTCTCTTAGGTAAGAGAGAATTTGAAGTGGTTGAGAGAACTCTTACCAAGATGAGAGAAAAAAAAAAATCTCGTTTTCACAGTACACCAATTGTTTGTCCAACACAAGGAAATTTCAAATTTGAGGAACATAAAAAAAACGCATGAATATCATATAATCAAATTTGGATTTTTATATCTTTTAGAGTAATTATAATGATTGGATTATTAAGAAATTCTATTGGTCCATTGATCCCAATTAAGACTATAAAAACCCTTGGATGATATTACGTATGTTCAGTTTTCTGAATGGCTTACATACTGCTCTTAGATGCTTTTTATTTTCCTGAAACGCCTGTACTGACGCTCTGGAAAATCACATATTTACTTAAAGTTTATTTAACAGTACCTCAATTTCACTACTGAAGTTCTTCTTCTCACAGTTTTGTTTTGGTGGCATCTGTCCAATTCTTAGGCATGTGCCAGAGTATTAGACACGTCACAACACCTGCCCTTATATAGTGTTTATGGGGTGTTACCTCTGCTAATAATAAACAGGCCCGGTGCCTCTAATTTATGATCAAGTGGGATTCATCATTCAGCACACCCGGGTAAGAGTAGATGGTGTAACTGGTGATGACTTCTCTTATTTTTTCTCTGAACAGAAAATGAAGGGAAATATATAAGAGTAATTGAAGTTAACGTTGCTGCATGAGGCCCAGTATCTGTTTAAAACTTTATTCAGTGGTTCTAACAGCTGGCCTTTAGAAGACCACAGAGTCCCTACAGCAACATGATGAATTGTCCTAATTTCCCATGCCCAGAGGCTCTGGAGCATTCTGTTAACACAGTGCAGTGTGTGTTCATATATCAGGTGGTAGTACCACACAGCCAGCTCTAGATTGTCCTGCCGTAGAGGAGGACTATGTGGATGCAATCCTCTTTTATATTATGGCAGTGATACTGTAAATATATTAAGTTATAAAAAATGTCTTTGATCTCAACTGAGAAACTGTTATATACTGTCATAAAATATCTTAATGGGAATCTCAGCTTTTGGCCAGACCAGCAAAATAGAATTAACAAATCAGGGTAACTCTTTACACTGATTCCTGTAAATGCAATATGACCATAGAGCAGTCCGGCTCGATGTTTTGCAACGTTGCCTACACAAAGACCTGATTCATCCAGAGATACTAAGAGAATAGCTATCTCAATATATATAGTTGATAGTTTCCTATCATGTCAAAGAATACATCGTCACTGTTTACCAACCACGTAACTTAACACATCAGGGAGATGCTTTCCAACTGAAAGCACAAATGTCTGAGTTTTAAGCATTGTTTTTACTGCTGGCTACAATAAATACAAGTCCAAGTCCAATGTCTCGGTCCTGATCAGTTCACACATCCTGCTATACCTTTCTCAAGGCTCGGAACATATGTCCACATTTTTGAGGGAGAATTCTGACCTGACATCAACACATTCCCTACAGATTTTGGATTAAAAAGACGAAGCTTGGCGCAGAGTGACGTTTGGCATTGATTATCTTACACCTAGCTCAACTATCTTACTTTGTGTTGTAGCAGCAGCTCAATGTTCCTGTGGTGACAAATGTCAAGAGCTCTGATGTTCAGCAGGTTTTTACTTTATTGGTCTGGAATCTGATTTATCATCTTAAATCAACACACCAACACATTCTGACGAAGGACTACCTATGACTGACAATTAAAACAGTGAAAGCTGTTTCTCAAGCGTTGCCACAATGAATTTCCTCCTAAATAATGCCGTGTCCACTCCAAACAGCAAAAACATATCCAGACAGAGAATGTCTAATGGGCTAACGTTAACTACACAATACATACACTAATCGGACCCTAAATTACACAAACTCACCCGATGCTAACACTAACGTTAGCTGTTGTGGCTAGCCCCGTTCCGTGACCAACATATAACATTAGCAAGTACTGATCAGCTACATTACCATCTTCATCCTATCCCAGCTGCTTGGCGATCTCAAGCCATATATTGTCCTTTATATGGTTGTTGAGGTAGTAGTGTTTGCCGTACATTATTGGGTGTTGAGAAGGGGACAACCCATTATTCCGAAACATCAATAGTCCAAAATAATGTCCCATAGGAGACAAAAAAGCCCATTTGTCCGACAGTCCACTACCCTGAAAACAAACCATTGTTCCAAGGCCCTGAATATACACACCCTCCGTGCAACAAACAGAAGCACATGGCTACTTATTACTCAGAATGACAGCAATCAAAGGATTTCATAGGTCAAATCTGCAGAAATTTAGGTCTGTCCGAATATTTTTTCCCCCCGTACGAATGTTCGCAGGGGTGTGCAAGCATTCGTAAGAACCCACAAAATCAGTTTTAATAAATTTCCATCCGATTTATTCACACGAAATTCCATTCACGGTGTGAAACGGCTTTAAGATGACTCTGTGCAAAAGAATTGATCTGATAATCAGTTGACGTTTGTCAGCCGAAAAAAGGTCTCTTCATTTCTTCAGCTCTGTCAGTACTTCACGCTGTACATTGTATTATAAAACTGGTCAAATATTTGCTAAAATGAAGGCACAAGGTGATCACAAGCTGCAGATGTCCATCTACACAACGCGACACATTCCTGCTTCCGATGCAGACAGGAAGTTAAAGACAAAACAACAGAGTCGTAGCACTTCCTACGTAGTTGCTGAAAGGTAAAGCAGTGAGTGAGAATGGGTAGTGAGTTTCTACATGACTGTCTACAAGTTATATATCAAAAAGACTGACACAAGTTGTATGAGAAACATGAAATGTCACTTCATCTCCAAGCCAAACCAGAGGTGTTTCTGTTCTACTGTATCACCTCTCACCTTCTAAAATGAAATACAAAACCCAAGCAGATGATCTCTCGTACGTTAATACCTACAGCACAGAATACCCAGCAGGGATCCACAACAGCTCGGAGACACTACTTTCTAGATATAGTAAAGCTAGACAGTAAAGCGTCTTACGGACCCACAGAGCAGGATGGAGCAAAGTAAAATAAAACAGAAGGCTGGTGCAGAGAGGACAATGGGACAGAGCAGGACAAAACACAAAAGAGGTTGTTTTTTTTAAAAACTAAAACCCAGAAGCCTGTTAGTTTGTGATCCAGTCATCCTGCTTGAAAAAGAGAGATGAATATACAAGGCCGTTAGTGTGAGTCATATCCAGCACAGGGTCAGGAAGGCTGCTCCAATAAAACCTGTCAAAGAGATGTTGATTATCTAATCACACTGCACTGCGTTCATCAGATGTAGCAGCCTATGATACTTCAAAATCCACTGCAGTACTTAAAGCCACACCTGTTCTCTCATAAGTTAACTTCTGGGTTTGTCTTTGCCTCTAAGAAGCACAGAATATTAAGTGGACATGAAAACATTTTGACAAATACTCATCTACTATTTCAAACCTAATAAGAGTCAATTTCTTCTTGTAAATATAAAGATTTTTGTAGCTTCATGAGTTGCATGGAATTTACATCTCCTGATCCATTTTCCAGTTCTGCTTGTGAACAGTTCAAGGGATGAGCTACCGTTATATGAGGATACGTTGAACAGATTGTTCAACGTAGTTTATAGCCGTTCCTTATGGTCAAACTCGAAGGTGAAGTGAAATGCCGACCATCATAGAGAAGGCGAGAGACGAACACTTTCAGACAGTCTCTCCTAGAATGCATTCATAGTGTTGAACTCGGTTGTACACGAGAAAGCGGACAAGTTCAAATCCTGTCAACTTTCACATCTCCACACACCTGGCTATTGCTGCATGCAAGTGGGTGTGAATGTCGGATTGTCGGAGAATTTCAAAAATTGCTGGACACTGACGACTATCTGATAAGCACTTCTGTTGGAGTATGTTGATAGCTTAAATTCACCGTACAGCATATTAAGTTGTCACGGCCTTAAAGCATGTTTGCTTTGCAGAGTCTGGTCACAACAAACCCGTTTCTGTAGTTGCTGTTGGCTAAAAGCCATGTACGTACTTGTTTTTTCATCCTTAAAACGGGATATAGTTATGTATTGAGGGTGTTTCACAACCATTGCGTCAATACACCTCTTCAAAAAGCTTTTGTTTAGTTTCAAAACAGCACTTGTCAGGGATTTAGAAATTGGTAGTAATTCCTTCATTCTTGAAAGAGTTTTTGCAAGGTATATGGGTTTCATCTGACATCAGTGGGATTTCATCAACTGGAGCTACAGGGCATGTTTGTAACAAACAAAACTGCATCTTTGCAGTCATGTCACCTAGTTACTATGATGCACAGAGCATCTAAACAAGATGCGAACCGCCACAGGCTGTTTTGCATTGAAAGATCAGACCACGTGCTGCTGCGATGGGTTCCATCGAACAACAAACCATGTTACTTTTGTTACTGAGACTATCTGCTGTGGATCAGACACCATAGGTCTTCTGCTATGGATGTTACCACAAACTAAGAAACATGCTTAAAATCAGGAGGATCTGAACGACTACAGGCTCGGTTATGACATACCAAGACATCATATGCTGTAATGCACAGTTGTGCACTGACTCAAACATCTCACTGAAGTTACTCACCAAGTAACACTGAAGACCAGCACATGTGCATTATATATATATATATATATATATATATATATTATAGCACTACAATGAGTAAGAGGGGGAATGGGAACCACACGAAAGGCGCCAACCTACAACGTCCCCGGTTCACGTGCCTTTGTTGGACCTTTGTTGCATGTCATTCCACATCTCTCTCTCTCTCTCTCACCTCGTTTCAATAAAGGAGAAACATTCTCCCCAAAAGAGTACACGAGCAGCCAATCTGAACCACACATTCTGGGTTAGAAAGTACAGCCCAGTGTTTCCTGTTCTGTTAGCAGATGCACAACAGAACTGAACCAAACATTTTCTGTATTGTGTCACAGATTTAACAAGGCAAAATGCATTAACGAAGGAATTGCAACAATGTGGAGGATATAGGTTTACATTCTTAGATAGCTTAGGCCGTGGTTACACTTGTCTTTTTAATGCGACTCTTGTGATCGGACGCGCCAGATCGGAACTCAGCTGTGTCCACACTTGACACTTCAATGCGACCTGCCTGATCGGATAGTGATCGGATATGTTTTGCAGTCGAAGGAGCGGCTGTGAAGCGGTGGATAGATACATTTCATTTCCAATGAATTCTTCACAATAAAAGTCCACCATTATTCTTGTTGCATACCTTTCCTCCCTGCACTATTAGTAGATTTGTTTTATTGAAGAATAGACTAACTCAGCTAATGCTGCGATAAACACATTTTCCTACAAATTCTTCACAATAAAAGTCCCCTGTTATTTTCTTATTTAAAAGCTTTTATTTTGAAGCGGCAAAAATCAGGAAATGTTGGGTTTTCATCATTCGCAGTATAAAATTCAGCAAAAATCTTCACTTAAACAATGTCTACCATCATCTACCAATGTGTGAAGTTTAAACTCTGCCAGAAATCGAGTGCAAAGATAATAGATGGAGAGAAGTAGAAATTTGTTTGCCTGCATGTGTAATGTGAAGGAGACTTTATGGAAATAAACTGCAGACGTTTTCTCTCTACTTTCTGCCTGAGATGTTGGTGATACAAATAACCCGTATCTGAACATCACCACAGCAGAGAGAGACGGGAAGAAAGGGAATCACATACGTGGAAAGAAAAAGAAGGAATGGAGAAATCAAGAGCAAAAGTTTAAGAGGAAGAAAGTGTTAATAGTCAAACAGTCTGAGAGGAGCAGAAGCTTTCAGCCTCTCTTACCTTGACATTTGGCTTCCTCGTTGAGAATCCTCTGTACCATCCTGAAAGAAAACATAAACATGAGTGACTAAGACAGCAAAGATTCAATGAAGGGTTATGAGTCAGCATGACTGAATATGCAAGCTAGCTTGGTGACGTTAACAAAAATAAAAATAAAAACTCCATTTTAAAAGGACCAAAGCGGTGAATGGAAACCAACGACTGCCTCCCAAAGATGGAAAAAACATTAAATAAAACCTTCCACCATGCATTGGAAAATGGTCAGCAATACTACAGTATTCATGATTTGGGGTTTAAACTCACAAAAACACAGGTATGGTCCTACAAGTCAATAAAGCTTGAAATGAGTCTGAAATTCTTCTACCATGTAAAAAATAAACAAAGAATAATACAGTTTGTATCAGAATTCTTCTGTACTTTTCTTTTCAGAATAGTAAACTAATAACCAAAAGCTCACAGGTTTATTTCTGCAACAAGCAAATGTCTCCCCCATAAAATAATATGCTACTCTGTCGACTCATTTCATGTATGTCAGTCAACTTGAAGTTAAAGCCTGATGTGTGTTGGCAGAAAAGGGATCATATTCAAAGTTTTATATAGAAATGTTTTTGGTTTTGATTTAGGATGACAGTCAGCAATCAAGCAATCAATAATCATTAGCCATGGACATTTAGTCAGTAAAAGTAAAGTAAAAGACTCTATTGGGTGTGTGTAGATGTCTGGGTGGGACTAGTTCATAGCCTGAGGTGTGTACACACTTTTTTGCTTATAAATGTGCGTGATAAAGTCAGAAAGAGACCCGGAGATAAAGACATATTCAGTCCGCTACTCTTTGCCTCAGAGAAAATCGAGACAACCGTGGATGTACACACAAATATCACTGGATTACTTTGATACCAAAGAAAACTTAAAAACTAGGGCTGTCAATCGAATAAAATATTTAATCGTGATTAATTGCATGATTGTCCATAGTTAATCGTGATTAATGATCGCAAATTAATTGCACATTTTTTTTCATCTGTTCAGAATGTACCTTAAAGGGAGATTTGTTTGAAGTATTGAATACTCTTATCAACATGGGAGTGGACAAATATGCTTGTTTTATGCAAAGATATGTATATATTTATTACTGGAAATCAATTAACAACACAAAACAATGACAAATATTGTCCAGAAAGCCTCACAGGTATTTAGCATGAAAAATATGCTCATCTCATAACATGGCAAACTGCAGCCCAACAGGCAACAACAGCTGTCAGTGTGTCAGTGTGCTGACTTGACTATGACTTGCCCCAAACTGCATGTGATTATCATAAAGTGGGCATGTCTGTAAAGGGGAGACTCGTGAGTACCACTGGAGTTATAAGCAGCTTTTTGCATGATTTCTTAGCAGAGTTATGGTTCATTTGCGATGGACATTAGAGATAACTCAAACATCATCAGCAGAAATCTGTCACTGCTTAGCCCTCACAGTTTGAAGAACCAGGTCAGTGACATACAGGGAGCCGGGACAAGGTCTGGGTTCACACTGCTACCCTTAACCCTGTGTGACCTACTGTATAGTACATTTCGTGAGTGTGTGTGTGTGTGTGTGGGTGTGTGTGTGTGTGTGTGGGGTAATGTGATGATCCCCCTCCTCCTTCATGTCTCAGAGAGCACAACGGTTCTTTCCACATGGACGGACATTCATCAGATGCCTCTGCGGAGTAGAGAGCTGTCATGAAAATTGACTCAACTTGAAGTTAAACCCTGACAGCTGAAATTGACTTGCATCCAGGGACTAAACATGTAGAGGGGAGCTCCCAGACATCTTCTCAGACTGTGGGGACATCATTTGTCTCCATTCAAGTGGAAATAAACATGATTGTGTCTCCGGCTCTTGGAAATTTAAGGCTTGCTGACGACTGTCTGTCAGTGACAGAGTGAAGCAAAGGAGACATTTATTTATATCACAATGATGCATATTATTATCCTTTGACTGTGTTTCAAGACGGGGTCGTGTGGGTTGTCGATATCGCTGCAGACCCCTCACGCCTTTTACATGAGCCGATCCCCGCACTGACGACGACGTTGGGGCGCACCGAGAGTCCGCCCCGGATGACAGTCACACCAGCAGCAGGGCCCCGTCCCTGCCTGCAGGGAGAGAGGGTGCAGCGAGCACTTAGAGCCACCTTCGCTCTGGGCCTTTCCAAGCCAACCTAGAGCTGGTCGGTTGAGGAAATGCGCCCAGCGAGGGCCAGCCAGCACCGGGGAGAGGTCCCCACGAGGGGATTCTCCCACACCGAGCAGTCGTCCCTGACTGGGGTCCACCGGAAGGGGAGCGCCTCTCTATATACGACACCCTCTGTCCTTGGACCCTCGCATCAAATAAGGAAAAACGCAACATAAAAAAAAACTTTAACGGGGAAACAATCCGACTCAGAGAATACTGGATCCCGGTGCGATGGGGGCCATTACCGGCCTCACACTGTCCACGGGCTGAGCCTCGGTCAGAAGGACTAAGGCCCTTGAGCAACAGTGGGCAAGCGGTCTTCCGTTCGCCCCATTTCCCCAATCCGCTCATCGCACAGGGATTTGGCGCTGAGCTCTTCCCTCTACGCTCGCCGTTACTGAGGGTATCCTGGTTAGTTTCTTTTCCTCCGCATAGTAATATGCTTAAATTCAGTGGGTTGTCTCATCTGATCTGAGGTCGTACCTTCACAGACTAACACAGTGTACACTGCTACAAAAACCAATTTGTTATACTTTTATCAATTAGTTAACAATACCTGACATTATCTAAATCACCACAATGTCCACCTTGTGGTCCATAACAAACACCTTTTAAGACGGTTCTGTAAAGGAAATGCTTGGAAATTTCCTAAAAGATTGTAAAATAATGGCACCTACCATGAAACAGTCATTTCCCTGATAATCAAACATTACCTGTTCCTGATTAAACATTTAGAAATATGTCCCACTGACACCAATACTGACACTGCATCGGTCAGGATGCTTCATATTAACTCTCATCTTTTCTTCTTGCAAAATCACGAGATTCATTTCTCAGCAGTTCCCCATAATCTGATATGAATATGGAAATGAATGCTTAATTGGCTGGTTACTTAATAACCAATCAAGATTCATTTATCACCCTCGTTAAGATGGCTGTGTTTACTCCCCAGTCTCTCATCTATATGGAAATCAGAGCGGGGTTGGACCAGCAGTGTCTGGGCCTATTTGTAAGGGTTGAAATGAGGACGTGTGTGTGGCAGTGTGTGTGTGTGTGTGTGTGTGTGTGTGTGTGTGTGTGTGTGTGTGTGTTTGTGTAGCTGAGTAAGTTTACTGCATCTGTAAGAGATACCAAAAACACAGGAGGACTGAAAGACAGGGTAAAAACATGAATTTGTACAGTATGTGTGAGTGTGTACATGATTATTCTATATCTGTGTGAGCAGAGTGAGCAGGTGTTTGTGCGTGGTACATCCATGTGCACACAGGTGCATGCTGTACCTAATTTGTCTGTTGTCACACAGCCTCTCTCTGAAGAAGAGTAATCATCTCACCTCCCATATCCAAACGGCTCACTGAGCGGCTATTAGAATAATCATTTTGCACCGTTATCAAATTCACAATAATAATCTCGGTGAATCATCTCTAAGTGGAAGGCAGAACTCGAGGAGACACTTTTGTCGAGTTACTGCAGGTTCAGACTGAACTCATTATGAACACAGCATCATACGATAGATGCAGGTTTCAAATCAGCCAAATATGAGTCTTAAATGATGCTTCATATCCCTGCAGAGCACACCTCCAGCTAGTTTATGAAAAAGGGAATTGCTTGTTGATGTAGTAATAGTACCCAAGAAGGCATTTCTCATTGCGATTACGGATATGACAGTGATTCAATGGAGGTGTGAGCTGCAGCTGAGCCACACTGTGAGCACAGCATCCTCACTTCACAACAACTCTGCAAATGCCCAGGTATCGATTGATCTGAGTCAACTCAGTATACTGTGCAAACATTAATAAAAAGCAAGCCAAGGAAAAGATTGCTAAATATCACCATGGTTACTTTTTTTGGTTGTCATAGCAACATATAAAGAATACTTAGGAAAGCTTGATCAGAAGCATCCCCACTGTTGGTTGCCTGACAACCAGCCACTTTTCCATCTTTCTGCCTGTCAGCTATTTTTATGCCTCCGCGCCGGTGACAGCTGTGGCCGGAGGCATTATGTTTTTGGGTTGTCTGTCCATCCGTCTGTCCGTATGTAAGTACGTCTGTCCGTCCGTCTGTCCGACTCATTCTCGTGAACGCAATATCTCAAGAACGCGGAGAGGGAATTTCTTCAAATTTGGCAAAAACCTCCACTTGGATTCAAGGATGAACTGGTTAGAATTTGGAGGTCAAAGGTCACTGTGACCTTACAAAACACATTTTTGCCCATAATTCAAGAAATCATATGCTTATTAGGGTGGCATGACAATTTCACACAAATCTCTTCAAGGTAGGGTCAGTAATGCTGAGAAACTAGCAATAGTACACTAGATTTTAAAAAATGATCCAACCGAAAAACCCAACCCAACTCTTTTCCAATGAAAGTAGCTAGCAGCACTAGCGAAGTGGTCGGCAACACGGACAGTCCATCCCTTCGGGCCTCCGTCAAAAGCCACTCCCCCAAAATTATCATTATGAACGTAAACAACAAACATGGCTAATGTTAGTACTCACAGCTGTCAAGATAGCAGCTTGTGGAAGACTCCAGTGACGCGCAATGAGTGCACTCTATGGACAATCATGCAATTAATCGCCATTCATTATTTTAATCGATCGACAGCCTTAATAATGACTCATGTTACCCACATCACAATCTCACGTCATATCTCTTCACAACCTAGTTGTTTAATATTCAAAGCTCTCTCCTGGACATCCACAACAGCAGCAGTATGCTATAAAAGATTTGCTACAGCTGAAAAGCCTCTCCAAAATAATGAGAGGCTGTTCTTAGCCGTGACTACGGGCTCTTCAGTAATGCTGACAGTACTTACAGTCAAAATCTCATACTTTAAATTGCTGCTACGGCCTTAATCGAAGTCTAATGCTTCCTCAAGTGTTATGACTGTAATCTATATTTCAAGAATGGAACTTGGGAATTGCATTCCCGCAGCCTGGCTGCCATCTCCATATCACTGTCATTACAGTCATTGAGTTTGTGTCTTGGGAGGATAATTTTGCATTAGTGCAGTCAGAGAAGTGCTAGCCACAGTGCAAGAGGGCAGGGGAAGCCAATTTTAAGAAAGATTTACCTAGCATCTTGAACACTCGGTGTACTTTCTGGATATAAGCTCTGCAGTATTTCTGCAGAAGACACACACATAGTCTTGGATGGTTTTCTAATGTTCATCCAGAAGTGTAGAGAAATGAAAGTTAAGGAAAACTGGAATGGAAATATAAATTTAAGCATTTCTTAGTCAGCATGACTGGAGAAGGTTTTTTGTTAAGACGATATTTAAAAAACAAACATGTTTACCTCAATATAAATAACTACCAATTACACAAACACTATTCTCTCATAAATATCTGCTCTGCGCTGCCAGCCAGTCATTGTCTGATGGTTTGGAGGGTATTTTCTGAAACTGTATTTGCATGTTCAGATAATGACAGAGGCTGGGGGAATCTTGATTTTGCCACGGGGACCTTGGACAAAAGTTAGCCCTGGTTTGCCCTGATAATCACTGTGTGGTAAAGCTGTGTTGCCAGCCTGTGCCACGGGGGCTCAGATAATAGCCCATGTCCCTCGCTGGAGGGGTTGCATTTCATAACAAGGGCAAATTAGAAGCGGATTGGATGCTATGAAGTGAGCTCAGGGTTGAGTATGAGGCTGGTCAATACAAGCAGACAATAAGAGAGGACAAATATGTAGAGGAGAGGAAGTGGATAAAAAGAATAGGGTAAAGAGGGAAAATAAAGATGAGAGGATTGTAGGAGATGACAACACTCGTGGGCATCTCCCTCCCCGGGAAAAAGAAAGGCCCAATCAGCCCCTGGCACTGGATCGACGGTAGCGGCCTGCCCAGCTGTGGCTAATGAAGCACATACTCACTCATTATCTGCAAAAAACAACACTTCCTGGCTTCAGACACATCCTGGATTGAGTTGCTAATTTCTGTGAGTCAAAGTAGGAACAGAAATGGGAGCAACATCGGTTAATAACTTGGGCTGTCGTCCAGGCCTGCGCTTAGCTATCACAGGCTCATTATTCGAGAGAACGGTGGATGCAGCGATGAGTATTACTTGATTTTACTGTGTGCATTTGTGACAACGCAGCCGCAGCAGCATCAATGGAATCAGTTCTATCTGATGCCCTCATGAAAATCTGGGGGAAATGGAGCTTGATTGATGCAATTTACGGAAATATGATTAAAGCAGCAGTAGGCAAGATTGGAGCAAATATGATTAAAAAAAAATATTTTTATAAAACGGTCACTATATCCTGACAGTAGTGCATGAGACAGGTAATCTGAAAAAAATCATGTGCCTCTGTGTCCTCCGGTGTCCTCAGATGCTCCTAATGGCATCTGCAAGATTTCACAGACCGGAGGAAAACAACCAATCAGAGAAAGTTTGTGACCCGGCCGCCAAGCAACGCCCACCAGCCGGAGCAAACTTTCTCATTTTACAGCTAAACAGTACACTACAAGATGTTTCTGAAAACATTTGAGGAGAGAAATAGGCATTACAGTAACAGAATATTGATTCATATTTGATCAGCTCTGCCTAGTTTGACCGTTTCATCCACCGTTCGCGAGTGATTGACAGCTGCTTCTGTTGAATGAACAGCCAATAGGAACGCTCTCTCTCTGAAATGACCTGAGATTGACCAAAGTCTCCCGCCACGGGCTAGATTTTTTAAAGCCTGAAAACAGAGCCATGAGGAGGTGCAGAAGTCTAGTTTTCTCTCAGAACACTTGAATTACAATATGCTGAAAGGTTATTATGGAATTTTTGCCCAATGATGCCACAAATATTCTGCTCAACCAAACTTTAATACTATTACACATTTTGTTTGCAAAGCGGATTTTCTAAATGTTTTTAATTAGTTAAAGGTGCAAAATGCGAATTGTGAGCATTTCTATTGCCTCCCCATGGCTCTCAACATGGCGATAACTGATCCGGCGACTCATAGCTAATGGTGCTAACGGAGCTAACAGTGAAAACAATGGCAACAGTGCATACAGAGCTTACAGTGTTAACCTGAGGGGGAACCAAAGGGTGGATGCTACACTTCAGCGGGACAGCGTTATCATCTGTAACCGCCGTATGAGAGCAGTGCAGAGCAGCGAGCCAGTAGGGCACGCTTACATACACGAACATGCACCAAAAAGTGGCTGGTCCGACTATGTCAACAAAGCACAGAGAAGCTCTGATTACAACACACACAGAGGGAGAGTATTTATAGTTATTGAGGTTATCAGGTAGTATTTCTGATAAAATGTGTTTTGCGTTTATTTGTATTGAGAGTTATGGCCCAAAATATGTTTTGTGAGGTCACAGTGACCTTTGACCACCAAATTCTGATCGTTTTTTCCTTGAGTCCAAGTGGACTTTTGTGCCAAATTCGAAGAAATTCGATCAAGGCGTTCCCGAGAAATCACGAGATTGGGACAGACGTGAGGTCACAGTGACTTTGACCTTTGACAACCTAATCAGTTCATCCTTGAGGCCAGGTGGACGTTTTCGGTTCCATGAATACTACAGCCAATCAGAAAAGTAATCCTGCTTGGTTGGAATGACCCTCTGAGCAGAGGTTTAAATGTTGCAAATAGGATCACTGAATACACAACATCACTACCACAGGAGCAGCTCTATGACATCAATGACTGTTATTCACATTCACACTATAGTAGTTTGAAAATCTGAAGACAGGTTTTCAAGAGCAGAGTTCTTAAAGCCCTTAAATTTGACAGTCAGCAGCGGGCAGGTTACAACTTTGGTAACCTATGCCTCGGCCACAATGCAATCTTTCAAAGGTTGTAAGGTTCAGTTTAAAAGCTACAGTGAATATACTGGCATCATATGAAACTAGAAAACCTAATGATTCCATCAGTACCAACCATGTCATACTAGCTTGTCGCGAAGGAGGATATGTAACGCCTCAAACTTACGCTAAATTTTGGCGAGGAAAAATTGGCATGGCCCTTTTCAAAGGGGTCCCTTGACTTCTGACCTCAATATATGTGAATGAAAATGGGTTCTATGGGTACCCACGAGTCTCCCCTTTACAGATATGACCACTTTATGATAATCACATGCAGTTTGGGGCAGGTCATAGTCAAGTCAGCACACTGACACACTGACAGCTGTTGTTGCCTGTTGGGCTTGAATTTGCCATGTTATGATCTGAGCATATTTTTTATGCTAAATGCAGTACCTGTGAGGGTTTCTGGACAACATTTGTCATTGTTTGGTGTTGTTAATTGATTTCCAGTAATAAATATATACATACATTTGCTTAAAGAAAGCATATTTGTCCACTCCCATGTTGATAAGAGTATTAAATACTTGACAAATCTCCCTTTAAGGTACATTTTGAACAGATAAAAAATGGGCGATTAATTTACAATTAATTTGTAATTAATCGCAATTAAATATTTTAATCGACTGACAGCACTAAGTACAACATTATGTATGCGAATGTGTTTGAAGAAAACTTTTAAGGCACAGCAGTCATCTCTAACCCTGGAGGATGTTTACAGATTACTGTTGCTTTGGTGATGACAGTGTCGTAACAGTGATCAAGGACATTATTGCTGTATCAAACATCCACCCCCACAATATCTCATGAAGCTATTCATCAGGTAGAAGTCTTACCTTCACATTTTTCCAGAATCTGAACCGTCTCTCCCACCTCCAGAGCCAAACCCTGAGTCACTGAGCCCCGGAAGGTGCAGATCACTGGGGAGAAGAGAGAGAGAGAGAAGAAAAGATGGTGAAAATGCGGTTTCTGAAATGTAGGGGCAGCACCTTCTTATATTTGTTATTGATAAATCTAGATATGATTTATTTAATTCTTCAGAATGTTCAATATCAATTGCACTTTTCAGCATTGTTCACAAACCACATGAATACCAAAGCTGTGCCCTTCTACCATCACCGTCTGCCCGGCCCGTGACAGCAGCCTGACTGAACATCCACAGTCCGTGCTTTACCAGCCATGCAGTGTTGATGTTAATAATCCTCATGACTGCACCAGTGCACCCAGAAAACAACAGACCTCAGAGCTCATCCCAGTGTAGCAGTCACTGTAAGCCACTCTGTACAGGACTAAAATATATTAAATATTGAAAATTTCACTTAAAGTAAGCTGCACTTCTGGTCGACCTTTAAAGTTTAAACCAGTCAAGAACATACTTTTATCCCCGGCTGTTTCTGCCCTTCTACATCTCTGCATACTCTCTACTTCTGGCTGCTTAATATGATGGATATGGAGGATATAATCACCAGCAACTGCACACTTCTCATATATAAAATATGAATGTAAATTGCTTAGCAGGATTTGAGCGAAAAAACTCAAGCCCAAAGGCAAAACCAGCACTTTTCACTTGTCTGTGTTGGTGTTCTTATTGAAACAGAAGTCTGTGAGGAGGTGAGCTTGGGCCGCGACTGCAGTCTGTTCTGAATGTTGAACAAGATCTTGTCTCTCGATCTATTCTGTCTTTGTCTGTTTAACTGGCTCTTTCCTTCAAGTCTCTTTGTGTCTGAAGACCGTCCATCTGAGGTCACAGCAGTTTATTTCTCATTTAGTCTGTGGTGAATCAAGAAAGCCAAACAAGTCATGGTCACGCTCCTCAAGGCCTCATGACAGTCGCTCTTTGTGCCAACAATGCCCCTCTTTGTGCCAACAATGCCCCTCTCTGTTTGTCATTGTCTCTATATATAGAGTTCAACTGTTATTGCAACTGTTGGTCTAATAGTTTACTAATCCCCGGGATTATCAATGCTTGATGTTTGGAACATGTCACACACTTTCTCAGTCTGATGTGTGACACCCAGGCAACGTTTCCTCATACAACGGTTCGCATGATATCTTACAAAAAGTTATTCCTCATTTTTCGAGTCTTTCCTATAAATGTCTAGCAACACTTGTCAATTTCCACATACATGCAAACAAAACTACTTGGTTAGGTTTAGGAAAAGATCGACTTGGTTAGGTTTAAGCAACAAAACTACTTAGTTAGGCTTAGGAAAACATTGACTTAGTTAGATTTAGGCAACAATACTACTTAGGTTTAGGAAAACATCGACTTGGTTAGGTTTAGGCAACAAAACTACTTAAGTTAAGGAAAGGATCAACTAAGTTAAGTTTAGGCAACAAAAATACTTAGTTAGGTTTAGGAAAAGATCGTGGTTTGGGTTAAAATAACTCCGGAAGTGGTGTAACTTAAGTACCGAGGTTACGTGACAAATAAATCAACTTCTGGTTTCACACGAGGTACGAAAACCGGTCGCCAGGGCTAAACTCCGGTGATTTTTTCGAATTGGTTTTGTGGGATATATACGAATTACAGTGCATTGCTTTTTGTAGGTATAGCTATTAACTGTGTATAAGAACAGCCTGACCCAGCAGTACACAGGCTTGACACAATGATGTATGATTATGTAATTTATCTTCTAAGAAAAAGTGAAAAACAGCCCAAAATGAGATGTAGAATTAGTCAGTTCCAGCATACGATAGGATACAACTTAATTTATCACGAGGGAAACTGCTGTGCAGCAGTTGCAATCCAAAGTGTGAAGAGTGCAAATATAAAACGTTAAGACAACAATAACAGCAAGTAACAGTAAACCAATCTACACCCATCAACCATATCACCGCGCAGAAGGAAGCGTGCATCTACTCATGGACGAGAGGCTCGTGCTCGTGACAGCGGTAGAAAGAAAATAGTTCCTACATGAAACTACTCACACTAAAGTCTTTACATCATCTTGAGTAACCGGGTCGTGATTTCTGGAAAGAGACATTGCTGTTGAGTTTTTCAAATGTATTTTTTCGCCATCTAGTTCCATTACATTGGAGAGAAGGCAGACATCTCTACGGCCATTATCTCCAACACTCTGCAACTTACAGCAAAACAAACTAGATTGATAAATAGCACTACAGGCAAAAGGAAAAATCTGTATTTTTGATTTTGGGGTGAACTGTTCCTTTAAGTATGCGACCCACACACACGCAACAAATAACAATCTGTAGCTATAGCTGCTGATGACAGGCTGATACTTTGGCAGCGAGGACACACACCTCACACCTTAAGGTTGCAGGATTGTTTGTATCCGTCTCTGTCTGCCATCGTCTCTCTGTCACTGTCACCATCTGTCTCTATGTCATCAATGCCTCTCTTTCTCTCTCTCTCTCTCTCTCTCTCTCTCTTTCTCTCTCTCTTTGTCACCGTCTGTCTCTCTGTCATCGCCGTCACTCTCTCTCTATCACTGTCATGCTCTTGGTCTCCATTATCAACGCCATTCAGCGTGGGATTGTCACCGTCTTGGATTCTGTCATTGACATCCCCCCCTCCCTCTCTCTCTCATTTGTTCATTGTAAGTTGCTGTCATCACCGTCGCTCCATCATTGTCACTGGCATGTCAGTGTTTCATTTGTTGATGCAACTGTCAGAGACCCTGTCTGTTCACACTCTGTCTTGTTCTCTAGCCCTGTGCTCGGACCAAATGCATGAAATAAAAAATGAATTAAAGTTGTGTCCATGAAAGGAGGAAACTGGAGCAAGATGGATGCAACCAAAGAGTTCGCACCGTTTCAAGAGGTAAAGAGAAATTCACCTGATACACCTGAGTGACGACCCAAAAGTACTCTCAGGTCAGAGGCTCAAACATTCAAGCATTTCAGACAGAGGGTGAAAAGAGGTGCTGCAGCACAGCCGGTGACAGAAAAGTAAGGTGTTTTTTTAACATTAAAGCGTGTAAACTAGGGCTGTCAAAGTTAACGCGATAATAACATGAATAATAATTTCTTTAACGCATAAACACAACTTGTGATTTTTAGGTTGTAGCGGGCTCAATTGTAAAGCTAGAGTTAATATACTGGCATCATATGGAACTACAAAAAACCTAAGGAATCCATTGGTACCAACATGTCATACTAGCTTGTCGCGAAGGAGGTTAAATAACGCTCCAAACTTACGCTAAATGTTGACGAGGAAAAACTGGCATGGCCATTTACAAAGGGGTCCCTTGACCTCTGACCTCAAGATATGTGAATGAAAATGGGTTCTATGGGTACCCACGGGTCTCCCCTTTACAGACATGCCCACTTTATGATAATCAATTGCAGTTTGGGGCAAGTCATAGTCAAGTCAGCACACTGACACACTGACAGCTGTTGTTGCCTGTTGGGCTGCAGTTTGCCATGTTATGATTTGAGCATATTTTTTTATGTTAAATGCAGTACCTGTGAGGGTTTCTGGACAATATTTGTCATTATTTTGTGTTGTTAATGGATTACCAATAATACATTTGCATAAAGCAAGCAAATTTAACCACCATGTTGAAAAGAGTATTAAAGACTTGACAAATCTCCCTTTAAAGGTACATTTTGAACATATAAAAAATGTGCGATTAATTTGCGATTAATCACGATTAACTATGGACAATCATGCGATTAATCGCGATTAAATATTTTAATCGATTGACAGCACTAATGTAAAACTCAAAATACAAGTATGTACTTAAAAATAAGCATAATAAGTCCCCTTTAAAGTTACTACAAGGAGTTATTAACTGGTTATGAAACAGTCTCAATTTAATTCTTGTGCCTCACTAGGGACATTTTTGGCTTTATCATTTTTATTTATTTATTTATTTATTTTCTTGATAATTTTGTCTGTGCATTAATTAATACATTAATGCATTTGGCATACAATTTGGTAAGGTTGTGAGTTTTCTTTCGAATTTTGTAAGTTCAACCTGAGCTCCTATAATAAGAGTATAATAAATGGTTTAGCCAAATTACAGACACTCAGACCCTTAAGGACAAAAATTACGGCGTCTTCACGGAAGCGTAGCGGCCGTCCTCTGTGTCAGCACTGTTGCCGTTGTTTGCACTGTTAGCGCTGTTAGCACCATTAGCTGCTAGCCGCCGGCTCGGCTGTCACCATGTTGAGAGCTGTGTGGAGGCAATCCCTCAATCATAGATATGCTCTGAATTCCGTATAGAGCTCCTTTAACAAAGGCCTGAGACAGAAAGACGAAGAGAGAGTGGGAAACGCTAATATATATAACTGCAACTGGCTGGAAACTATTCAATAAACCCACAAATGTATGCATATAAATGTGATAAAGCAAACTATCTCATCTATCTTATCTCAGTATAAGAATTTAAATGGAAACTTAAAGTACCTAATCAGAGACTGTGGCTGATGCCATGACAACGGCTGAAGAACGTAGTCATGAATTTTCATTAGTGAGAAATACATGACGTTGCCTGTTCACACTGCAAACAGCAGGAGATTTAGGATTAGATGCATTTTATTTACAGTCTACTCATCGGAGGTGTATTATGGAAGGTGAACAACGGAAGTGAATGCTTTACAGAGTAAAGACCCTGGGAGTCAATATAGATTAATATTTTCTATATGAATGTCACATCTTCCAGATTAAGTTTAATTCCAGCCAGTCGAACATAATATAGATCTGGACCACCCTGTAATCCTTGACAGATCTGATTTTCATTCTTTTTATTACATAAAGTGTATCTATGAAAATAATTCTCACATCTAAATGAAACCTGTCTGATCGTTTGCTTTCTTCTTTTTTGACTGCATTCCCAACAGTTTCACTCCTTTACAAACTGTTTGGCTCACCTTGTGGTGAGAAATGATTGAATTTTTCTTCGTCAACTAGAGGCTGTCACAAAGCTGACAGCATTCGAGAGAAGAGGAGAGACAGACGAGAGAAGTCATGGAGGGAAACACACACACTGAACACACAGGGATTAGCATTGCTCTGTCCGTATTGGCATTTAGTTTATCCAGCGGATTGGGTCAATAGTCTCACAAATGACTCACATCTGTTAGGCCAGTCACACCACTTAGCCTGTGGCCTTTATGTGTGTTGGTGTTTGTGTATGAATGTGTTTGTGAGAGAGAGGAAACACTAGAGAAAGAAATAATGGATGTGTAGCTGTGTGCAGGAATCTGTGTTTGTGTGTACGTGTGTGTTTGTGGCACGTGGATGAGTCATTTTCCCGACAGGATAATTCAATTTAGGGTGCGACTTCAGTAGTTTCTTTCAATATCTAATTCCTGCCTCACCTAAACCCAAACTGAAGAGGACATTTGACACTAATTTAAAGGCTGTGAATTATTTAAAGAAGGAGCTTTCATAAGCAGAACAATGATTGTGTATATGAAGAAATGTTGTTGTTTTGTGCATGCTTTAAACCCAACCACAGTTTAGACCATACAACACCTGTAAGTGTACGATTTCCACGTTTGCAAGCACCAAAAACACGGTGATTTGACCAAAATGGACTCAAACAGGAAAAAAAAACAAATTAACACACTGCCTCACAGCACTCATAATAGAAAACTGCTGCCAAATTGTTTGGACACGATTCTTATCATCTCTTATTAAATGCAACATTAGGCAACTTAAGTTGTCAGCTCCAAACAGCAGCAGGAAGAAATGATTTGCAAATGTTGAATTTCAATGAGCAGAACTGTATTACAAACGTGTGGATATTGGACATGAGAGTCCACAGGGTCTCAATCAGGGGAATGAGACCATCTCCTCTTTTACAACCCAACTTTGAGATTTTAAAACCCTTGATGATTACTGTACTGATTATGTCATTAATAGATTATGGCAGAGTGAAATTTTAAAAAGTTAACCCTAAATCTTTACAGCATGCAGTTCGACAAATTGAAACATTAAAGGGGAACTACGCCCATTTTCAAAATTCATACATGTTATTCCTATGGTCTAAGACAGTCCAAAAAATATTAGTAAACATGATCCAATTCTCTCCCAACACAGTTAGCACCAGGTCCTTTAATGGAAAATCAGCATAGCAAAAATGGCATTTATAACATATCATAAATAACAGAGACTAAAAATATAGAGATCAGCAGTCCCATACGTCTCCAAGCCTCTGATCCACTAGCTAATAACTTTGTCTTTGTTCAAATCATGAGCTGTTAAAGTTTTACAGTCGTAGATTCCCATTTATCGTGGAATATGAACAGAAAATCAAACTGCAGTACCATGTTAAAGGTTATTGGCTAGCCTGGAAAAGATGTCTGCTCTCTTAATGAGTAGAATTCTGCGTATCTGCGTGAAGAGTATCTTCTTTAATTTAGGAATGCAGAAGTGCTCTGCATGAGCCTTCATCTGTGGAGCCATGGATCATTAACAACTTTAAACGAAACCATGATAATGTGTGACATGCAGGAAAATATAGCAAGTAAAAAGGCATAATTCCCTCTTAAAGCCTCTCAATGGATTTCCCTCTTACTGTAAACAGTGTAGGGCTGATGCATATTATTTTGCATTTTGTGGAACTCGTGCTCATGTATTATGCATCATATCTGCCTGCTGCTGCAATATGTGGCTGCCTAAGAAACATATTACACGCACATTTAGTAGTGTGTTCCATCCATAAGCATATGAAAGGGAATAAATGGGAATCCCTCGTGTGTGAGCCAGGGCTGCACTGAAACGGAGAGAGGCAGTGTCTGTGTGTGCGTGTGTGTGTGTGTGTGTGTGTGTGTGTGTGTGTGTGTGTGTGTGTGTACATGTGTGTGTGAGAGAACCAATTTCAAGTGATCTTCAGAGTGAGTGAGTAAAAGGGAGAAGAATTATGGAAGTATATTGACCGCAAAAGATTTGAGACGAGCACAAAACAAATTCTGAGCTCAGTCTGCAAGTCAACCTTTGAGAGCGTGAAGACAGATTTGTAAGAGCAGAATCAGGAATCAGATTTGAGCATTTTAAGCTCCTTATTTTTTCTAGCTGTTTTGGTTTCTGAGCACTTTGAGATCTAAGAGGTCGCTTGCCAACCTTTTCTGACTAGCAGGGGTACAGGGGGACCTAGAGCGTCATAGTTTGAAGCGTAGGGACACTGACCAAGCGACTGACCAAGTGTTACTAATAACACTAACAATGGCTCTGTTCTATTCAAGTGTCTCAGTGAGAGTGATAGTTAGCCAGCATGCACAATACCTGGACCCTGAAATCAAAGCAGATAAATGGAATTAATTTCATTATTTACACTTATGCTTTTCCTACTGTTACAAGTCAAAATGTCTTTCATGAAAAATGCCTATTTCAATTATGTGGACGTGTGGATCTGCACTGTAGTTTAATGTTCAGTCATGTTCTGGCAATCCAACTGATCCTCTTACCATCGCCTAGTTTACTCGTACCAGTGTGTCGGATTTGCGCCACCTCTATTCTGAAAATGCTGCCCAACCATATCAGGCTCATTACATTTCTGAAGGCAGCATTCTGCCAGAAGTGACAATGTGCCTCATTCATACTATTTTTTTAGTTTCCAATTTTCTCAGTCAAATTTATTCGAAAAAAAAAAGAAGAAGACGAAATAAGAAAACCCGAAAGAAAATAGAAGTTAACGTGAAGCTAACATGGACACTATGATACATAGCTAGTAACGACTTTTAAATCAACTTAATCAAAATGACATAATGGCTCTAAATTTAGATAATTTGGCAACAAACGGAATGAGATTTTACTCATTTAGTGTCAATGCATTTGATTTTTAAGATAATACAGGCTCTTTGTCTCCATCTGATAGTAAAAAGTGCCACTGTCAGAGCTTTTATTTTGCAATTAGAAGTATGGGTATAACAGTGACCCTTCACTTCCAGCTCACATTGAACAGGTGACGCTCTGCTCTCAGTTAGAATTTGCCCTCAGTTGGTTCAGACTACCAAAAGTGAGCGTCAGCAGCTTTGATCCCTACGAGCGTGAGGATCTCTGCTGCTGCTCAAGTGTAGTTACACAATGCTTGTTGCAACTCAAATCATATGTTACGCTCATGATTCTTTCCTCCCTCGTGCCCAAATCTGATTCTGCTCTTACGAATCTGTGCGTGCACTCTCTGACTTGCAGACTCAAATTAGTTTTGCCGTCAATATACTTCCATAAAGAATCAGAAAAAGATGGTGCTGGCAAGAGTGCGTGACTATGTGCTTGTGTATAGTGTGTGTGTGTGTGTGTGTGTGTGTGTGTGTGTCTGTGTGTGTTTGTGTGAGTGTGTGTGTGTGTGTGTGTGTGTGTGTGTGTGTGTGTGTGTGTGTGTGTATGTGTGATAGAGAAAGATAAAGAAAGAATTTACTTTGTCTATATATGTCTGTCATATGTATATGCATACATGAACAGAAGATGCTTGTTAATGCTTATTGACCTCAAATCAGTCTCTAAGTGCATGATAGTATGAACTGCATGTGCGTGCACCAGCCCAGTTGCCAGGAAAAATTGTTGGCATTGTACGCTTCTGCAAACCACGGATACGTTGAATATCAACGTTTTTGCATTTGGTCAGAGCAAGCGATGTAGTACAACGAGCAACGCGCAAAGGAAGTGACGTAGTATATCGAGCTACCGTTATTGAAAGTTACGTGGTATGATAACAAGTATAATAAGCGAGAAAGTCCACTAAGGGCTGGTGGAGGGGTCAAACATACACAGGACTTTCACCCTGGGGACCGTTGTTTGTGTCTCGTGTGAAACCAAAAGTAAACGTTGACTTTATGCTTGTTACGTTACGTTGTTACGCTTGTTACATGATGCTACTTAAAAAAGTTAGATAAGGGCGGTTGTTATTTATTTACGCTAGTTACATTGTTATTGTCCTTATGTTACGTTACGTACTGTTGTTACCGTGTGAAACCAAAAGTAAACGTTGACTTTATGCTTGTTACGTTACGTTGTGAGACTTCTTCCGTAACGCTATATAAGAAAGTCCACCAAGGGCAGTTGTTATTTATTTACGCTAGCTACGTTGTCACGGTTGTTATGTTGCGTTACGTTGTTACGTTATTACGTTATTATTTTAACACAATCCTTAATGTTTTTTCTAACTTTAACTAAGTAGTTTTGTTGCCGAAACCCTACCAATCGTTTCACATTAACCACATGGCGTTGCGCGTTTCTGCCAACAAGGCTGATATGAAACATATTTTTGGTTCAGAGGCGTCAACTTTCAACAATCCTGTGGTTTGCAGAAACGTGCAATGCCAAAAAAAAATTTGGCGACTGGGTTGCGTGCACATTGGTGGATATTTTGTCTGTTTGTGTGTGTGTGTGTGTGTGTGTGTGTGTGTGTGTGTGTATGTGTGTGTGTGGTCTGTATGTAAGCGAATGTGTGTGTCATCATGCCCCGCGAACAGATCTCATCCTAATTAAGACATGAAGCTTGTCATTTTAACATCCTCCACGATGCCCACAGGCACACGCAGGCTAAGTCTCAAGTGTACTCAGCACCGCAGCAGATGGATTGTGTGCAAGTGTATGAGAACTCTGTGTTTGTGTGTGTGTGTGTGTGTGTGTGTGTGTGTGTGTGCATGTGTGTGTGTGTGTGTGTGTGAGAGAGAGAGAGATTTTCCCCATACCCGCTAGTTGCTGCTGCTCCACAGCTGATTCGTGAGGATGAGGTTTTGTGAGTATGATAAGGAGAAAAAAAATCAGAGGGAACCGAGAGCAAGAGAGAAGAGAGAGCCAAAGATGGTGATGAGAGAGTCACGCAGCTTCTTTTGCATGTGTTCATTTATTTATTCATAAGCATGTGTGTATGCAGTGATTGTATGCATGTGAGGTAGATTTCTTTTAAGCTTTTAAAACAACATACTGTAAGACGGAAGACAAGAACACTGAATAAAGAGGTAGAGGGTGAAAATGAAGAAGACTGAAAAAAAGAATGCAGTGATGGAGAGAAAGAGCAGTGAAAAGTCTGTCGGCATCAGCAACGCATCAAGCAGAACTAGGCCACCTCCCTGAACCGACAGTAGTGATTGGGACAGCACAGACGGCACACACCAACCCACATGCAGGGGAGATAAACTGTAGCGCACAGATGGGACGCAGACCTCGGTATGTGATGTCGAGCCTGGAGATCTGCTCCCTGCTATTAATAGGCTAAATGGGAAAACAACTCGCTTGCACTTTACCCCCAACTGCTCCAGAAGAGATGTCTCAGTAACCAACGATTAGGGTGGTTGGTACTGGGCAGCTCCCAGGAGAGGATGTGTGTTACGAATTTGAATCGGGAGGCTGCTGAAAAGGAGCATGCATGCTCGAGGGTACAAGAGTTTTAGTCAAGTAGATAAACAATCACAGCTGAATTTTCAGCGCAAACGGTGAAATGCACCCCTAACTGTGCTGTCAAACAAACAGCGTCTTGGTGCCTCTGTGCTATTTGAACGTATTTAAATTAGGTAATATGCAGACATTTGGCGCAAAATTGCCCCCTTTCAGTGCAAACAAGTCTCATTGCATAAAGTCCAATTTACAAAGATCAGTGCTACGTAGTTCAACATATTCTAATACAACGGTTACAAAAAATATTCCTTCTTTTTCGTTCGCTTTCTTACGAATTTCCAGCAACACGCGTCAATTTCCACTCGTTACATGCATAATGTCTTTTCAAAATAAACTTCCGTCTTCACAGGAAACAACGTCCTCAGGTTTAGGCGAGAAAGCTACTTAGTTAGGTTTAGGAAAATATCAACTTGGTTAGGTTTAGGCAACAAAACTACTTAGTTAGGTTTAGGAAAAGATCATGGTTTGGCTTAAAATAACTTCGGAAGTGCCGTTACTTAAGTACGTAACATACGTGAAAAAATAAATCAACGTTGACTTCTGGTTTCACACGGGACACGAACGCTGGTCTCCCGGGCAAAAGTTGGGTATTTTTTTTAGCCATCTGACCACCCCGACCTCCTCTGTCCCGCCGCTATTTATATTTCCTGCTTCACGATTACGTTAATTACACACAAATTAATTTTGTGGGATACATACGGAATACAGTGCATTACTTCTTGTAGGTATAGCTACAGTGTATAAGACCAGCCTGCACAGTTACAGATAAATTATTAGCATCTTCAGAGAGTTGGTGGTAACTGAAGCACATTTATACTGACAGACTGGGGTATTAAATCCCAAATCGGGTTTCTCTCTGTCACGTTTAAATTCCTTGCCTGAAGTTTTCTGGAATGCCTCTGCACCTCGTCGGTCAGGACTTGTATAGCTCGCCGTCTGAACATTTCATTTTTCTTTTTCTCTCTCCATTGTTCTGCCTTCAAAGGCAACATTAAACTTTGCCACATGGATAATTGCAATCACACGCAAAAACAAAGAAAATTGCAGCTGCAAAACTTTATGGGCGTGTTTGCACTGTAATATCATCAGCACAATATCTCTGAATCGCCCTGAGACGGGACAGATATCGGTTGCAAATGATACACAATTCATGGTGCTATCAGCGGCCACAATCCATTCTTTGTGAATTCCCCCGACACTGTAGTGCACCCACAAGCTTGTTATTTGTAATTTGGTGATGATCTTGAAAAATTAAAGATGAAATGCTGCACATCCCATTTGATTTATATAATCTGACCTGAATTTGCCAAAAGACTGTGGAGTAAAGGAGTGCCTAGCAGATGAATGCATGGTTGTTTACCTGAAATAGTTCCAGAAGATAGGATTTAATTAGGTTTTATTGATTTACTGTGTAAATAATAGTACTTACAACAATTGCTAATAAGTAATCATCTAAGTCTGGAGAATGTTGGTTGCTTGCTATCAATTAAATGCTAGAGAAGCATTTAGAGCACTACTAATAATAACAACTGCAATAATCTGTCTCAGATATGTCCATCTTCTCATCTCATAACTGAACAAGGGAATCGATCAATTGGCTAATATATATTCATTTAAATAATCTGCAAGGATTTCTACACCAGTTTTGGAAGGTGTGTAAGAATAACAATATGCAGTGGCTAAAGGGCAACTGTAACAAATGTTGGAACTTGAATGTAATTATCTTGACCTGGGCTAGCCTAAGCTGTAACTAACCACACCACTGATGTCCATTAACAGAGGAACATTTAAAATTTGAAATGTCAGCGTCTCATCCTAATTATCTCTGTGGAGATAAAGGTTTGGCTGGATGAAGCCGCTGGCAGAGCTCACACACCTACTCCCATTTATCTCAGAACAGAAGTCCCCATCACGCTTGTGATGGAAGTTTAATAGAGGTAGGAAACACTGTTTAATCAAGTAGTTCACAGTGTTCAGGGAGTGAAGTCTGGTGGTGGCTTCAGGACAGTTATCAGTGCTTTCAAACTTTCAAGTGATCAGAGAAATACACTGAGTTGTGCTGAAATCTATGACTAACAATTGTGTGGCTTTTCTGAGACTCAATAAACACTCAGGTATCAATACTGAGGTCCCATACATCTGCCAACAATGAGCCTTCCCTGCTTGGACACTCTCCTATTTACATCTGCTCTGTAATGTAATAGCCTGGATTTTTAATAGCACTACTGTAATGGAAAACAGCACCTCATCAACTCCTTAATGGTGTGGACTGTAACCTGCGGGTTGTTTAGGGACAGAACACTGGTCTTTAGTGGTGCTTTTGTTGTTGTTCCTTCAAAGTTAACGGCTAGCTGGAGAACATGGTGGAGCATTTAGCAGCTAAAAAACGGCCTTTTAGGGATATTGTAAGTAAAAAATAAAAATAAAAAATACAAAGCTGGGGGAGGGGAATAATATTCAGAGAAAAAAGTCAGAATTTCCGAGATTAAAGAAAAACAAATATTTTAATATTTTTTTCTCATAAATTTCAGATCTTTCTTCATAAATTTACTACTTTAAATCTCGGAGAATATCCAATTTTTTTTCTCAGAAATGTAGGACTTTAATCTTGGAAATTCTGAGTTTTTTCTCAGATTATTAAGACCTCCCCCTGCTCCATAATTATTATTTTTTTTCTTTACCTACGAAGGCCCAAATACGTAATCGTATATATCTAGCATTTTCATACGGCAAAAGTGAGTATAGCTGTTTTAATATTTAACATTGAGTTCATGTTTCATTCCAAAATCTGGCCACGCTAACACATCCCATCTAGGAGTTTTAACAGCACCTAGGCTTCAGCTGATGACCACTGAGTAGCTCTACTGGAGCAGCTGATGGAGCATTACTTTCAATTTCCCTGCCCTGGTTTTCAGAAAAATGTACCTTGTGACCTTCTGGTCATATGCCCACGTCTCTTGCCTTGTGGCCACTGCAGAGCTATATTCTAATGGCAGTGAAGGCTAAATATTCTCTGAGGTCAGGCCTGTAAGGATTAAGCCACAGGCAGACACTTATCTCTACAATGCCAACGTTATTTCACATTAATACCAAGAGTTAAAAGCCAGCAGTATGGGACAGCTATTAAGCCGGCACATACAACAGTTGACTTATTACTGTGATAATAATAACTAGGGCTTGGACGATGCACCTATCTCTCGATTCGATACTATCACGATACTTGGGTGCCGATCGATATGTATTGTGATTTTTAAGTATCGTGATTCGATATTACAATTTATTTGGATTTTTGTTCACTGTTTTAACACTAGACCATGGGAAAGAGTTGAATCATACAGTTCTAGGGACTTTTAATTTGGAAAATATCTAAATTGATATTGAAAAATGTTTGATTTTCAGCATGTATGTAGTCAAAGATGAAGTCAAATATATCAGTCATTGTCAGGCATTATTTAATATTTTCTTTCCAGCCACCCAAAAATCAAAGAATAAATATATTTCCCTCACAAATTAGTGATATATTCTCTTTAATTTATAAAATGACATGTAATGTTTTATACTTCTGGTGAATATAATACAATCAATATTATTTCCATATATGTATTTTGTATATACAGTTCCCTTTGTTAACACCTTATTTTGAAAACCAGACGTAGTCACACGTGTATACTTCCTCTAACTTCTCCAAGTCCGTTCATTAGCTCTCCCGTCAGCTCCGTTCTCTTTATACCACGGTCAGCTCCGTCGGGGCCGTTTGAATGCATTTAACATTAATGTCAGTATATAGGTGCTCTACAGTTGTAGCATCAGCTAATTTGACCACAGAGATGAGAGTGACGGCTGGCTTGACCGCACGTTACGTTACGATAACGTTTCCTGTCCATGACAGAGTTAGCAAGCAGCTTTAGTCATGATGTCTAGCTCTGCTTTTCCAGGTAATGTGTGAAACCCAAAGTGTTTCCATACTTTACTGTATGTGTAGTGTTTACCACTTTGGATTTAAAATGTGAGAGTGAAGGTCGTATCCACGCAGATCCTCCACCATTTTCTACTTTCTCGTTTCGGCTCGCTGCAGTTTGTTTTGGTTGACGGATACGTTACGGATATGACGTCACGTTACTCAGACTACAACAATAAAAGCGGTAACTTTCTTCTGCAGTACCTTCCGCATAGACTCAAATGAAGCAAATATATCGATTCTGGCATTAAAGAACTCAATTTCAAAATTGTAAAAAAACATTGCGATACATCGGTAAATCGATTTTTTTTCCCACCCCTAAAAATAGCAGCTTCATTTACTATGTCCAGCAGGGTCTGTTGGGCTGAAGGACATTTCAGGACAGGGTGGGATTACACAGTCAAACATCAGACCTTCAGAAGAAACCCAAATGGTAAAGTTGGTCTCCCCCTGCTCTGACTCTGACAGTAACATATTGATAATATATATTGTGTACTTCTTGTACTTCTTGTGGAGACATATCCGTCAAGGATCTGAGCCCCCTTTTGGCTCTAACACCAGAGTTTATTAAACCTATAATCTCAAGGTTGAAGGGTGATTTGTGATTTATGGACAGACAACATCCATCCCTGTGCGTCCTGCTGGGCCAAATGATTAAAACTAGGATTGATTGGGGGACTTCAGAATTATTGACTGAAGCCAACTGGGATTAGTAAAGTTCAGTTCAGGAGATTTGTGTGGTTTTATTTTTTCATTTATTTTATATTATTGGGGACAAACACGTCTTTTTTTTGACGAGATAACTGCGATGACCAGATATTTTTAAACACCTTGTCTTTTTTATTTATTTATTTATTAGTTTATTTGACAGGGACAATACATAGGCATTGTTACACTTAATTAAAGTGCAACCGATGCAACGTATATAGGACTTCTAGCCAGAGCTAATTTGCAGACCTTGTCCCTGGTTAGGCTTTTAAGGCTTTTTGTTTGACAAGATTATTGCTGGAACAGATGTTTTTTTTTAAAAAACAAAATATTGGGCCTGGTGCAAGCATAATTACCAGACAAAAAAATCCTAGCTAATTAATTTAGTAAAAAAATAATGAAGACGTCTAAGGGACAGCAGAAAAGAGAACAAAGTTGTATCTGTTGTATCTTGTATTGCGTTGTCTTCTGGCTTGTGTTGTGGTGCTGAACGGACAGCTCCTCTAAAGTGCACTTTACAAGCGTCTTTGAATTGACCAAAAGCCCAGCCTCCCCATAGTTATACATCAGACCGGCAATAGGTCATCCAGAGAAGGCTAGGAAAAACAATCCCGTGTCCCTCATAGACGGTTGTCTATGTTGAAACATGTCTCCAAACTTCTAATTTAAATAAACTGGTAATAGTAATAACGCTATGCCAAAGAGTTGTTGTGTAGTTGGATGAACCAACACAAAAATCCAAAAACGCTGATCTCCGATTTGTTCCCCTGCCGTGTCATAAAAAAGATAAAATAGAGGGGCTTTATGGCTCCAAGCTATAGACCAGACCAGCATGGCTTCATTGTCGAGGCTGCGCTCCCTTTTGGGGGAAAGAAACTCGCTGTCACAGGAGAGAAAATGATGAAAAGCTGTTGTGTAGCAGGTTAACCGAGGCTTTCACACTGAGATTTGAGGCACATCTGTTAACAGCACCGAACCATTTATTGACCTTGTAACAACCACGAAGTCCTCTACTGTACACATTCCCCTCCGTACTTCATATAATTAGCTGCAAGAGACAGATGTTGATATGTATCTGCCCATCCACTTTCACTAATTCACAACAGACTGCAGCTGTGCAAAAAAACAGCTTTACACGCACGCACGCACGCACTACAGTGAGGAAAATATAGGTCTGTGTTGATGTGGAAAATCAGCTCAGGAAGAAGAGACGGCTCACTTCCTGTCCCCAGATGTTAGCAGTATTTGAAAGAAAACTTCTTTATCTTGTTTACCTCTTTTTACTAAAATCTGATCTCTCATGCAAACAGGCATCATGTTTGCCTTTAGGCTGGAAAACTCTCAGCAGAGCACAAACTTCTGCCCACACTTCTCTAACTCAGAAACACAAGCCTCCATAATGATTTATATTTGTTTATTGTCGTCTTCTGAGTTTGATGAACTAGCAGATGAAGCTCAGCGCTGTATTAGCATCTGACAATCAAGCCCTGTTCAGACCTCTGAACCAGCATTGATTTACAGGGGAAAAATTAACCACAAAGACTGGAATCTGAATCACCAGAAAAAAACTAAACAACAGCTTTTGGCCACAGATCTGTCCACCAAAGTTAGCTCTAGATGTAAGTTTTGGGACACATGTTCCTAACAAACAGACTGCCCTCTAAAATGACCCTTATGAGCATTTTGCTGATCCTCATTGGAGGAGTACTTTTTTCAAATTGAGGCAACTTATGTTAAGTTTAGGGTAAGATAATTGAGTGTTGGTGGGGGACACTTTGAGTACTCTTTAATCTTGCCAATCTCCTGGCCAAAACTATTTGCTTGCAATGAATGAAAATCAGCACTATAATCAGTGCTGTTGTTTTGCTGTAGAGGACAGCATGGGGGACATGTCCCCCTCATTGTTCAAAATCATATTGCTGTCCCCCTCACTTTTATTGCTTTGGGTTAATTGTCTCACTGAAGTCTCTCTGAACATTAATCTCTTAATGAACAGAGGAGTTGATAAAGATGTTGATACACTCATCGCCTTCAATAACTACCATGCTCTCAGAGCAATAAGCTTAATGAGCAGTAATGAGTGGTGCAGTGGAGTGCTCTGGGGCCTCTCAGGCTTCATACAGGCTCCCCTAACTAACTGGTGGAGGCAGTCTGAAAGGAATACCTGCACACACACTACTCCGGGCACTACCAACTTCTTCTTTTTTTTAAGGTAATATATGGTTTCATCAGTTTAACTAACGACCAATGCTGTTGTTTTGTTTAGCTAAACATTCTCACCAAGCAAAACTATTAACGCTTCATAAAATGTTTCATACAAAAGACTTTTAAATTGTAACCTCCAGGATTTTCAGTTAGAGGTGATAAATGCGAGATTGGGAGCATTTCTAGTTTAGTTTAGTTTTTATTAGGGCAGTGAAAGTTAACGAGATAATAACGCCCTAATGCAAATTCGTTCTAACGCCACTAATTTCTTTAATGCATAAACACAACTTGTGATGTAAAGCTTGCAGCTGGCTCAGTTTTAAAGCTAGAGTTAATATACTGGCATCATATGAAACTAGTAAAACCTAAAGAATTCATTGGTACCAACCAATGATGTCATACTAGCTTATCGAGAAAGAGGCTAAATAATGCTCCAAACTTACGCTAACTTTTGGCGAGGAAAAACTGGCATGGCCATTTTCAAAGGGGTCCCTTGACCTCTGACCTCTAGATATGTGAATGAAAATGGGTTCTATGGGTACCCACGAGTCTCCCCTTTACAGACATGCCCACTTTATGATAATCACATGCAGTTTGGGGCAAGTCATAGTCAAGTCAGCACACTGACACACTGACAGCTGTTGTTGCCTGTTGGGCTTGAGTTTGCCATGTTATGAGCATATTTTTTATGCTAAATGCAGTACCTGTGAGGGTTTCAGGACAATATTTGTCATTGTTTTGTGTTGTTAGTTGATTTCCAATAATAAATATATACATACATTTGAATAAAGCAAACATATTTGTCCACTCGCATGTTGATAAGAGTATTAAATACTCGACAAGTCTCTCTTTAAGGTACATTTTCAACAAATAAAAAATGCGCGATTAATTTACAATTAATCACGATTAACTATGGACAATCATGTGATCATTCACGATTAAATATTTTAATTGATTGACAACCCTACTTTTTATCTTTTAGTGCAGTCACCACTGTGTTGTTTCTGCTCTGTGCTCCCAACAGACCATTTTTGAGTCCAACAGTGTGTTTAGTTCTGTGTGACTTTCTGTAGGTGGCGCTCTGTTCTTCGTTGAGCCACAGCAGTGATTACTGGTCCAGCTCATTCCCCAGTTCTTGTTCTGATTTGCCCTCAGCAACCAGTTAACTCATCCAACCTGCAGTCATTGATGCTGCCTCCCTGTTTCCAGGAGACAGCTGACAGAGATAACAGCAGCTAATGTGTGGCAATGAGTTTCAAATTGCATCAACTATAATAATGTGAATTATGTAAACATCACTTCGATGGACGAACACACTCACTCACACAGACGTTATCAAAAGCATATTGAAAACGCAGCACCTTTATTCAGCTGTCTGAGCCAAATTGAATATCACAAAACTGGATATGAGGGGGTCATTAGTGCTTAATCTGGAACCATTTACAGCAGGAAATCCAGCCTCTTAGGGCATTAGCTCTCATGTAAATGATCATTAGAACCATCAACTTTGATTATATACATACAACTAATCTGTGCACACAGACGCTGCAGTGCTGCGGGGAATGACGCTGATGTGGCAACATAAACACACACACACACACACACACACACACACACACACACACACACACACACACACACATCTGTGTATCCTGGTCAACAGCATGCCGGTCTCCGTCTTGGCAGCATTGGGCATTATCAGTGTGTGTGTGTGTGTGTGTGTGTGTGTGTGTGTGTGTGTGTGTGTGTGTGTGTGTGTGTGTTTGAGCATCTGTTCTGTTTCTCTATGAAGATTTGAATTTTTTCTCTCGGTTTGTTTTGTAACTGTCTCTGACGTCTGATTTTAGTCTTTTTCTGAATCTGTGTCTTTTGTGTGACTAAACACACACACACACACACACACACACACACACACACACACTGCAGCGAGCTCCCCCAAAGACATAAGTCACCGTGAAAAAAGGACAAAACAACGGGGGAGAAATAGATAAACAATAAACTAGGCTGTTTGCTGTCCTAGAGAGTTATTATGGAATTACTCATGAATACAAACACCACAATCCAAATTTGACAGACAGATTTTCTGAGGGATACAAATTAGAGGTCGACCGATTTATCGGTCGGCCGATTAATCGGGCCGATTATTTGACATTTTTTCATAATCGGCATCGGCCGATGCCTGAGCATATTAAGCCGATTATCAAGCAGGCACATCTGCGGGCAGCCCAGTGTTGTTGTTGCTGTGGAACACGTGTGACACCGCCCCTTGTGTGTCAATCAAATTGCCATTCTGCCGGGAGAAACCGGTAGGCTTAAATTCTTCTCTTTCAAAGCCCTATATATTTAATTGGTTAGATATGAAATGCTCCGACGTTATCAATTCTGTTTTTGGTAACGGAGAATTTCTCTCCGTAGGTGACGTCAGCTGTGTGCGGGGCGGAGCAGCTCTCACAGACACGCTGCGGCAGCGCAGACACAGACGAGCTTCTGCTCTTAGTAACTATGGCGGAGAAAACTAAACTTATAAAGCGTGATTACACTTTACTAGAGTTGATGCTGACAATGCTTGTCATAAGTGCAAGTTTGCGTGTGAGGGCGGAAACACGAGCAATTTGTCGAAACATTTAGCAAAAAGTTCACTTCCTCATTAAACGTCTCTACGGTCTATGGGTCCTTCATAGCGTCTATGACGTCACCGCCTGTGTAGTCCGCAGCAGATGTGAGCAGCAGGCTGTGTAATACGAGTGAACAAAGTTATTATTATGTTTTGATCACTTAGATTATGGCCATATAGCTTGTAACAGTGACTGTCAACAAATATAAATAAAAAACATGCTTTAGGACAGTTTTGGAAAGGTGCTTCAAAGGTTTTGAGCCCTGTACTATTACTACTATTAACCATCATGCACAAAATAAAATATGCACTGCAGTGCAGACACAAAGTGCAAATTGGAGAGACAGACCATAAGTGTTGTTCAATAAGTGTTTACTTAAGTTAAGACATTTTGTTTATTATATGTTATTATTAAGCTGTTATATTTTATCAGATGGAGGAAAAAAAGAAAACCAGCCAAACATATCGGCAAAAAAAAAATCGGCATCATATATCGGCCATCGGCTGTCCTGATTGTGTAAAAAATCGGCATCGGCATCGGCCATAAAAAACCCATATCGGTCGACCTCTAATACAAATTCACCCTCCTCTCTGTTTGTCTCTGGACTGAGGACAAATCAGGCGCAGGAGAAGAGAAGACAGATGGACAGATGTCAAAGGAGGAGAAAACGAGGGATGATATGTTTTCAGGGAGGACGGATCATAAAGGGACTGTATGTCAGTTTTTACACGCATAAACATGTTTTAATCATTTCTTATTGCCAATGTGTGAACAAGTTGTAACCTAACCTGAAAAAATGGGACTTTCCGCGACTTTCTGGGTTTCCTCTATCAGCCTGTAGACTGCTTTTAATGTGAAGAATGGCCGTTTTTTCCGGGAAAATCCAACGGATGTGACGTCATGCTTGCTCGCCAATGCCTTATTTTCAGCTCCGCTTACAGGGCTAACATTGTGCAACCATAGCTAAAGTTTGGTTAGAAATGGAGTCTGCTAACGCCAACAAACGACCAGCCTCCACCACAACTCAGACTCAAACAAAAACTCCATGGAAGCAAAAAAAACAAAGTTATATCTAGTGAAGCCCGTCTTGAAAAACAGGAATGTGACCGACGTCGGGGAAAAACTAGTGTTGTGGGAGTGTGTGTGCATGTGGGAAGGGAGTGGTGAACCAAGAGAGAGAGAGAGAGAGCGGCGAGTGTGTGAGAGAAAACGAGCGAGCAGCGGAGCAGAAGAGAGTTAGTTTAGCTTTGAGAACATCAGTGAATGTACAGTGGAAGTTGCAGTTTGAGCAGAAATAAATGCTGCAGCTCCTCAAGACCAACAGAGGTTTATCGTGTCTTGTTTCCATGCTGCTGAGTGAAGTGACAGGGGGTTAACTCCGGAGCGAGTAACGATATCGACTCCGGCCCAGGCGACCAAAACTACGGTGTCGCCCCTGTTCCTTCTGACCACAGTCGGGAGGCTGAAGCAGGAAAAGTTAACACTAAGATCAACATCGGCCGGGCCTTCCATTCATGGAGGGACCTTCGTTTGGTAAACTAACATTACAACCAAGCATGTGAAATATATAGTGATATCGTGGTTTTAGCTGCTAATGTTGCTAACGTTAATCAACATGATGCCTGCCAATCACGTTCAGTCTCGTGTGTGTCGCCTCACTGTTTTGACTGATGCTCGTTTGCGTCTACGTAGTGCGAGCACAACACGGGTTGACTTAACGGCCACAGGTGTCACTGTTAACAAGCATTCTCTGATTCCTACATTGAGTCCCTTTAATAAAATAGGGTGACGTACACGACACGAAGAGATAGAATAGAAAGAAATAAAGAAAGCAAACAAGGTAGGAGAGGAGGAGAATTGAGAAGAAGGACATAAGTTTCTGAGTCAGTGATTCGCGGTACAGCATGAAACTAGATATCAGACAAGAGGTGACAAAGCAAGGGATAAAGAGATGGAGGGACTCAGTGTGAACAAAAAGAGAAAAGAGCAAATGCTGAGCTGATAATTCTTGTAGTATACAATAGAAGAAAGCGAGGTACAAGGGAGTGAGGGAGGAACTGGATTGAAGAGAGAAAGGACATGTTTGCTGGGCTTTACAGAGAGCTGATGGATGTTAAGGCTTGGAAACCGGAAGAAATACCAGGGATTTAGATGTTCTGGGAGAGGACGGAGGGATCGGGTGGTGAAATGATGGAGGAGTACAGGGAGAAACTCATGTGTAGGCCTGAGCACTAAGTCCATGAAACTTGATATACAGTGACAATATCACTGGGGAATTAGATGCCATCGGGTCGAGAGTGTGAGCGATGGATGGGAGTGGGGGAGAGAGGGAGGATATATCAGGAATGATGTGTCATGAGGAGAGGGGGAAATTAAAGGGGAGAAAGAAGAAAATGGAAGAGGAATGGAGGGATATCAGAGTGAATGACTCAACAAATAAGAAGACATATATAGCAGAGAGAGGATGGTATATAGTAATGGCGGGGAGAGGGAGGACGGAGAGGGAGGGAGGTACTACTTTGCTTTATATTAGACACTAAATGGATAAAAGTGAGTGAACATGTAACTGCAGGTTTAACAGTAAGAAACAAGGTAAAAGAGAGGAATGCAGAAAGTAGGGTTGGGAAAAAAAGTCGATTCACCTATGTATTGCAATTTCTTTTTTTTATGATTTTGAAATAGATTTTTTAATGCCAGAACCGATATATTTGCTTCATTTGAGGCTATGCGGAGGTAGAAGGATTGTTGTAGTATGAGTAACGTGACCGCAGCTTGCCGCAGCGAGCTGAAATGAGAAAGTAGAAAACAGGCCGCGTAGATACGACCTGCACCCTCACATTTTAAATCCAAAGTGGTAAACACTACACATACAGTAAAGTATGGAAACACTTTGGGTTTCACACATTGCCAGGAAAAGCAGAGCTAGACATCACGGCTAAAGCTGCATGCTAACTCTGTCATGGACAGGAAACGTTATCGTATTGCGGTAACGTGCGGTCAAGCCAGCCGTCACTCTCATCTCCGTGGTCAAATCGGCCGACGTTACAACTGTAGAGCACCCATATACTGACATTTATGGTAAATGATTCAAACGGCCACGATGGAGCTGACCATGGATGTTTCAAGAGAGCGGAGCTGAAGGGAGAGCTATCGATGGACTTGGCGAAGTTAGCGGAAGTATATACGTGTGACAATGTCCGGTGTTAACAAAGGGAACTGTATATACAAAATACTGTACATATATGGAAATAAGACTGATTGGATTGTATTCACCAGAAGTATAAAACATTACATGTCAGAGATATCAAATTAAAGAGAAAATACCAATAATTTGTGAGGGTTGCTGGAAATTTTTTTTATAAATAATGCCTGACAATGACTGATATATTTGACGTCAGGGCATCTCTGACTGCATACATGCTGAAAATCAAATATTTTTACTGTATGAAATTAAATATTTTCCAAAGTAAAAGTCCCTGTAAGTCCCTGTAAGTGTATGATTCAACTCTTTCCCATGGTCTAGTGTTAAAAAAGTTAACAAAACTTGAAATGAATCTTAATATCGAATCGCAATACTCAAAAATTGCAATACATATCAAATCTGCACCCAAGTATCGCTATAGTATCGAATCAGGAGATAGATGTATCGTCCCAGCCTAGATGGAGGTGCTACTTAGCTTTCTATTAGACACTAAAACAGTTAAATGGATAAAAATGAGTGAACAGTAAACTGGAGGTTTAACAGTAAGAAACAAAGTGGATGAGAGGGAAGACAGAAATGCAGAACGAGAAGTATTTTGTGACGGGCAACTGTGTAGAGAAGTACGCTCTGCAGCTTTCATCTGAGGAATGTATCCTCCGCCTATGTTGGACAAGGTCATCCATGCTTTTATCTCGTCTCACTGAGAGCACTCCATCGCTCGCCACTGCTCCCTCTGTCAGAAGTCAGGATGCAGAATGCAGCTGCTCTCAGGCACACAACGTAACAGCTGAGTGAGGACGGAGGAGGGAGAGAAAGAAAGACGTAGAGAGGGATTAGAGGAGAGAGGAAAGAGAGGTAAGAAAGGAGGGGTGAGATAGAGAGGAGGGACAGCGGCTGATTGGTGGAGACAGGAAGCTAGAAGACGTGTGTATTTTGGTTGAAGTAATTGAGCTAATTGAGCGTCTCAGAGATCAGAATAAGGCTCTATATGTCATATCGGTGGAAGAGGAGAGAAGGAATATAAACGAACGAACATTAGGCCGAAAGGTCACCCATATGGAGGGATGGAAGATAGATGGACATAACAGTAGAGAGATGGAGAGAAACAGAAACAGAGAGTAAAGAGAAGGAAGCTGTATAAACCCATAAGAACCAGCCAGAGAGAGAGACAGAGGAGGTCTAAAGTCACGGCTGCTGATGATGTGTAGTGAAAATTGGACACCAAGTGTTGTTGTTTTTTACATTTAGTTTGTAAAAAAAGATGTTTACTATAAAATCTATAATTACTAGCTTTTATATGATGCACATATCACATATCTCACTCATGAACGTCAGTTGTGAAAGCACCACCATCTTCTGTCTCACTTGGATGTTCATTTGACCTTTGCTACTTACAGTATGTTACCTCTGTTATGCTTTCCATCCCCACATTTATCCCTGCCTGTCTTTGTTTTATTTGTATTTCATGATTTTTATTTCAAGTTATTTGTCCATGTTATACTTGTGTCATGTTATTTTGCTTATTTTTGTTTATTCTTGAAAAAAAAAATACTGCGTACGTATCACAAGGGGTGTAGGAAAACCCCCAAATATCGAGTATCGCGCTATTCTTTTTTGTGATACTGTATCGATTCTCAAAGACAATGTGTCGATTTTTAATTAATAGTTTTGAATTGATAGTTTAACAGTCAATGCTTTATTTACTTGGCAAACAGACGCCCCCTCTCAGTGTATGTGCCCTCTGAAAGTAGTGCTATGATGTTGGATATTACAAGGACTGTGATAAATGCAAATACAGAACACACTGATCTGATTGCATTAAAAAAGTAAACTTTTTTACTCAGATTGTACGCATATGGTGGTATGTTCTTTATACTATGACAGTTTTCCTAAAATTAGATTTTAAAAAATTGCAATATATATCCTTGCTTACTGTATCGCAATATATTGAATCGTAACCCCTGTATCATGATACATATCGTATTGTCAGATTCTTGCCAATGCACAGCCCCACGTATCACAGATGGTCAAATACATCAATGGAAAAAACCAAAGCACAAAGTCCAGCCTGTTTCCTCTGTTGAACTCATTTAGATGTGGTCAATCAGTTATGAAAGCATGTACTTACAAAACTATCCCACCAAAGAAAACATTGGAATGTACAGTGTTACCAAACCAGAGCCACAAATAAACAACCACAATAGCACAATAACAACTATGACTACCCCCTGCTGTTATGTGCCCTCCCCCCAAAAATAATTACAAAATGGCCCATACGTTAATCCTCTAAACAGCAACAGACAGTCAGCCAAAACAGCTTCCCACCAAAATACCAAGCCTGGCCCTGGGTGACAGCATTCCTGCTAACAGCCTGTTTGTACAATAATTGAGCTGGACTGAGCCCACAGCGCCCAGCACAAACCTACGGTTATATACAGGAAAGTACCATTTGGTGACATTTTTCACCATAGTGACAGTGAGGCTAACTGACTGGATGGTTCCTAATGAGGGAAAACTCCCTGATTGCAAAGAGGTCAAACTATCCCAGAGTAGAATGTGGGATAATCTCTCTTGCCATCGGCATCGCCAAGTGTTAAGATAGACAGGGACTTTAAAAGGAGAATAATAGGGGTGTAACGATTCATCTGCTACATCAATGTATTGATTTATATTCTTACGATCCAACTACATCGATAGGTACTCGATTTGCAAGATAAATAATTTATTGTATCGATACTAAGAATTTGCACATTGTTTTTTTTCATTTAAGTACGACAAACGTTATATTGGATGTATTTTTTAGCACTTTTAATAGTAAAGAAATGTTAAAGGTTACTCCGGTTCACTCTCCCTGTGTATGACGTCGTCGACATGCACCAGCAGCGCCAAGCTCAGAAAGACGACAACAAAACAGAGGGAGATGGACTTGATAAATCGCTCACTGTTTGCAGGATATGCAAACAGATAACATACAACGGCAACACGACCAATCTTTCCAAGCACCTACTGAGACGCCAATATTATTGCTCTACCCTTTGCTTTGAAAGTGATAACAGAAGCAGCAAGTTAAACCACTGTTCATTTAACTTTAATAGAAGTTGGTTTATTTTATATTTTGTTAAATATTGCACTGCCTTGTATCTCGAGAACTGAAGCAGCGGGTCCTGAAGTTGCACTTTTTATTATTTTCAAATAAAAGGTGTATGGATTTGCCATTAATCATTGTGTTGACTTGTTTATATCCATAATTAATTTATCCCTGATTCCCTTGCAAGAAAAAATTTGATGAACCCTGACCTGCTCTGTCCAGTCTCCAGCTATTTATTTCACAGTCACACTGATTGAATTTTTGGCAAAAAAAAGTTACTACATTGATTTCAAGTCATTGATTCGTATCGTATCGCTGTATGTGAGCCAAATATTGTCCTTGAATCGTATCGGAACCATGGAAAGTGATACGTATCGTATCGTTGTAACAACGTATCGTAACACCCCTAGAGAATATACTTAAAATCCTCAACAACTAGTGATTTACAACTATAGTCAGTATGATAAAGGAACACTAGAGATGACTTTAAAATATTCCTCTCCTTTGAATAAAATAATTAGTTTATTAATCATTCCTGCTTTGAATAGTGAAATACTGAGCGATGAGTTCTACAAAGAAGAGGAAGAAGAACAGCACTGGTGTCTATGTAAAGATAAATGAAAAGACAAAGGCGGACTCTCTTTGTTCTCCTATTTATCATATAGTTTGATCCATGTCATGCAGAGCTCGCAAATTCTTTGAATTTCGCTGAGCATGCACGCTCCTTTTCAGCACATCGAAATTGATATTCATACAGTGACACATATTTCCTGCTCGGAGACTGACGCTAAGCACAAGCGCAAGCTCGTGCCATCAGTCACTGAACCGTGACAGCTTCGCCTTGTGGAAGAGAGCCACTTGTGATTGTGTTGTCGTAGTTTTCCAGCAATCAAGCAGACTCCACACCTTCCTCAAGACTTTACCAACCACCTCTAGCTCTTCACATTTCTGGAAGGTGGTGGAAGGAGGATGGAGCTGCTCTACAACATCAGTTCCTAAGTTGAAATTTCTGCTGCATCTCACCTCAGGTTAGTTAGCTTGTTCATCTTATTAATAAAAACCTGACTCCATGAGCACCTCACTGTGTGCGAACACCTTGTAAGGAGGAGGTCGGGGAGAATGGGCGGGTCAAAAAACACCAGACTTTCGCCCAGAAGGCCGCTGTTTGTGTTCCGTGTGACACCAGAAGTCAACGTTGATTTATTTGTCGCGTAACTTCCGTACTTAAGTAACGCCACTTCCGTAGTTATTTTAAATCAAACCACAATCTTTTCCTAAACCTAACTAAGTAGTTTTACTCATGGAACTTCAGTACTTAAGTCATGCCACTTCCGGTTGCAGAGTAACCACTTCTGGTCCGGTGTAACTTAACCACAGTCTTTTCCTAACCCTAACTAAGTAGTTTTGTTGCCTAATCCTAATCAAGTCGATCTTTTCTTAATCCTAACTAAATATTTTCCTGTTAAGACGAAACATAATAAGCCGAAATTGACAAGTGTTGCTGGACATTCGTGGGAAAACGCACAAAAAAATTAGGAATAACTTTTCGTAAGATATCATACGAACCGATGTATGATAATACATTGAAACCTTTAAGCTTTTAAGACTAATTGATGTGTTGTGATTTGACTGGTCATAAATTACTTTATGCACTTTTACAGTTTGACCAGAAATATAATGTGTAGTATAATAAATGTGCAATCGCCTTGAATGCAACCTCTTTATTGTTTTTCTTAAATGGATATTTGCATTGCTTCTTATATTCTGTTATTAAATTTTATTGTATTATATTTTATCTGTCTTTTTATATTTACTATTTATTTTCTTTCTTTTACGGAGCCTCACAGCGAAAGCATTTCGCACGATTATATTTGCATAACCGGAGTGACAATAAACAACGTGAATCTCGCATCTAATATTTAAATCCTTATCCCTGACAAGTTAGAAAAAGTTTGGATTAATGCGGGGTGAAAGGAGTTCGGGGTCCTGGTTAGGTCAGTGGAGAGGAGGGGTTAGGATAAGGATTACCATCAATGGTTGGTTCGATTTACAGAGGCGGTTCAAAACTAAATTGCAAAACTTCAGCGCAGAATCAATTCTGTGCATCGCATTGTTGGGATTAGGATGTTAATTAAATACAGCTGCAGCTGTGGTTGAGAACAGCATCACAGGCTAAAGGTTAGGTAAGGTCAAACGGTGATTGAAGCAACTGATGAGAGGAGGGGAGCAGAGAACGTGACTGTAGAATATTTAGAGACAACAGGAAGTGAGATCTTCATCCAAAGCAGGTCCAATACATTCAAACATAAACTGAAAATAATACTCTATAATTGTATTCCCGACAGTTTCTCACACTGAAATAAATTGAATATTGTCTGTCCAGGCATTATCTGTTGCTTCCCCCCCCCCCCTGTAGACCAATCAGTCTCCAACTGTAATTTAATACTTCCTCTCTCCCTCCCTCCATTATCAGTAGCCATCCATTATTTCTAAAGCCCAGAAACATGTTAATCTGTGTGTGTGTGTGTGTGTGTGTGTGTGTGTGCGCGTGTTTGTGTGTGTGTGTGTGTGTGTGTGTGTTGAAAGTGGGTTAGGAGACATACGGCTGTGTAACCTAGAAGCCCTCATCAGTGTGGCCTGCCCCTTAATACATGCATATTACCACCACACTAAGTAGGTTGGCCTTCACTATAAGGAGGCTTTATAGCTTGGCAAAGTCCCGCCCCTTCCAGTGGACCACCATTGGACCTTATTTTAAAAAAAAAGTTTGAATTGCACCATGAATGCAGTTGAGTTTTATTGTGTGAGATGAGAGATGTAATTCACTGAGCGATCTCACACAAAACTAAATGATGCTATGAAAAACCTACGACAAACTTTCTTGACTTGCAAAATGATCTTTTAAATTGACAGACATCATATGTGTGATTCATGGCGCAATTCAAACGGGGATCAAAAAAAATATTTGTCTCTCTCCGTTGACTACCGTACATATTTCTTTCGAAATAAGGTCCCATGAGGTCCACCGGAAGGGGCGGGACTTTGCCTCACTATAGCAGCTTGACCTGTACCCCCTTTACCAACGACACACCTCAGCTACAAATAGGGCAGGTGGGTTATATTTAAAAGTCATTACTGGAACAGTGAATGAGTTATATCAATGAATCATGACCAAGAACACCAGAAGGGTAAATAAATAATGTCACTCTGTTGGTTTAGCTAACAGAGGTCGGCTATAGGGGCCTTTAGTAAGTAATCAATGACTTTATTCAAACACTGCTGGCAAGCGAGACGTCAGTGAAGTAACTGTTGCACTACTGCAGGACTGTAGCCAAAAAGCCTTCTTGTACTTTTAATGCATTGAAAAAAATTATGGCTCTAACAACAGAATGCTTAATAGCTGCATTGATCCACTGCAGATGTGTTTGTGCTGCAATAACAGAAGTGCTTGAGTTCCATTTTGTTTTTCTATTTATGTGCAAATGCTGAAGTAGCGGGAAAATCCTTTTAAAATCTGTAGTCGAGAGCCAAATTAATGACCAAATTAGCTACAGAATAAAAGTATTATAGACAGTAAGTGGTTCAATACCATAAAGATTAGTCAGCCATAGAGACTTTTCTGTCCACTGATATACTGTATGTGTCCCTTTAAGATGTCTGCTGCAATAAGTCCATTACGGGTAATGATGATACAAGTTATTAAGCAGAACTGTTGTCATGGAAACATTAGATTAACCAAAAACAATGGGATGAAGTATTTTAATTTGTTGTGTATTCAATTCTCCTGTTTCCCATCTGGTTATTGTGTCTATAATACTATTCTTCATTGATTTACCAGAAAATGTCACATTATACACTCAGTGACCATTTTATTAGGTACACCAGAAAGTTTACTGCTATGATGCCAGTTTGGTTAAATGTTCAATGTTCAAAATAAATGCCTGACTCATATTGCAAAACATCTGAGGAAACAGTGAATCATCCAAGCTGTCCTCTGCGAAAAAAAAAAAACGCTGTTTGGTTGTCTGTACAAAAAGCTTATTACGACCAATATTTACGTTTATTGTTAGCCGGCGACCTCTAGTGGCCGTAGTAATTATGACGGGACCAGAGGAGGAAGTCAGGTGACGTAGTAAAGAGCAACAAAGTCCGCGTAAGGAGGAGGTCGGGGTGGATGGGTCAAACAAACACAGCAGACCGCTGTTGGTGTCCCGTGTGAGTTATTTTAAGTTACATACTTTACTATGTTAGTATGTATCCACGACTACATTAAGTAACAAACATACTTATTTTAGGCCAAACCACGATCTTTTCTTAAACCTAACCCTCATCCTGCCAACTGGGGTCCCAGCAGACCCCAGACGTATACATTTTGTCATATCTCACAGGTGCTTTATTCTGTCATTCCAATTTTTCAGGACTTTGTCAATCAATTTGCTCCTAATGACTTCATATCATTGTTTTCTGTTTCTGTTTTAATTAATGCTTTTTAAAAATACAAATGTATGGTGGTCATGCACCCAATTGCAGCCTATGCAGTAGATAAATGAAAAAAAAAAAATAGATAAAATAGAATAGATGGATAAAATGTTTAATTTTAATATTACATAAATTAAACATAATTTTCCAAAAATAATAATAAAATCTTTTTTTTTCTTCAGATTGCATTAATTATTATTAACTAATAATGTTTTGAAAAGAAATATTTTAACATTTTGCTATGATGGTTGTTTCTTACAGTAGTTTATTCTTAGGGTCCCCAGTAGGATGAGGTCATATGTGCCATTTTGAGTCACATCAACCTATTGTGTTGGTTATGTATGAGGATGTGTTGGAATAATCACTGCAACAACATGCATGTTGAGAATCACATCAGACTGGTTTGATGCTTGATGTAATTCAGTAGGTATCAAACACTGTCCTGATGTACGAGGTCAGTCTGCTGTGATACTGTGAGCCCACAACTGTGGCCAGGACACTGCAGCTCCATGCACTGTGTGTACTGTATGTACAGTATGTGTGTGTGAGTGTGAGTGTGTGAGAGAGAGACAGAGAGCTTCATCCAGCTGAGAGTAGAGGATTTGATGAGTGAAATTGAAATATGAAATGGCTTCATAATCTCTCTGCCAGACAAAGACAGGAGAGCACGAGGTCAATCCCAATTCACACACTCTTTGTTGGCAACAACTCTAATGAAATTTGGTCGACTAAAAAACAAAAGAAAGGAAAAAACAAAACAAAGCCGGGCCAATATCGTTACACAAAGACCACTTTGGGAAATAAAAGTTGGAGGATTGAATTCTTTAGTTCTGCTTCGGCACCGAGCACATTGGACGAGAGAGAGAGAGAGAGAGAGAGAGAGAGAGAGCAGTGGCCACAGAAAGAAATGAGGAAGGGATGAAGGAGAGTAAGGGCTAAATTGAAGAAATCGGGAATGAATGGAAGGACGGAAACCTATGTTACACTTGAAAAAATGAAAGAGAAAAAGAGAAGGGAAAATGTGAAATGAACAGCAACTGAAACAAAGAGAATGATGGAGATAAAGATAGATAGACAAGAGGTTTAAAGATTAGCTGATGATTATTGGAAAATAATAGACTCGGCTACATTGATACAGGACCACAGATCCAATCCAATGTCTGCATTAAACTCAAAATCTCTACTGCTGTCAAAACCCAATTTTTACAAGTAACTCTCTGCTCTCTGCACTCCTGTGCCTCCAGTCTGTGTGTTCCACCCACCAACATTCACCAGCTGAGAGAAATGTCGTGACTACCGTGTACGGCGCTGCCTGTTTAACCTTACAAAACAAAAACAAAAAGACCTTAAATGACCTTACTGTACACCTTGCAACAGCTCATTTAAGAGAAAGTTACAGAGAGGAGAAGTCAACACATGGCAAGTAATGCTAGCATTAGCAGCTAATGCTTCTTCCAACCTGCTTAATGAATGTGCTATTATCTTTACAGGGACATGTGTCCATACAGCGTTACCAAAGATACAAAATTCTGATGAATGACACTGACCAAGGAACTGACTAGTAGTGGCTAAAAAGTTTCACTGCTGCTGTTTACTGTTTTCAGATCGGCAGAGGACAACATTTTCTGAAATTGAAAGGACAGGGGACAGAGTTGATTTACATTTTTTATTATTAAAAGTCCTCATTAAATTGTATCAGCTTTGAATTGCAGCATATTGTATCGTTCTAGATTTTGATGCATCATTTTGGTATGGAATGTAGGGATATCGCAGTAACCCCAATATTGCAATACCGCTCTACTGACAAGCAACCGCCAGAACCGCTATGTCCAGGTTTTTTCTTTTTTTAATTCTTGGCAATGGGAGCGCCGCGTATTTACGCTATACTACAAACGGCAGCAGCGTGACAAGGTGCTGAGCACTGCAAGCATGGTGTTTTTTTTCTGGCCACAAAGAGTTGAAAAATGTTCAAGTTTAGATAGAATGCTGCGCTCGTCACTGTCACTTTTTACCCAGCCATCCAATTACAATGGAACAAGTTGTGAACTCGGAGCTTTCAGAAACTTTCCACTTACGAGGTCGTGAATACCACAAGAGGGGGGCGTTCATATTGACTCTTCTCATGAAAACGGTAAACACTACCCCATTTGAAGGCACCATAGAACTGTAATCGTTGTCAATTAAAAAGCAACAATATACCTAATAATAACCTGACAATAAAGCTTATTTATATAGCACTGAAGTCAGGATTAATGATGTAATTTGCAGACAAAAAAGCAATAATACCGCATATCGCGCTGTTGAGCCAATCATTATCACCGCAGGGAAAATTCCTTCACCGCAACAGCACTATTGGAAAATGGACTCTGTATCTAGATCTATATCGAGGTAGAGATACACACGCCTAATGAAAAGTGAGTAAAAAATGGCTCGACAGACTCCACTATAACACACACACACACACACACACTCAGCATCCCTGAGTATTACTACAGTAGAGAGGCCATAAAAGGAAAGCCAAAGTGTAATCACCTGCCTCAGGAGAGAGAAAGAGAGAGACGGACAGGAGATGGGAAAAGACTGAAAGGACGCGGAGGATAAGAAAGATGAGGAGGAAGATGGCTGGGTTAAAAAAAGAGGAACAGATCTGCGAGGAATGAAATGATGGATCGCTGGTTGAAAAGACGGAACATGTGGAGAGCAGCAGAGAAATGTGTACGGGAGAAGACAAAAGGATTGATAAACATCACAAATACATTTCTTATTGTCAGCACATGGTTTTCAGAAAACACATGCCTGGTACAGAGAAATGACCCCTGTATATGAAAGCATTTAGAAGTTAGAGGAAGTAGTTTGCAAAAAAGTTTTTTTCCTTATTAATATTTAAATTTATGCAGCAAGGTGCTACAAAATGTAATTAGATTTTCTGCTCCACAAGGGGATAGTGCGAGTATGATGTTTCTATTATGTATGGTGGCTAACTTATTATGTTTACAAGAATTTGGCTACGCATGGACAGACAGACAGACCGACGCCATCATAAAAATATCATATACTAAACTACCTCACGTTAAAGCTGTGGTAGGCAGGTTGGAACAAATATGATTAAAAAAAGTTATTTTTATAAAACGGCCACTATATCCCGACAGTAGTGCATGAGACAGGTATTCTGAAAAAAATCATGTTCCTCTGTGTCCTCCGGTGTCCTCCGATGCTCCTAATGGCATCTGCAAGATTTCACAGACCGGAGGAAAACAACCAATCAGAGCCGAGCTGGAGCCTGTCTTCTCTGAGCAGCTGTCAATCACTCGCGAACTCCAATCAAACACATACAATTTTTTTGAAACATCTTGTAGTGTACTGTTTAGCTGTAAAATGAGAATGTTTGTTACCCGTCAGCCATGTTGAGATCAGTTGAGGAAATATCAAGCACCGCCCACCAGCCGGAGCAAACTTTATCATTTTACAGCTAAACAGTACACTACAAGATGTTTCTGAAAACATCTGAGGTGAGAAATAGGCATTACAGTAACATAATATTGATTCATATTTGATCAGCGCTGCCTAGTTTGACCGTTTGATCGGAGTTTGTGAGTGATTGACAGCTGCCTCCGTTGCATGAACAGCCAATAGGAACGCTCTCTCTCTCTGAAATGACCTGTGATTGGCCAAAGTCTCCCGACACGGGCTAGATTTTCTAAAGCCTGAAAACAGAGCCATGAGGAGGTGCAGAAGTCTAGTTTTCTCTCACTTGAATTACAATATGCTGAAAGGTTATGATGGAATTGCCTACTGCCGCTTTAAGCAGAGGAGAGAGGGCAGCACAAGACTTTAAATGACTTCATTCAAGTTGAGCTGAAAAGCTATAAATGTTAAAAAGTGCACCTCGAGGGTTGTACACTCTTTATTCCAGAGATACTTTAAGGACACACTGAGGTCACTTCAGCAGCAGGGACATTAGGTTCACACTGTATTCCCCAACAGGGAAAAATATTGCGTGCAAATGTACTGTTTACAGTACACACTTTTCCCCTGCATGAGCTGCTTCGTGCATAGGAGAAATGTGAGGTCATTTTCTGAATTGCAGTATGTATAAATCTGTGCATTTTCTGATTGGATATTGCCGTTTTCCTGCTGATACACGTATGCTGTTATTCAGCAGAGCGTTTTCCAATGTTTTGCATTTGAATGCCTCAATAAGCAGCAGAACGCTTTAATTTAGCCCAAGAGCAGCCTAGATTCTTAATGTAACAGAGTTTATCATTTGCACCGCATGCAAAAAAAAACGCCAGCTGCAAGCACTGCGAGCACTCGTTCAGGAGCTAAATGTACACGCATTTAATTACAAATGCAACATCAAGGAGGTATTTAGCATATGTAAAAGCCTGTATAAATAAATGAGAAAGCAGTGTGGCCGTATTTAGATACAACATCACAGACTGGTGAAAGACACAATGTCCATGTTCTCTCTCAGCAGAATCACAGCTGGCTGACTGCTCACATTAGACAGTTTTACTCTTTAGTGGAGCTTGTCCAAAAAAAGCTTAGACAGTGTCCTTTTTACATCCACCTCACCGTCAGATCGACATTGTGCTGGACTCACACCAACACATTCAAGTGGCTTGTTTTTGCCCTGACACTGGGAGGATTAACCTGGAGGAAGGATGGAAATAGACTAGACACAACTGAGATGTGGATTCTGCAGCTCTACAAGGGTGATGTCCCAAACCGTTACTTTAACCTCAGGCATCAGAGAAAACTCCCCCTCTCCTGGGCATATTTATTATTTGTTGGGTCGTTCTTGTTACGCTCTAGGTCTAGGACTATGATGATTCTGTCATCCATAACTCTCTCTGAGCCTTTAATTACATTTGTAGGCAATTGGATGGGCAAAAAATAATCAGCAACAGCATTACGAGAGGAAGCTTTTACAGTAAGAGCTTTCCAGTTTTGGAACATCCTTTGCAGTGACGACGATCAATGTGCATTGTCCCTGAGAATAAATACCGGTATATGCATATAATGAAATGAGTGAGATTCAACCAACGTTCTTTGGTTGAAGTTACCAATAATCTCAATTTTACTCTGTACTGATATCATTATCCCAACTTTACGTTCCACAGGAAGCTTTTTCAGAGACTTTTTATGTTTACAAGAATATAATCTTATGGACCACAAAATGTTTATTGTTTGAAACTGGTGTAATTTACAATAACATGATTTAAATAAGTTTCAATATACTTTTGTGGAATCTAATCAAAATGTTGCAATAATCTCTATTTCACAGATTTCCCATAAGCAGGGTTTCCACCAGTTTATTGCAAGCCTGACAGACCGGTTTAGGCTATTTGCTGCTGAATAAATGCTACAACTTCTCAAGAGCCAAGCCGAGTTCCCGCGTCTTGCTTGCCACAGTCTGCTGATTAAATGGGGGTTAGCTGCCAAGTTAGCGTTAAGGCCCAGGCTCACTTAAGGTGGGCTGACCTTTAACCTCATCCACTCACTCCTTGAGGGCGCCTGTGCTATCGGCCGACTTTACTTTTCTCAGAGACTGTAGCAGACTCAGCAGTTATAGAACTAGTGAGAGTACTGGTATCATATGAAACCAGAAAATCTAAGGAATCGATTGGTACCAACCATATCATGCTAGCATGTCGGGAAGAACGCTAAATAACGCTAAGAATTTACGCTAAATTTTGGCAAGGAAAAACTGGCACGACGGTTTTCAAAGGGCTCCATAGTGATGTGAATGAAAATGGGTTCTCTGGGTACCCACAAGTCTCCCCTTTACAGACATGCCCACTTTATGATAATCACATGCAGTTTAGGGCAAAAACCATGCAACCAAAGTTTTTTTCATGCAGTATAAATGTGTTATTTTCGACTATTCTAAATTGGTGTGTTTGAATATTTCTGCATACTGGGGTCCCTAAACAGTCTTGGAATTGCATGAATTGTGTATCACTGTAAAGCTGAGACTCTTGTGGATCCAATGAGCCCAACTGTATTCATGTGTGATGATGTTAGTCCCCATAGTAGCCATTTTATTGTAGTTAGACCATTTTATGAAACTTGACCTCATTGTATAAAATGACCTGTGGTGACCTCTAGGATAATCACAGCCTCGTGAAACTTTACAGCCACAAACTAGAGACCTAGAGCATTCAGAGGATGGATGGCTTTCTTAGCTAGATTGACCATGAGGGGGTTTCTGAGCAGTTTCCAGAACAGAGCATGGGGGTGACCATCATACACTTCTATCATAACGTTCCAAGCCCTTATACACTTTAACAATTTATTTTAATCAATTTTTTTTTTTTATTTCTCCTTTATGAGTAGAACAACTTGACACACAGTGCTGAGCGGTGTGTCAAGTTGTTCTACTCATATCAAATTAATCTTCAGGTTCCCAGCTTTCAGATTATGTACACCACTTCTATGTGAGACATACTGTTGACCTGCTATCTCCCCCTAAAAAAGACAAAAACAGGTCCATGAAAAAGAGGGGGGGGGTGGGAGTGGAAAAGGTTAAGGTGGACCAGCGCTATTCATTCACTCATTTTAGTGACAAGCTCCACTCCGAGTTTTGCTCAGCACCCCCCTCCCACCCAAATAAGACACTTGGTTGCCGGGCCTAACAACCTCTCTGGAGAAACCCTGCATAAAACAATCAATGTAAGCATTCATAACTTTATACAGTGGTTAATAAACTATGAATGACTTTTCAAAATGCCTGAAGTATTTGTTTATGTAGGCTCTCCCTACAGTACAAGATGAAGAACACTGGGATACATCATTCACATGCATGCTACTTCACTGCAATGACCTTTAAACCAGTGATGGTAGTGTTTGATTATTGGATGGCTGACTCAGCAGTTTGAATAAATCATGTGATATGGGAATATAGAGGACCCTCTGAAGGACACCGACACCGGGAACCATTAAAACCGTGGGGGTTTTAATATTCCAGGTTCCAGGTAATGTTTGATCCACTGGCAGCCAGAACTGAGGAGAACCAATTGATTTCTGCACTATTTTTGACTGTAAACCGATCATCTCGTCACTGATCGATTTCATGCGTTGAGAAACAAAGTGCTCAACACACACACAGCATACAGTATAAGCCGCTGCTGCTGTAGTAGCAGCAATCAGTTGTTAAATTAGCCGTGTTGTGAGTTTGCTTGTGTGTGTTATCTGTGTCATCAAGCAATGTGACGATTACTTCTGTGTCTACAAACTACTGCCCTGAGAGAGAGAGAGAGAGAGTTTCTCATTACATATTCTAATTTACATACCACCCTTCAGATGAATGACCAAGACTGCTGAGGGAGCAGAGGGAGGCTCGTGTTTGTTTCTTCCATCTAAATATTTTCAGCCTTTGAGCTGTCAGTCTGGAAACACTGCAATCTAAAGCTGCGTTCACACCAAGCGCAAAGCAAATTATTCCTGCGGGGCGATTACATACAAAGTCAATACAAAGAGCCGGATGGATGCAAATTCGGCAACGCGAATGACGCGATCGCGCAAAATTCGAGTCATTCACCTATTCGCGCAAGTTAAAATTCTTCAACTGGAGCGAGAAATTTGCGTGACGCTGTGTTATGTTGAGTGTTGACAGAGCAGCTGCGTAGCCTGGCACTGATCGATCCAAACTCCATTCACTAAACAAGCATTTTAAAAGTTGTTTGCTTGTCGTCTTGCGGACAGACCTGACGAAGCATGAATTCAGACCTTTTACAAATCATCATTATGTAGTTATTTCGGCATCCTTTGATCTGTTTATTGCATTTAAATCACAGCACAATCTGTTTATTTTGGGATCATACCGCAGTAGCGCAGTAGTGACATCATTGTGATGTGGTGAGAAAGATAAAAAAAAATGCTCATAGTCTCAGGCGTGCTGCTGGCATGAGGCCAGCTAGTGGGATCAATAAGGTATCACATTATTATTAAAGGAAGCATCTACGGACCCATTTCCTTCTAATGGCTGCACGCTGTGATGTTCAATAGATGCTGTTGGCTCAGAGGGCTGAGGATAGTGCTTCATATTAAGTGGTTGTAATGTCAATATCCCTGAGATAGATGATGCTGGGTAAATGAGAGCGGTGTTATCGCCAGTGATGAGTGAGAGAGATGCTAATCTACCTCACGGCTTGCTGATGCACTTTTAAATAGGTTTTCTTTATCTTTGTTTCATTTTAATCTTCCGCTGAGTGTTATTAATGGGATAGGAATGGACAGTGATGATGATTCGTATCAACAAGCAAAGTGACGGTTATGTTGCAATAATATGTAATGTGATTCCTGTGAGGAGTGGCCACTCTAACCTCTGGCCTCCGTATTTCACACAAAACACAATTAAAAACAACACCTGAATAAATATTAAGTCTTTTTTTTTACCAAAGCTCAGAGCGAGAGAGCATGATCTCTCCCATCTCAACTGTTTAGTTCAGCTGGTAGCCTCCGGTGTTGTATTGAATCATTCATCAGCTTCTAAATTTGCTATAGCTACTGTGAACCCTGGCAGAGCGGCTGCAGGCTTTGTCTTTTCCATTTGGGTCAGAGTGAAGCCCTCTGTTACATAAGCCCAGCCCTGTCTGCAGCGGGGGAACAACCCAAGGCGTCTTGGTGGGAGGAAAAGCAACACAGTGAGATTTATTATTCAGCTCTTTGAGGAGAGCGGGAACTCCACCCTCCTCAGGTCACTCACAGTACTTTGTAAGTCATCTATCTATCTACAGTATCTTCAGTAGAGAGAGATGTGCAGCGGGATGAATCGAACCCCCATAGTTGCATAAGTGCATTAGCAGACTGAGGCCATTGAGCTCTTGTGGTCTGTAAAAGCCTGACGCTGCTCTGACCCCGGTGGAAAATAGAGACGACTCGTACTTACTGCCCTTTCTGCCGCTTTCCCTGAAGTAGTTTTTATAAATTATATTAAACTGTAAGTCTGTAATACTTGTGCCAGCCAATTCTTCAGTTGTGAAAAGCCAAATTCTGTTAGCGTTAGTGAGGAAAAGACATCCTGAAACAGAACACAGAGCAAATAAACATATGATCTGGTCTACACCCCGGAGGTTTGCATACTCTGGACTGATACTGCCAGAATATAATATTTAGACTACTTTTACAATAAAATAGGGGTGGGAAAAAAAAGTTGATTCACCTATGTATCGCAGCTTTTTAATGCCAGAATCGATATATTTGCTTCATTTGAGTCTATGCGGAGGTAGAAGGAAATTACCGCTTTTATTGTTGTAGTCTGAGTAATGTGACGTCATAAAACGGTACATGTCCCTTATAAATTAAAAAGATAATACCACTAATTTGTGAGGGAAATGTCTTTATTCTTTGATTTTTGGGTTGCTGGAAAAACATAAATAAATAATTCCTGACAATGACTGATATATTTGTCTTCAGGACATCTCTGACTACATACATGCTGAAAATAAAATTTTTACTGTATCAATTTAGATATTTTCCAAAGTAAAAGTCCCTAGAAGTGTATGATTCAACTTTTTCCCATGGTCTAGTGTTAAAAAATTAACAAAAATCGCAATAAATCGTAATATTGAATATCAAATTGGTACCCATCTTCGATCCAGAGGGACTTTCTTAACTTTTATTATCAAGTATAAGCACAACTCTTGCAAACTTTGTCTTGTCCATTTTTTCCACTTCACACTTCACACTTCACACACTGTATATAAAGTTAGAGCAAGAGAAAAACCTCTTTCTTAACCTTAGAAACCAGGTGCATTTTACAAAGGTCCCTCCAGTACCTCGTCTCTACTGCCCACATCAAGTATTTCAAAGCAGTTACTGTACAATAGTACTGCATATACAGTTTCTGTAACTTAACACTTTGAAGTTGCAGGCAACGTGAGGGAGAATATAATGTGTGTTCAGTACTGAACATGACTCACTAAGTCCAAGCACAATTTGTACCAGTATACATCATCACAGCAGACACACAAACATGCACACCAAATGAATGAAAAAAAAATGGTAAATGGACTGCGTTTCAGTCCAAGTTCAGTGTCTCGCTCAAGGACACTTTGACATGTGGACAGGAGGATCCGGGGATCGAACCACCAAACTTGTGATCAAAGGACGCGCCGCTCCTCCCCCCTGAGCCACAAGCTGCCAAAGGAGCAGGCATCCACACAAAACTGACATATTCAACTTTTAAAGTACTCTGGCTCTTTAGTAACATCTGTTGGCAGCTGTAGGAAACTACAACATCTGCAGACAAACACAACATACAGTATACGCACACACACACACACACACACACACACACACACACACACACACACACACACACACACACACACACACACACACACTATTTTGATTTTATCACCTGATAGATCTAATACAGTACGATCGTAGGCTGCACGTCATATTAGTATTTAGTTAAAGTTCTTTGCCATTTAAGGCATCTATCCAACATTACACTGGAATGTTCACATGACTCAAAACTGACTCAGGAGCAGTGATACAACACCAGTTAAGAGTAAAGTCAACATGCCTCACATTCAATGGTTAATCTCCTGTACGAAGTGACAAACAGCTAGCAACAGCTGTGTTGCATTAAGAAAACACATAAGCTTGTGTTGCTAACGTCAGCTACAACACATACCAGCTTAAGAAGTGCTGGTTTGTAGTACAAGCACAGCCATGAAAAATATAATACAAATGTATTACAATATAATTAGGGCTGCCAAAGTTAATGCGATAATAACGCGTTAACTCAAATTCGTTTTAACGCCACTAATTTCTTTAACGCATTAACGCAACTTATGATTTTTAAGTTGAAGATACTGCCGTCATATGAAACTAGAAAACCTAAGGAATCCATCGGTACCATCCAAATGGAGGCTAAATAACGCTCCAAAGTTACGCTAAATTTTGGTGAGGAAAAACTGGCAGGGCCATTTTCAAATGGGTCCCTTGACCTCTGACCTCAAGATATGTGAATGAAAATGGGTTCGATGGGTACCCACGAGTCTCCCCTTTACAGAAATGCCCACTTTATGATAATCACATGCAGTTTGGGGCAGGTCATAGTCAAGTCAGCACACTGACACACTGACAGCTGTTGTTGCCTGTTGGGGTTGAGTTTACCATGTTATGATTTGAACATATTTTTTATGCTAAATGCAGTACCTGTGAGGGTTTCTGGACAATAGATGTCATTGTTTTGTGTTGTTAACTGATTTCCAACAATAAATATATACATACATTTGCATAAAGCAGGCATATTTGCCCACTCCCATGTTGATTAAGAGTATTAAGTACTTGACAAATCTCCCTTTAAGGTACATTTTGAACAGATAAATAATGTGATCAATTTGCGATTAATCGCGACTAACTATGGACAATCATCCGATTAATCGCGATTAAATATTTTAATCGATTGACAGCTCTAACAAAACCTTATTATAACCACAGAATATTGCTACAGAAAGTCACCCTAATGAAGATTGTGTGCCGAGACTGACACAGAAACCAGATGGTCCAACAACAACAAGAACACCAACTCGGCTCATTAATTATTTGTCATTAACAAATGGTAGAACAGCTGAAGAGGACCAGGATTACTAGTCCTTCCTGTACGCAGTAAAAAAAAATTAAAAAAATTAAAAGCTACAGACAGATGCCCTTTTGTTATGTTGGATGGATAAATCTCACTCTGAGGGGCTCAGAGGCTTCGCTAATTGACTGTAGGGAAATTATGCGTGATTACGCATCAAACGCAGCTTCACTGTGGGCCCACTGTGTATGGACTGAGATGGGAAATACACATCGTTGACAGCATCACAATGCTCTCTATGCTAGTGAGGGAGCACTTAAAGACCGCTGCTCAGGCTGCTGATGTCTGGGGTTATGGATATGTGTATATGTGCTTGTGTGTGTGTGTTTTGCTTGTGTTTGAAACAAGATTAATTCTCATTCCTAATCCCGCCATGCCTGTTTGTTAACAGCAACAGTAACCGTTGGTCGGCGTGCAGCCACCTCGTCCTGCAGTAATTGATTTGTTTGAAGTCACACAGGAGGAGAAGGAGGCCTGCCGGAGACGTGTCTTCGGACAAAAGAAGCATTAGCCAGGATTAATCGGGATTAACGAGGAGAAATTCTGATGGACAGGACCAAATAAAAAGAAACACCCCTCCACCCGACAGGTTCAACTGTACTACTAGTAGGTGGAGACAACAGCAGAGTGGCTTGTGTTTTTGTATGATAGTTAGTGCTTGTCTGCGTGTGTGGTCCTGTCACTGATCATCTGTCTGCGTCTCTATAGACAAGTGTGTGTTTTTCTGTGTGTGTGTGTGTGTGTGTGTGTGTGTGTGTGTGTGTGTGTGTGCTCTTGGATTTGTGTATTTATGTGCATGTAAGTGAGAGAGAGAGAGCCAGAGACGAGTACTCTACCCAATCCACTGTCCAAGTGTTGAGTCATTCTGGCCAAGAAACTCAACTTCTGCTGCAACATTTCGGTCTGATAGTTTTGAATAATTTTGATGAAATTAAAGTTCATTTCTTGAGTCAGAAATTAGTGTCCAACATTGACAACCTACGACGTTCTCAGAATTAGAGCTGAAAGGAGTCCATCAACGGAAAAGTAGTCTGTTAAATGATCAGAGAATCGTCTGGTTCAAGTTTGTATGAATATTTGCTAGATTTGGTAGTCTTCTTTTACACTAAACTGAATATCTTTGGGGTTATGAACCATTGTTTTAAAAAAAAGTCAAAAAATGAAATTAATGGTTGATGAAGATAATCGTTAGTTGTTAGTAGCTAGTTCATGACTAGTTTTTGAAAGAGAAAAAAAAAATTCATGTGACATTTTTTTTAGATTGTTCCGATTACCATGATCTGCACTATTATTGGTATATAAACTGTATGGTATTGAGTGTTTTCAATAAATATTGATTACAAGTTCTTTTTTCTTAATTAGAATTGGTCTAGTTAAAACCAGCACATAGACCAAACTAATCCCTAAACGTGACGACTTCAATCTTGAGCCATAGTTTGAGAAACCCTGGCATAAATAATTTTTGCAATTTAGCTGTTTAGGAAGCTTGTTTACTGGACTGTCTCCTGTAGCTATAAATATATCAATTACAGGCAATGGAGAAGACAGAGGAGTGAAGGAATGAATGAAGGAAGTATAAAAAGAAAGAAAGAAATGGATGGTCAGACTAAAGGAAGCAATGAAGGAAGAAGGAAAAGACACAAAGGAGGGAAAGAATTCAGGTACATGAGCAAAAAAGGAAAATAAAAATAATGAAAAAGGAACAATAAAGGGACGTTTCAAGTAAATGAAATGTCAAATAAAACATTTAACCTCAACAACTGCAGTTTCCCTTTGAGAATTAAACCTGCATCGTGTCTGAGGCAAGCTGAGTGACTGATGAGTAAACTCCAATCTGAGAGTCCATAATCTCACTGTGACGTCCATCTCATCCCACCATTACTGGAATTACATTACTGGCATTAACAAAACTCTGCCAAATCTCAGAGACAGAGAGAGAGAGAGAGAGAGAGAGAGAGAGAGAGAGAGATCGACAGAGACGTTGAATGAGAAAAAAGGGGAGTGTGTGACAGATTGACAAAGAGGAAGACAGAAGGAGAGATTAAAAGATAGGCCAGAAAATGAAGGGAAAAAGAGGGAGAAGGATTGAGGTGAGAAGCAAGAGAGAGAGAGAGAGAGAGAGAGAGAGAGAGAGAGAGAGAGAGAGAGAGAGAGAGAGAGAGAGAGAGAGAGAGAGAGAGAAAGAAAGGGAGGGAGGGAGGGAGGGAGAGCCCCTCGGGTAACTGTTAAACTGACTTAATCAGATCAACTTACTGACCTGGATAAACTCTGTTTGACTGGAACACACAACTACTCACATAACAAACCATCCCTTGAGATCACGGAGAGAGAGAGAGAGAGTGTGTGTGTGTACGTGTTGGCAATTACAGAGAAAAGTCAGAAAAATGCACTGTATTGAAATATTAAAGAGAGTAACATTAGAAGTGAGCATAAAATAAGAAAACAATGAGAAGACAAAAGAAAAGGAGAGACCAACAGATAGAAGAGATAAGAGGGTTCCAAAATCAACTCTTCACTTGGTTTTAAGACATTGTTTGGTGTAATTAAAGTTCTCTAAACTGACAAAGTATTGACACGTTTGTAATTCTTTAAGTTTCACTTTCAAGTCCTTCTATTCAATTTACAACAACATTAAAGGGGAACATCACCTAAATTAAGAACTCCAATATGTTATTTCCATGGTCTAGGAAAGTACATGCACTTATTATTTTACTTGGTATCGAGAATCGTGGAATTTCACTGGTATTGGTATCGACTACTACAATTCTGGTGTGGTGACATCCCAAGTGTAGGCCTATGGGAACTGACAAAACACTTAAAATGTATTATTGCGGTGCCAAAAGGCGTGGTGAAAAATTCTGGGTGCACCTAAATTATGTGCTGGTGCACCGAAATGAAAAAGTTAGGCGCACCCGTGCAACCAACATAAAAAGTGAGTCTGGAGCCCTGATGGCAATCCATCCAATAGATGTTGAGATATTTCAGTCTGGACCTAACCAACCAACATTGCCATCCAACCTTTTAAAGCCTTAAAGACTTTATTTTTTATAAATCCACAACATTCAAGTCCTTACAAAGGCCCAGATTAACCCCAAAATGTGGCTATGAGAATAGAAGACAAAGGGAAAGGGGAAAGCATATCTGCGGTTGCAGACATGCTTTGCTCAGCAGAATCTGACTGACAGCATAGTTTGCTCACTCCAAACGTCCTCTGAACCCTCAGCTTGGTGGTAAAATAAACCTTGAGTTTTGAGGGAAGCTTTCCTCTGATGCAAGCCTACTTTAATTTACTCATCAAGGAGGAGATGCAGCATTAATGTTTCTCTCCAAACTGTAAATGACTTCAGGCCAAATCATGCAATCGTGCCGTCAGCCTGAAAAACAGCAAAATGCTGGGATTTCATGAAAAGACGGAGAGGAGAAGAAAAAAAATAAAAAGGAGGAAAGATTCAAAGTGAAAGGGAGAATTGAAGGGCTTTTCCTCATCTGAGCTTGTGAGCCAGTGAGCAGTTCACGGGGTTCTCTCTCCGCGCTGCCGCCTGCCCTTCCTGTGCAGCTCACATACATGATCATGAGTTTTTATGGATCAATGCACTATTGTGTGTGTGCACGTGTAGGTGTCAGAATGTTTTTGTGTGTCCGTGAACACATGGTGGTGGTGGTGGGGGGGGGGGGAATGTGCCAGTTAAGCATTCCTCACAGCGTGCAGGGCCGTTGTGCTGCTGCATTGTTTCAGGGCTCTCCTTTGTTCCAAAAGACAAACAAATGTATTTGCAATGACACAACAGCACAGATTCTCTGGCACGGTGTTACATCACATGGTGTCATCAGATGCAAACTGGCCTGTGCTCTGAACCGGGCCAGTAACTGTTTGTGACATCACACACTGACTATTTCAAGCTGCAACAGCAGGACTTTTATGTGGAAACATTAAAACGCAAACAGCATTTCATCCCCTCCCACTGAGAGCGTCAGACTGAAATCCAAAGAGTCTCTTTAACAGCAAATGAGCAGCACTCCACCCAGAGAAAGCTGGACTCACTAATATCGTTTTTAATATCCTTTAAGACATTACAGAGCAGCCCTGTTGGAGTGTGCTGTGCTGTGCTGTGCGAGGTTTACTGGCATTCCCTTGCAGGGTTTTGTTGGTAATAAGGTTTATTCATGCTGTTAAAGGCAGGGCTCGAGCTTAAGGACGTGCCGTTGTCCCGGGGCCCGAAAAAAATAGGATCGGGGAGGAGGAAAATTCATTTTGGGACGACTTTAGGACGAGAGCTGAAAGAAAAATACCTGTTATAATGAATGACGATGAAAATGACTGCACGTTTTGTGTAGCGCACAGTTCTTATATAACCTCCTTGACAACACACGCAAGCACACGTGAGATCTTTCCATCGCATTTTGTCCGCGGCAACATGCTGCGTCTCTCCCCATGACAGCAGCATCTTGTCCAGCAGCTCCTATCTCCTCCAACTTTAAGACGCACCAACTAGCAGGGCCGATTCTAGCTTTTTGGGGGCCCTATATGCAAAATCTTGTTTTTTGACCAAATGCTACTTTTACACATAAAAAGAGTATTTTTTATGTTAAAAAAATTGAAAAAGAAAAATTAAAAAATGTGTTTTCACTTAGCTGCATTGTTAACATCATTATCAAAACAAACATGCAAGTTATAAATAAATCAATAAAATTACTTTTAAAACAAAACCAAAAAATGTTTTGGATAAATTATACATTTCTGAACAAAAATAAACAATTGATGTTTCATGCTTCATTCATGTTAAAGGTCACTTTGAACGATTAACTAATGAAAATGCAGAAAAACAAAGATTTTGAATCCGGGACGGTTCGCATTCATTTCGGGACGGCTTAGGTTGTATTTCGGGATGGTTCCGGGAGGATGGTGGAAAAAGTTAGATGAGAGACCTGGTTAAAGGTGCTCTATATGATATCCAGAGCATTAATATAGCAGCAAACAACTATTAGCTAAAGATATAGAGAAGTAATGTCTACCTGAGCAGAGAATGAAGTCACTCTCCCTCTGTGTGTATTGGAATCAGAACTTCTCTGTGCTTTGTTGACATCACTGGGCCGGCCGCACTGGCTAGCTCACAGCTGCCGCTCTGCATTGCTCTCATACGATGATTATAGCTGATAACGCCGTCCCGACCAACGGCGCCATCATGGAAGCATAGCACCCACCCTCCGGTTTCCCCCCAGGTTAACACTGCCGTTAGTTTTAGCGCTGTTAGCACCATTAGCTACGAGCCGCAGGCTAAGCCATCGCCATGTTGAGAGCCGTGCGGAGGCAATAGAAGTCATAAAGTTGACTAACAAAACTGTACGCATGTTGACCACTACTTAATGATGTTCTCCCTCCATGTCGTTTTCGTCACAAGATGTGAAAATAGTGGTGTATTGTACACAAATAACTGACTGTAAATCACTGGCTATGAGTTGGAATAGTGTCACAGTAAAGTGCAATAAAATGACAGCTGTGTACTGACTTCAGTCAGCTATGTCATTATATATCTGTTGCAGTACGCTGCTGTAGAATTACACAACTAAACTGTGAATTTAGCAGGAGCTTTTATCTTTTCAGTGTGTTTCATGGAGAAAGGAGATCATTCTAATACTTTGTGTCCTCTGTTATTACTAAAACATACTTCAAACTGTCAAAGTGAGGTCAAGTTCAATTAAAACATCCACTCCACTGTTGTAGATTTGAAGATTTCCTATCATCCTAAATAACAGGCTTCATCTCTTCTTCCCAGTCCACAATAGGACAAACTGTTAATATATAGAGAATTAACAGAGCAGCATGGCCTCGGTTATGAGCACATTTGGAAGAGAGAGATACAGAAAGATGGAGGGGCCGTTTACATGAAAGGGACTTCTGGCTTCAATTATGTCATATTGTTTCATAAAAATAGCTTGTGCACTAGAATCACTAATCCATACCCTCATTTTTTCACACCTAGACTATTGCAATGCTCTTTTTTCCTGTCTAGGCAGCAACTCGTGCAAAACACTGCATCCAGGCTGTTAACAAGGCCCTACGTGGTCTTGCCCCTTCATACATCTCCCAACTCTTACATCCCTATACTATCTCCAGGCCAATCAGATCATCCAACCAAAGTCTCCTATTCATACCCTGCTCCCTCCGCTAATCCAAGGGTGATCCATGTGCTTTTGCCGTTAGGGCCCGTCTCCCGTCGCTTAGCGGGATCGCGGTTGTTAGGGTTAGTAAAGCCAGATAACAAGAAGATACCCTGGGTATGTTGAACTCGCTCCGTAGTACAGGCCTCCTGCCCGCCCTTAACAGAATCTCAAGCTATTAATACTACGTCACTTGCTCTGACCATCGAATAACGCCACGAGTGGGTTTACATTGGAATTAGTTGAAAGCGCGATTCGTCACATACTGTTGCTAAAGGGCGCCTCCGTGCATCAGTTTCCGATGCCGAGGGGCGCTGATCAAACGGCGGGATTTGACGAGTTTGGAGTGAGAACGGGTTGTCAAAATGAGTTTTTACCTGTACTAAAATATGTCTTATATCACTATGTAACCATGGGCATAACTAGTCGAGATGTCAGTTGAAAGGATGTGAGATGAACCAGCTCCAGCTAAAAATAACTCCTGCCCCCTTTCAACAATATTTGAGTCAGTTTAAGACAATTATTCACTCAGAGAGGGAACCAGATTTAAATGTTCTGGCTGCTGCAGATGGAAGTGGGAGGAACACAAGAGATGAGTAATCAAAAGAAGAAGAGAGTTGACGTGAACTGGTTGAATCATGGTGTTTTTTTGTAACTGTAGAAGAAAGAACTCTACTCTGCTCTCCATTGGAAGTTTCATGTCGTCATTTAAAAGTAGGAGAGAGAATCACGATGGTGTTTTCTGTATGTAGCTCTCATGCGTCGTCTTTTTCTCTCCCACCTTCTTCCTGTGTGTGGGCATTGCTCTGTCTCTCCAACTCTTCATCACGCCTACTCTTTCACTTTTTCTCTAACACACACACACACACAAACTCGTAGGCTTGTTAATGCAGAAGTAATGTAGTAAACTTGTGGGGACTCCCCTAATAGAATCTGCTGTCAAGATTATCCGAGAAGTGAATTTATAATAAAACTGTTACTGGAGCGCCGAGAACACACGCACGTGTACATGCATGTGTGTGTGCGCAAATTAGCACGCATGCCGTGGAGAAAAGAAATAAAAGGAAAAACAAACAAAAGAGAAGAAATTAGCAGCAAAGAGAAACTAATGTAATCCAGAAAATGAGGAGCGTCGTGGGGATGGGGAGCGTGTTTTGCGCAGCAGGCCCACCCGAGCTACACAGAAATGTAATTGGCACCAAAACGGGAGCGAGCAGCAGGGGTTACAGCTGTTAGACATACCCGCAAGCTAAACAACACAGGACATAACTATAGCATAAAACCACACACTGAGTGCTCTCATAAGTACAAAGAATTCTAAATGGATTTGGATCAGTGGGGAGCGGCTTTGATAGGCTACAGTACGACAATAATTGTTTTTTCTTAATTCTGAGAGAAGCTGAAACACAAATGACACGATCGCTGTCCAACCTCACAGCAATTGCAGGGGTGGGAACGCAGAATTATGAGTGACTGAACAGCGGGGCAGTACATAATATTGAACTGATGGAAGAGTATAAAACACACTGCTGTTTACAATGTGCAGAGGGAAAAGATTTAGGGGAGGAGGTGGTCATAAACATGATTTGACTTGTTCAGTGCTGCAGTGGGACCTCGCCCTGCATGTTTGTATCCAGCATGTCTTAAATCATTACCGCTGTCTGTGAAACCCAGAATCTCATCCAGCTGGTTAGCACATCCTTACATGTGACGCCTGGAAGCTAGAAGGACAGCAGATATTGATTTTTATCTATTTTTTTATTTTCCCACCAGTTTCTCTCGTTAACGGAGCTAAAGAGCAGCAGGATGTTAGCAAACTGTTCGGGGAAACGTACAAATATCTACAATGAGTACACCTGTGCTGCACAACCTAATGTACACTGTACGCCACATGTTGTCCCATCAAAACATGATAGGGATTATAAAGGAGAATAAAACTGCAAAGAATCATTTACAGACCAGTCTAACGCCTCGTTTCCACACATTTTTTTGTGTCTGTAAATCCGATTAGTATACGGATTACGCCCCCTAGTGTTCAACGCAAGGAAGTGCATCTCGTTACGGATGGATTAAAAACACCCCCGCGAATATGGGAGAAAAGTTACTACATATATAAAACGAGGTGTTTTTATATCTACTAGCATAACATGCTAACTTCTGGTGGCACACAGTGCATACGGTCTGTCCGTAAACTGCCGCAAAAGTGAAATTTTGTTGGCGTACTTGAGGCAAATTATGGACCCCAAAAAAAAAAAAACAGAAGGAGGAGTTTCGCAAACACATCGGATAAAACGGAGGTTCCCATAGGAATGAATGAACACCCGGTTGACTCGCATACGTACACAGAGCGATGTGGAAACGAGGCATAAGTGTCTGCGACTGCAGGAAAGAGAGAAGGGTAGACTAAAATAAACCAGCTGCATGATGGGATCTTCCCTGTGCAAACTGGCTCAGATATCCAAACGGCTTCGTTATGGAACTGAGAGGAGCGGTCGGGGTTGCATCCGTGACATCTGCCAACGGCTGAAACAAACAGCAGGAAGAACAAACAGAGTTTCCTGCTGGTTCCTGCTGAAGGTGATCTGTGCTGCTGGAAGATATGGTGGGTAAAAGGCTGTGCCCACATCAAAGTGGTGTTTTTAGCACAGAAACATTCAGCTTTTCGAATACACTCACTGCAGTGGATAAATCTGAGCATCTTAGTTTGGACGGGGGGAAAAAAGAGCTTTTCTAAAACAATGACACATGCCTTCAGACATGACTGGGAGCTCTGTAGAGGCAACATGAAGCAAGCTTTCTGCCTCTCTCTATGAAGTCTAATTGTGGATGTTATTAATAGTACTATTAATAATAGAGTCTGGCCTACACAGGGTTTCTAAAGCCCAGTTCATGCCAAAGATTCACGACGAGGCGAAACCGTTTTAAAAACGTTGCAGGGAAAACTTGCTGCTGTGTGAACTAGGGTTGGGCGATATTGAAATTGCTAAAGTATCTGCGGCTTGGTAAGTCATATTGGCGATCTAATGTTTTCACCATTTCCTTGAAACTGGCTTTTTCAACTGTATGGTATGTAAACCATTTATTTTACAATGTACCTGGTAACTGCCCTCGTACAGTCTCGCCACCATTGACTGTCACGTTTATCATGAAGAGCAGATGATGGCTGTGTTCCACAATTTTGTTGCTTCCCAAATGAAAAAGGAGGAGAGAGAAGAGGTTTGGTCTGTTCTATGTTTTTGGATTTCAGTGTGAACAGAAGACTTTGACCTGAAAACAGATAGTGTGACACAGAAAGCTCAACGTCTGCTCATCTTGTGTTTTAGCCACCAAAGCTGAAGAACAAGCAAGTTGTCCTTTCACGGCTGAATGTCTCTGAAAGTGTGCTAAAGGCCCCACATGCAGGATCAGGATGTTGTATTCAATTTATTTAACTTTTTAATGTTCAGGTCTTGCCTGCTGAAAGCCCTGCTGGCACTAGAAAAGCACTCAGGGTGACAAAGCTTAAATGACAGAAACAGAGATGTTTTCTGAAGTCATGCCCCGATGTTGTTCTGTACTTTTGTACCAACTCTTGACTCTACATTGAAGCTTTACAGCTTATAAATATTACAAAACAGAAAGAGAGAGCCACAGAAAGGAAATTACCACGACGAAGATGACTGGACAATTAAAGATTCATTCTATGTTGTTCTTTAGTGAAGGTCTTCACCTCCTACCATATTTATTTTTAGTTATGAGGTGTTTTTTATATGGTGGAGGGCCGCGACTTTCCAGTGAATCTAAATAAGTGAAACAAGAATACTGCACCAAACCTAAGATCCCTCAAGTCAAAAAAGTCTCGGGCACTCTGACAAATTGAACTGCTTTTACTTTCCCCTCCTCTCTCGTGCCATCCCCATCTCGTCTTTCCTTTCCACCCATCATTTTACTCGGCAATCTGTCGGCTCGATCAGCCAAGCAACAAGACGGGGGGGGAGAGTAATGAGGTCAGTAGCACTTATCTGCAGAGTCTGAATGAGGGATGAAGAGGATGCTATGGGCTTTTTGCTCTCTCACACATTTTTTCTGTCACTCTCACATGCACTCCCTTTTTTTAAATTCACCCTACTTCCCTCAGCGCTGCTTCTGTCACCTCATGTTACATGTATGTTGTCATCTTTTTTTTTAATGTAACACTTAAGAAGCCTTTTCATCCCCTGTTTCCTCAATATTTGATTCTTTATCACTCTGTCTGACTCTCAAGTCTCTCAATCTTTTTACTTTCCTCCTTTGTTGTCATTCATTTTATGACGTTTCTTCAAACAGTGCCACTCTGTCCAGGCAATGTACAACAGCTCATAGACCTCCCTTCTCTCTCCATCCCTCTAACGCTGCTTCCTCTTCTATGTTACATGTCCTTTTCTGTCTTTTTCACCTCCATCTTTATTTTTCCAATTCTCCGTGTTTTTAAGCGCTGTCTTGTTCACCTCCATCCCCATTCCTCACTCAGTCGCTTCTTTCCTCGTCTCTTTTCACGCCTTTGCTGTGCTACTCCTACTCCAATGTCTTCGTCTTTCCATGTCACTCCTTTATCCCCGTTCAGTCCCACTCTGCTCACATGTCAGTCTTAGTCTACTCTTCTTCCAGCCATCCTGTCTTCCAAGATTGTGGTATATTGATTTTCAATTGGCTCAACAGGGCTCCAGTTATGCGACCAAAAACCTGTCGAGCGCGACTAATTATTTTCATTGGTCGCACCGGTGCACCTGACAGGTCTGTCTCTTTGTGTGTGTGTGTGTGTGTGTGTGTGTGTGTGTTTATGTGTCAAACTGCACCATGTAGCCTAGTCCAACATCACAACCATAAATCATACCGGTAATTCAACAAGAAGAGAACTAGTGATTGTTTTTCATCAAGAAAAATGCTGCTGTGCACGTTACACCTGTCCCCGGCCCCGAACAGGCACAGTCCAGATCCGATATCACCGGCAGAGCACCGCTCTGTCTCCCCGGTCCCCGGTAAAATGACTTATCCTGAACACGGCGCCGGATTCATTTCACAAGTGGGGAGAGCAAAAAGTGTGTGTGTGTGTGTGTGTGTGTGTGTGTGTGTGTGTGTGTGTGTGTGTGTGTGTGTGTGTGTGTGTATGTGTGTGTGTGTCTGTGTGTGTGTGTGTGTGTGTGTGTGTGTGACACATCTGTACATTTAATAACAGGAGACAACTTTAGCGCTAATTTCTTCTCTGCTCCGACGATCGCCAAACAGCTGAACTGCTTGTAGCGCATCGCTCTCTCTGTCACCTAACCACTCACTCGCTACGCACACGTTACATTACGTTACTCTGATACCAATGTTATATGTAAAGATGTGGATACCTGACTGTAGGTAGACTGTTAAACTCACTATCGACGCGTCCAGGGGATGCACCCTATTTTTTCCCTGATAATGCTACATTGTGAACAACAAATCTGTGTTGAAATCAGTAGGACGAGAACTAGTTAACTGGAGGTACTATTGATTTTCATTATCATGTGTTCAAAAGGTGCGGTGAAAAATTTCGGGTGCACCTAAATTATGTGCTGGTGCACCTAAATGAAAAAGTTAGGCGCACCAGTGCAACCAATATAAAGTTAGTCTGGAGCCCTGCTCAATGTAACATGAGAATTGAAAAATATGGAAAAATACAGCTGCTTTACATCTTCCTGAATCAAATGAATTTAAAGCAAAGTGAAAACTCTTCCTGCTGAATTAACCGCTCTACTGTCTTCCCTCTGCATCCCTTCCTCCATTATCCCCTCTCAGCCAGCCATCCATCTATCCAGCTGTCGAGCAGATTTTACGCAAACATTTAAAATGTCAGAAAGAAAAAAAGAAATGTGAATTAAATGTGTTTTCACCAGCTGGGCTGAAGCGAATAAATCAAGCTCTCCTAAATGTCAAAAAGCCCATTCATGTGAAAGAGCAGGAACCTCTGCAGCACATTGTTGTGCTTTTTTAGAGTCTGTTCACATATTTAATGCTTTCACCCTGAAAATAAATATATTCTAATCTAATACAGCAAAAAGTAGCCTCATGTCAGAGAACTGCTGTGTAATGACGCTGGACTATTCATTGCCCACATCAAACCTCAGGCTTTTGGGTTATGGGAAGGTCTGTCTGGGTCAAGGTGCATTTGAGATGAAAGGGCAGAATTCAAACATGAAAAATTGCTGATCAGAGTCAGCGATGTGGGTTTGTTAAATACTAGGATAAGGTAAATTCCCTGCATCTAATATCATTTGTCACAAGAACTTCTGAATCCACTTGGGTAATAGCTGGATAGAAAATGACTGATGTAGACCCGAGTAACTCCCTTGCTGCCCCCAGCTCTGCCAGAATCATCCCTGTGTTTTATTGTTATTTGGTTATCATATGTAAAAATCCATTCATAATGTCAGGAGCTGAGTGCATATATCTGTATTAGTCAATGTTAACGCGATAACACGTTAACGCAAATTCGTTTTAATGCCACTAATTTCTTTTACGCATTAGCGCAACTTGTGATTTTTAAGGTTGTAGTGGGCTCAGTTTTAAAGCTAGAGTGAAGATACTGGTATCATATGAAACTAGAAAACCTAAAGAATCCATTTGTACCATTGGTCATGCTAGCTTACTAGTATGTACTAGTAGTACTAACAAAGTAGTCTCTAAGGACGCTAAATAACACTCCAAACTTACGCCAAATTTGGCGAGGAAAAACTGGCATGGCCATTTTCAAATGGGTCCCTTGACCTCTGACCTGAAGATATGTGAATGAAAATGGGTTCTATGGTTGCCCACGAGTCTCCCCTTTACAGACATGCCCACTTTATGATAATCACATGCAATTTGGGGCAAGTGAATTCAGCACACTGACACACTGACAGCTGTTGTTACCTGCTGGGCTTGAGTTTGCCATGTTATGATTTGAGCATATGTCTTTATGGTAAATGCAGTACCTGTGAGGGTTTCTGGACAATATTTGTCATTGTTTTGTGTTGTTAATTGATTTCCAATAATAAATATATACATACTTTTGCATAAAGCAGCATTTTTGCCCACTCCCATGTTGATAAGAGGATTAAATACTTGGCAAAACTCCCTTTAAGGTACATTTTGAACAGATAAGAAATGTGTTAATAAAATAAAATAATTAATAAAATATTAATAATAAATAAAATAAAAAATATTTTAATTGATTGACAGCCCTAATCTGTATATATCGATATTTCATATTACCGGTCCGTCAAAGTTATAAAAAAAAAAAGAATAACTGTAGCTCAACACACTTGTCAATTCAGTGTGAAAAATATTAAAGGGACTATTTGTAACTTATCACGCGCATAAATCATAACGGGTCGGAATCCCATGCGCGCTCGCGTGTGGGTACGCGAGCGCGCAGCAGCTCTGCTCCTGCCTGTTTGCACCCCGCGCTCGTTCTTACCCGCTCGGCTCGCTCCACCTCCACGTGAACGCGCGCACACTACACACTGCAGAAGAGTTAGTTTAGCTCTGAAAATATCTAGTGAATGTGCAGTGGACGTTTTTGCAGAAATAAATGGTGCAGCTCCTCCAGACCAACAGAGGTTTCCCGTGTCTTGTGAAGTGACGGGGCTCCGCAGCGAGTTACGTTATCGTCCCGACCGGGTGTCGGTCTCCCCCCCCCCCCCCCGTCTCTCCCCCCGTCTCTCCCCCCGTCTCCCCCCCCCCCGTTCCCTCCGGATCGGGAGGAAAAGCCAACACTAGGATCAGCATTGATCCATGGAGAGACCTTCGTCTGGTCAGCTAACATTACTGCCAAGCAGGTGAAATATAGAGTGATATTGTGTGTTAGCTGACGTGTGTCGCCTCACTGTTTAGACCGGTGCTTGTTCATGTCAATGTAGCGCGAGCACAAGCGCGAGCACAAGCGCGAGCACAAGCGCGAGCACAAGCGCGAGCACAAGCGCGAGCACAAGCGCGAGCACAAGCGCGAGCGCGAGCAACAGGACGCTGACTTTCGTCGACATTGCGGCCACAGGTGTCGCTGTGAACAAGCAATTTCTGATTCTTACATATAGCCCCTTTAACATGGGTAAATTGGCACATTTTAAAAAATCTTCCTGATGCTTACAGTTGGCATATGACTGAACAGCACAGGAGATCAGATCCTCCTCCCTCTGTTTCTGTCTTTCTCAACACAACTTCCTGCTCTTCCTGTAACACAGCAACAGTAACACACACACACACACACTCGGCCCATCCCCCTGCCCAAAGCGCTCACCCACACACTGTCCGATGAGAATGTGGGGCAGACAGATCAGCCAGATGTTTGTTGGTACATCTGTGTGTGTGTGTGTGTGTGTGTGTGTGTGTGTGTGTGTGTGTGTGTGTGTGTGTTTGAGAGAGAGCGGGAGAGAGAGAGCAGGTGCATCTACTGTATGTGCACCCATGCATTGGTAAATATGTGTCTATTCTCCTGTGAAAGTAAGAACCTGAAGTACTGTACAGACTGTACTGCCTGAAAATATCTCAGTAAGTGCTCGTTATATGTGTGTGAGTGTGTATCTACATTTATGTCTGTGTATTACCAGGAGCTTTTCTCCTCAGTGACAATGTACTGCAGTCAGTGTATGTAGATGGAACATTCTCAAAGTTCAAAGTTGAACTTGAGAACATCTGTGCCACTAAGCTCCTCTTCTTTCCTATTTTACTCCATGTTAGCGACAGTAGCACAAACATTGTTTTGCTGGTTTCTTTGCCCTAACCAGGCTGTTTGTTCTCTCTGTGTACCAGCATTAGAGTGTACTGTACTAGTGTCCAGATGGCCAAGCTTGCTGTTCCTGCCCTGAAAGTGGAGCACTGGGCTAAGCTTCCATTATACTGGCTTAAAAACACACTAATCACCCGACAGCACTCTGCACTACTGCTGCTTTTAGAGGGCGCCACCAGAATGTGTGGTGTGTGTGTGTGTGTGTGTGTGTGTGTGTGTGTGTGTGTGTGTGTGTGTGTGTGTGCGTGTGTGTGTGGGTCTAATCTTAGTACTACCCTCTGTCTCTAGGGAAACAATGATTGACTGTTACCATGACTAGGAGAGTAGTGTGCATGTCCCATTACTCTTACATTCACTCATTAATAATTACGTATTTCAGGAGAATATAATTCACTTACCACCATTCATGCTTCATCTTGGTCTATATTTTCTTAATTTTTCATCTTCCGAATCTAAATATTTGAGAAATACCAAGCCAGATTTCAGTTTTCTGGTAAACAGTGATTAATTAGTGAATAAAAATATTTGTTTCTTGGCGAGACTGCTTTGCTGACTCTACAGTCCAGAAACAGGGAGCTGCTCTGATGTTGCAATGAAGGAAGAATCATGCACATTGACTTCAGTCCAACACTTTTAGTTTCTAAGTTATTAACTAACGGTCTGAGGCCATCTACTCTTGGCAGTGTGTCTGTAATAGCGAGCATCAATTAACACTTTAATGGGCGTAGCTGCAGGTCAGAGTGGAGGAACGCTGCCACGGGGAAACACCCGCTCTGCACTGCGGGCGCTGTTGGCAGAGTGAGGAGCTGCTGGCACTGCCAACCTTCATCTGCCATCCAATCCAATGTGTGCGTGTGTAACTTTGTGTGTGTGGGGCATCCCCAGGTGCCAAGGCCCGCCTGACACCTTGGTCTGGCAAGATGAAGTGGCTCCACAGTGCCAGTTAGCCAATAGATCCCTAAGCTCCAAGCCCAGATGGGTTGGTATCACGCGCTACATTTGTTACGCAATATCTCTTGTTTCTTAATAATAACGCTTATTTTTCAAAGACCATATGTTGGTTTTGGGTTGTCTTAAGAGTTGGTCTTAAAATTTAATTAATTGTTGTTGGATCAAATGCATTTTTATTATAAAATTTAACATACAAGTTTCAATACTAGAATCAGGGCTGCCCATAGTGGGGCCCGCGGGCCAAAGTTGGCCCGCCATCAGGTTCGATTTGACCTGTCAGATGTTAGCAATGTTTTATTTATTTTTTTAATGAAAAGGCCCGACTTTCTTTTTTCGGAGGCTGTAGCAGGCTATTAGAGTTAGAACGAAGTTACTGGTACTGGTATCATATGAAAACCTAAGGAATCCATTGGTACCAAGCATGTCATGCTAGCTTGTCGGGAAGGAGGCTAAATTATGCTCCAAAGTTACGCTAAATTTTGGCGAGGAAAAACTGAAATGGCCATTTTCAAAGGGGTCCCTTGACCTCTGATCTCAAGGTATGTGAATGAAAATGGGTTCTATGGGTACCCACGAGTCTCCTCTTTACAGACATTTAAACCATTCTATACTAATCCCATGCTGTTTTGGGGCAAAAACATGCAGTTTTCTGAATGCAGTATAAATGTGTTATTTTCACCTATTCTAAAATGGTGTATTTGAATATTTTTGCATAGTGGGCTCCCTAAACAGTCTTGGAATTGCATAAATTGGGTATGACTGGAAATGAGCCCACTTGTATTCAGCAAGTGGGTTTTCAGGGGTCATCTATGTAAAAGCTAAAATAATATTCAATAATATTGACAAAAACAAGAGGGACCAGCATAGCTGCCCGGCCCCTAATTAGGGGAACTTGGCATCCTAGTACCATTTTGCATCTTAACAATACAATACAATGCAATACAATAGGTGTTTACTTTTGGCCCATGGCCCACCATTGTGGGCGGCTGTGGCTCAGAGGGTAGAGCAGGTCGTCCACCAATCAGAATGGTCGGTGGTTCGATCCCCGCCTGCTCCGGGTCACATGTCGATGTGTCCTTGAGCAAGACACTTAACCCCAAATTGCTCCCGAAGGCATAGCCATCGGTGTGTGAATGAGTATTTAGATTACATCCTGATGGGCAAAGTTGGCACCTTAGCAGCCTCTGCCATCAGTGTATGAATGTGTGTGTGAATGGGTGAATGCTGACATGAAGTGTAAATCGCTTTGAGTGGTCGGAAGACTAGAAAAGCGCTATATAAATGCAAGTCCATTTACCATTGAGTTCCAGTTTTGGCCCTCCATGGGAAAAAATGTGGGCACCCCTGGTATACATTTAAGACCCATACCAGTCCATTTAATAAACTTTACACTAGTGCTCCCCAGTTATATACCACCCAAACTTGACCCCTGTAGATGAGAAATGTGGCTGTAAAATGTATAAATAAAATATTTGAAGGAAAGAATTTAAAGACTGCCAGACAGAGAGACAGAGAAAAAAAATCAAAATCATCCAGCACACATCGTCACTCTCCTGACTCAGCAGGGTTAGACCTCCCAGGGTGCACTGAGGTCATCTGATATACATTTAACTACACACCACAATACACCAGTCACACACTAAGAAAACAAGAAAAGGCTGCCATGACACATTACCGAAGACAGATCACTGTACACACACCTGTCTTTGTCTTCAGCTGTCCTGTGGGCTTCTACTGTCTGTGTGTGTTCATCTGTTGACTTTACTGAACTCTCGTAGGTGAACCCATGAACTTTTCTCCTTCCCACGTTAAAGATGCTCAATATTGTTATATAGGAACAGCGGATCAATCCACAATGAGAGAAGTGTTGGTTGTAGAGACGATCCCAAGACAAATTATCACCCGACTCTGCAGTTTCCCTGCAGCTCTATTGAGCGTTTTAGCCTCCTTCCGCTCATTGATTTGGTTTTCCGGCCCACAACTTTACTGTTTTGGATCACTTTTACTGTTCTACTCAACTCTGCTACCAGCAGCAACAGGCAGCTGCTCTCAGTGAAAAAGCTCTTATAAAGCCACTGTACACTGCCTGCCCAGCACTAAACAGCAGACAGACATAGACATGGTTACAGAGCATCTCTCCACCTCCCTACACTCGTATTTTGAGCGTAATTCATTTGCCAAAAAACAGACAAAACGCACAATAAACAAAGTTAAAAGATGCAGTGTGTAGGATCTGGAAGCATCTAGTGGTGAGGTTGCAGACTGCAACCAACTGAAAATTTCTCCCGTGTGCCAAGCGTGTAGGAGTACTACGGTGGCTGACGTGAAAGCGCGAAAGTGTCCCTCTCTAGAGCCAGTCTTTGGTTTGTCCGTTCTGGGCTACCCTAGAAACACGGCGGCCGGCTCCGTGAAGAGGACCCGCTCCCTATGTAGATATAAATGGCTCATTCGAAACCACAACGATTCTTATTTTCAGGTGATTATACACTAAAGAAAACAAACTTATTAATATTATATTCCATTTCTGGAATGGTTTGATCCCCCTCAATGCTCCACACTGTTCCTTTAATGATAGAACTTGACTGATATCTGTTGGGAAAAAATAATAATAATGCTATCACGATAATATCGATATCATGAATTCTTTTGGCCACAATAATCGTGTAGTGAAAATCTGATACTGTGGCAGCCCTAGCTGGATGTATAAAGGAGAAACAGTCAATTAACTGTCTGTTGGCTGATCCCTAATGGCCTAAAATAAATTAAATTAATAAGTTATTGCTGATTTAAACAGGAAGGAAATCACATCAATCCTTATGCTGAAACTTCCTTTAATGTTGCTTGGCATTTTGCCAAATATAATTCACAAAGGTGACTTCAAAGTTTGCACACGAGTCGCCCCAAACTGGAGCAGGAAGTAACTGAATCATCTGAATTTCAACCCAGCATGTCTGATAATACTCAATATCAAAGGAATCCCAAAACAAGTTTGTATTTCATTCTAATTCATCTCCTGTGGCCAAATCAATTTGGTGAATCAATGTTTAAAGTTGACTCTGTATTAAAAGAAGTGTGTTCCTCCTCTGTGTCTAACATCAGTAACAGTATTGACTGCTTGTCTGACTGCTCTACTTTCCTGTGCTGTCCTTGTTAATTTGCCTTCATCTACACATTGTTGCATATTACAGGTTAAACAGTCTGCCGTCCCACCAAGCTGTGTCATCCTAGAAAAAAGCCAGCTCAGCTCAATGATGTCACCTTTCATTTGCCCTTCTTCCCACAAGCCACCACAGCTGCATTATGCTGCTTAGGGGAAATGGACGGGTGTCGGGTTACACATCTCATTGAATGTGAGCAGCTAGCTTAGCGGTCGCAGTTGAGTCAGATAACGGTTTGGATCAACGTCTCGTCATTCATCCGGGAACATGGTTCTTCAGAATAAAAGCTTGGGCATAAATGATATATTTATAATTTATTCTTTTTTTAAGTTTATGTTTTTTTATTGTCCTTGAATGAGTACAGGGGCCACTTTCACCTGCCCTCAGATCCATTACACTGATGATTTTAGAGTGATGTCCATCTAACCTAACTCTAAAATCAATATGTTTTAAACCATAAAGTATGTCCTCTTTGGCCTGATGGAAGTCTGACTGGCACCACAGTGAAGTAATGCAATTAAATAATCTTTGTTTTTACGGTTACATCCTGGGATGACGTATTTTTGTAGGCCAACCAGGAAGTTAGCATCGCCATGGGTTCCCTCGACAGAAGCGAATGGGATTTTCCCATTGGGTTTTGGAGTATTACAGAAAATAAGCTCTGTGGCAAACACACGTTTATAATACTTACACGTTTTGTTCAGCAAGATAATCTTCACAAATGAACACTCCTTCTATGATTATTGAAGTGTAAATGCAATCGCCAGAAGTAAAAAGCTAACGTTAGGCTATAAACAAACTACACCATGGTCGCATGAACGCGAATATACACAACGAGACTGTAGCTAAGTACTTAGTAGATTTAGTAGTCTCATTTAGCCACTTGTTGGCCACCGCCTTTTTAAAGACACAAAAATTCTTCAAAATTCCTGAGTGGGATATTTACAGATGTATTTTATATCGTAGAACAAAATGTTAAAATCTCTTCAGCTTGTGTTAACCACAGACCTTATTTCAGGCATCTAATTAAAAACCCATTCAAAACACCCATTGACTTTGAGACGAGGGAACTGGAAGTGCTAAAATGCTAACTCATTTCCGGGTTTTAGGACTCATTCCCGTAGCACTCTATTTGGGATTCTGCTTTATATTAACCAGGAGCGACCTGACAATCCAAATGCAATTTCAATTCAAAGAGATTTTTATAACAATGTATCGATAATTTGGGATTTCAACTTTTTCCTCCAGCTTATCCGCAGGCTCCCATAATCACTAATGTGCATGTGCTAGTGCAATCAAACAATCGAAGGTCACTTGGATGACCTTTACTGAGCAAAACCCTTCTATTCTTCCACTGTGTTGTACACACAAAGAAAAGCAGCTGCAACATTTAAATCTATAGCGCTCATATCAAATGTTTGGGAGCACTTAGTGGGCGCCACCAGAAAGACTCTTAATGTCCATTCAGTAAATCAGAGTTCATTTTACTGGAGTGTGTTTGTTCTGATGAGTGTTTTCCTCTTTGATGGATCTGACTGAATACAGCCTTTTCCTCTTGAGTGTACGCAATGTCTACTCGGCCCATAAAGACTACGGTCAGAAATAACAGCCTGCCCATTTAGTTTTACAGTAAAAGGGGGGTAACATAAAATATTACCACTTCCACGAAGTGCCAGTGTTTTATGTCTGGATCTAGCTTGCAACACAACTGCAGTGCTTTCGTTGCTGTCCTACTAAAAAGGGCTTCTTTTTTTTTGCTGCCAGATGAAAATTTTGCAACACTACTGACTTTGAATCCCCAAGTGGGTCTGAAAAATGACCACAAACACATGGCCAAGATGTGTGTACCTGCGGTTTTAGAAGACTCTCAGAAGCCAGAAAACCTGACCAAAGAAGACTCCTCCCTGGATTCCAATAATGTTGGACACAAATTAAATGGAAAGCTTACAACGCTCATGATCTATACAGTATGCCCTCCAAACGCTGGCCATCCAGTCACTCTGTCTGCATTTTTTTTTCAATAATCCAAATTTGCCAGAAAAAATAACTAAAAAGAAGAGTCAGAAATCCCACTGATGATGTTTATCTCTTAAGACGTTACAGAAACGACTGAGTCATTCTGTAATAGCCATCTGCTCTAAACTGCTGTCAAAGCCACTCACATGCAACTATACACACAAGTACAAGTACTTCAATGCTACAAATTAGTGTTGGGAAACATAAAGATATATAACGTGAGACTATACAAAATGTGTCTATCGTCAGACTTTGCTATACTGTTCATAGACCACTGTTTATAGTGTAGCAATCAACGAGCAGGAATGCTTTATGACAACATTATATTTTTATACAATTTTTGCATCGATGTTACTTGATTTGTCAGGTATTTAATTCGCTGGAAGAGCCAAAGACACATTTGTCTCTCTGATGTTTTAATCCTTCAACAGTTTCTCAGTGGAATTGCCCACCATAACGCCATATGACATAAAACTTTGCCTGTGGAAAAACAGCAATACATTAAATAACTCTTGGCCTCCACAAACTGTTTCTGGCTTTGACAAGCACACACATTTGCAACACATACTTGTATGCACAAACACAATAAGAGCACATCAACATTACATGTACTGTGTAGTGCAGGGGTGCCCACACTTTTTCAGCATGCGAGCTACTTATAAAATGACCAAGTCAAAATGATCTACCTACTATAAAAATGCAAAACATATATTTATTTATAAATATATTGAGTATTCTTTATATGTACAATATATGTTGGTGTACCTTGCATAACTGCATGAACCCATATTGTACAATATAACTCTGTACATTTTTTGTCATTACCTTACTCTGATGACTTGCACTGAATGGAATCAGCTAGGGATGCATAGTCCGGACAGTAGCTGCTGATAGCCAGCCTCAAGCACACTTCCAAATGATCATCAGTCAAGGTGGAACGGTATTTGGACTTAATAATCTTCATGTGGGAAAAGGCTGACTCGCATAAATAAGTGGAGCCGAATAATGCAGTCATTGAGGTAGCACATTTCCTCATGTTGGGGTACTTTTCCTCTGTGAGTAAGTTCCAGAACTGTCCATGAGCCCTGGACTTAAGCTGAATGTCAGTTTGTAGTGTCAAAATCTCATCCTCCACTCCAGATGAGTTCAGGTGAAACAGCGTTGCAATTTTTGATGCGAGTGAATCAACCTCAGCATCTTCCTGAAAAGGGTAGCACATGAATGTAGCGACTGGCTCCAGTAAAACAAACAAACAAAATGCGCTTGTTTGCGCATGCGTGGTGACCCATGTGTCAGAAAAGATCAGATGTCAGACTGGCTGCCCTGTATGTCAATCAAGTGACAAATTTCATAGTGAGGATGGATGATAGGCTGACGTCTATTTATTTATTTATTTATTTATTTTTTTTTAATGCCATGCGATCTACCCACACTACCTTCGCGATCGACCGGTAGATCGCGATCGACGTATTGGGCACCCCTGGTGTAGTGTATTTCTCGCTCTCTCACACACACACACACAAGGGTAGGATAAAGAGTAGAGCTAGGACGAACGAAGCCTGCAGCGGGGCGGCAGACACAGAGCGAGTCGCCTGTCTACTGAATGAACACAAATAGGTTGAACACACCTTCTACTATCACGCAAGCCTAAGCAAACCTCACAATGCAGACTGGTCATGCGTGTCTGTCTGTAAAATAGAGACTCTAGAGAGAGAGAGAGGGTGAATGTGTGTACTATCACGTCAGAATGAATGAGGTGTCTTCATTTCTCCACACGAGCGTTGGGCACATAGAGACGGGCTCCATCCAGGTTTACCTGACACGCAAGATGGTTTGTTACACAGAGCTATCTCAGAAGCCGACATTGGAAACTGTTTGGAAAAGGGCAGGCACTTTCAAAGAATACTCGGCAGGTGATTGGATGAACCATCTGTCAATCAAAGTCTTGCCGAAGCCAGTCAGGGGAAGCGTGAAAACATCTTTTTCGAGAAAAGCCTTCGGTGCCGTTCTTTGCTCTGCTTCTAACTGATGCTATAGCAGCATTTACGCCAACCTCTTCAGGAGCCGCCATTGTTGTTTTGAACGAACAGTCGCCTCTCAGTGTCATCACACACACACCTAAACTAACTCACTAAACGCCTACACTAACTACACTACTACACTATCTGCCAGTAGCAGCATTACTTGAAGCCTGACAAAATTGATTTTCACGTGATCTTGTGATATCGCGAGAATCCAGCTGCTGAGCAAGGCAACATCCAGGTCACCATTTCATGGAAATTCAGCTTCAAGATTTACGCACAAAGAAGGAGACAATCTGATCCCAAGTTTACATTTTCCCTCAGACCGTTGTTTTCGAGTTTGTATCATTGTTTCCCACTAGAGATGTTAATAATTAACCGTTTAACCATTAACCGACATTAAGCATTTTAACCGATTAACGCTATCGGTTAAAACGGTTAAAAGAAATGTTAATAATTACTTAAAAAGCTGAGAAAAACTTGTCACTTAAAGAAGAAAAGCTGGTCCACCTTAAGAGTCCACCTTAAGAGAGTCTGAGCCGGCGTTACAGATACAGGAAGTTGGCTTGGGTCTTGAGCTCACTTGAGCGGAGGAGTTGTAGCCTCGTAGCATTTATTCACCGACAAATAAAGTGTACACACACTGTCTGCTACACCTACGTTCACAGCTATAACGCCACCGACAACACACACACGGTCTGTCAGAAACTCGCTGAAGTTTCGCTGCGCTAACAGACTATGTGTGTGACTACGGGGAGCACAAAGCTACCAGCAGAGCTACAGCTGCTAATGTAGCACAAACACACTGTTTGTTGGACAATCGCTATCGTTAATCTGGGCAGACAGAGTATCGTTACGCCGGGCAGACACACAGCGGACAACCTGCTAAACTAAATGCGCGGTGGATACTTTTACTGGGAAAGTGGCTGCAGGTCCACGACCCTACACGCAGCATCTAAGTTATCTATCGGCTAAGTTAACTCTTCCGGACGGTGAACTGGAGACAGTGAACGCAGCATACGCTTCCGTACGGGTGAACTGGGGACTCCATTGTCTGTTGTGCTCATACACTGCAGCTGGCACTACGCTGCATGCGAGGCACAAATCTCTTTGGTTAACGGTTAATAATCGGTTAACGAGGGTCAGTTATCGGTTAAGAAGTTTTTTTCAAAATTAGCATCCCTATTTCCCACATTGAAGCAGACCCAAAACAGGCAGAGTATTTGTCGACAAATAGTCCTGGTGAGAATCTGCTCTGAAGCTCTTAATGAGACAATCAGCACGGGGCTGATTAACAGAGGCCCACTCTCTCTGGTGGGCTCTTTAATATGTTGGGTATTTGTATTAGCTCTTCAAACTAAGTGCTACTTCAGTGTGCTGTCTGTCAGACTGGCTCAGTTAACATGCAAAGATAAGATCTTAACAGGTTAAGCTGTTGACATGAATGTAAACATACTCCCAATGCCACCAATAAACCTTAAATAATCATTTTCATCCACAAAATGAGTAGAGGAAAAACAGTAAGGTTTGACCATTTCAACGTATACTATAACTCGAGTTTTGGCAACATTTAGCCCATAATATAACTGCAGGTGAAGGACAGGATGGTGATCCATGACGTGATAGAATTCCACAATTCTAAGATAATATCCTCTCAAAATCCCATTAAATCTACTCAGAGTGTTCAGACATGGAAACTTATTAACTTACTGCAAATGTCATAGGCTGGGTCTGAAATCAGCACCCGCCAAATGGGGGTAAATCGTTGGCAGTGGCGGGTAAAATCGTCAGGCCATCCTCCACTTTGGCAGACAGGGAAAACGCTAGGGATGGGAACAGACAACCAGTTCCTAGTTGTCCGATTCTTTGGCATCTCATGCCTCCGTGTCTATCAATTCCTCTGTATCGATGCTTTCCGACAGTTACGCATGCACAGTGACGCATACGCACGCCGTATCATGTTTCAGTTTATTTAACACCGGAGCCATGGCAGAGGGAAAAAAAGCACTCAAAAGCATGGCGCTACTACTACTAAACCTGAGGGACCCAATTTTTTTCCTTTAAAAACAACAAAATGTGAACAGCAAATCTGTGTTGAAATCAACAGGAGGAGAGTTAGTAACGTTAGCTGTTAGCAGCCGGTGGGCAGCACAGTCTGCTTGGTTAAATAATGGAGCTACTAACGTTAACGGAGGTGCCATTACGTTATATTAAGAGGTGTTCAAGCTCTGCTCAGTAAAATGACTATTGGGCGAAGGTAAATTACAACGTTATCATGATGTGTTCAAATGTAATCTTGTAAAATTTAGGTTTTTTTAGGTGAGAAACCTGAATAAATCCAGTTGTTTGAAGGAGATGTTTTCACAACAATATAAAATAAATATTAGAGAAGGAATTATGACTTGTTTAACTTCCTATTAGCCTCCGAGCTAACTTTACGTTTCAGCTGAAGATGGCTGGCTTCAATCATATAAATCTGGCAGCAGTATTCGCTCTTTCTCTTTCTCTCATATGTACACCTGTGTGTGTCGATTTATATAATTGAAGATAGCAATCTTCAGCTGAAACATACAGTTAGCTAGTGTATGGTAGGCATTAGTTAAAGGACTTGGCGGTGTCATGTAAAACAGTTCCCTGGTAGCACCAAAGCCCACTAACAAATAACTTTTAGCTCTTTTAACTCATTACTTTGGTTTCCTGAAATAAAACTGTAGGCAGCCGTTTCAGCTCAGACAGCTGAATTTATACCACTGAAGTAAATAAATTGGGGGTGAAGAAAATAACAATGGTATTTATTGTTTCATAAATTGATATTGTTGTAATGCCTGAGGTGAAAGACTATTATTTGCTTAAACCCGTCAAATGTTATAGGAGTGCAATGCTACTAAGCTTGCTACTTTTTTCTAATCCTGTTATATGACATGTTGTAAAAAGAAAATGTTACCTCACAGGAGGGGTTTTAAAATGTTAAGGAGTGGATCAACCCAACAGTGGCAAAGAGATGATGTGTGTGCTAATCTCTAGAAAAGCAGCTGACAGTGATGAGACGCATAAACACAACTAAGAACACATAAACACACAGCCACACCATATGAACTACATACAGAACATATAAAGACACTTAGAGAAGCACTCATGGTAACACACAAAAGTGTATGCATACATTCACAGCTCTCAGTAAGACATACACACACACACACACACACACACACACACACACACACACACACACACACGCTCTACAGCCATTACTGCCTGATAGGCCAGGCCTAATCAGGTCAATGGAAATGTCCATCAATCCATCAACTGGAATTAGATAGGAAGAGGGAAGGAGGGGTGGTGAGAAGGAGAGCGTGACAGGGTTAGAGAGAGAGAGAGAGAGAGAGAGAGATAGTAGATGGGGGAGAGAGGAAGAATTAAGATGGAGTGAGTGAGAGCGAAGTAACGTGAAGAATGAAGTACACGGTGATAAAAGATTGAACTGGGAGGTCTATAATTAATGTTAATTGATGTTAATTCTGACCCTGCTGCTCTCCTGCACGCTCATTCACGCTCTCCTTAACATGCACGCAACTGCAATTACTCCAGCTGTTGCCACTCGGGAGTGATATGTGCGTTATCTTTGGTGGATATAGAGAGTACTGATGCTGTCCATCACTTTTACTGGACGGTGATGCTGACCCAGTAAATTATTTTGTATATCCTTGTATTTTTGCTTTAATATCTGACATGACACATTTGGCTCACAGTGCCACTGTTACTCATGTTTCAGTATGGATAATTCAAGTGTCAGTTAGCCTACAGCAGGGAGACTCAACTTGCTTTGCTCGGGGGCCACTTTTTACAAATCGCTGTTTTTCCATCTGTGATCTACCAAAAAAATTCCTTTTAGACTCTGGAACAATAGTGCTACAGGAGCTGTAATCCACATGGAAACTAACAAAAAACAAGACTCGGTCAAAACCGAGTATATGGCTGGACCGTGTATGGTCAGTCTGTGAATTTGTGGCTAAATTGTTACATTAATCGCCATGTCTATAATGTTAAATCCAGCAGTACATGTCCACCAGGTCCGGTGAGGACACTAGGGGATGCGCTGCTCCTCCTCAACTGGCCGTTCAAGCGGTGACGTATCCTATCTTCGAATGCTGTTATTCCTTCTAAACAATCCACCAAAATCTACTTCTGAAAGCATTTTAAGCGAGAAATAAGCTATGCCACTGCTGAATCTCGTTTAATTTAAAACTAGATCGCCTAGTTTGACAGCTTTGTCCAAGTTTAGTGAGCTAGATGCGTCGCGCTGGACGGGCTCATTTGCATAACGGACTGTTCCTCGCCATTTCATTTTGAAAGAGCAACAACCAATGATGAAACTCAAACACTCGGCCGACCAATCGTGTGACTTCATCACTCACTCACTCACTCAGTCAGTCAGTCACTCAGTGACAGACTTTTGAGTTTGTAGGGCTGGCCCTCTGCGGTCAAGCCAAAAACATTGTTGAGGTCATGTGAAGATCATGTAGTTTTTTTCTCTCGCTCGAAGAAAAAGTACAGATGTGTGTGCTGCTTAAACAGGGAGAGCAGGAGGTCAAAGGACACAAACATTATAAGTTCATTTAACAGGATTTTTTCCTGTCTTTTTTGAGACATGTAAAAGATCGAGAAAAAGAGGGAACATGTGCACTGAAAACACACAGAAGCATTCCGGGGAACACAATGTGTGATCACAGCGTAAAGGTAATACATTTTTTATACATTTATATTACATTTTCATCTAAATCAGTGTTCATTGACAAAGAACAGATTGAACTTGTGGCAGACTGACCATGCAGGCCGTTCTCTCGCTCCACTGGACCTGCTGACACCTAAAAGTGCCTCCATCAAACACTCACTTTTCACCAACATATCCAGCTCTTTCCCAGTCCAGTCCCAGTCCACTAAACAAAGCAGCTATTTCAGATAAAGTCTTTACCGTTAGCCTTGAAGGTTCTGTAAGCCCAGCTGACCCACAGATAGTGAAACCTGTGGGCTCCAGAGCAGCACATTGACCTCTGGACCCTGCTGACACTCAACCACTCAGTGAGGCCCATTACCAGCCCATTATAGTAATTCAATGGGATGCTGTCTGCATGGTAGCCTGCAGGGCACACACACACACACACACACACACACACACACACACACACACACACACACACACACACACACACACACACAGTCTATACAAAATCTATAAGCATGCTCAAATCCTTTTCTACCTACACCCACCGAACACACAGCCAGGAAATTCATGAGTCAACACACGTGAAGGCAAAACAAACAAACAAAAAAACAAAAAGAAATCTTAATAAATCCACCAAACACTGTGGTGTAATCTAACTCAAGGAAAAGAAGACAATGAGATGGTGAACATCTGATGAAATTACAGCAACACCATTGCCTCATGCCCCAATTCCTCTGAAGTTTTGGCTTGAGTTTGAGAAACAGTTATATGATCAACATGAAATCACTCATATTTATGAAGAAGTGGCTTATGAATGAAATGTATTAATTCAATGTTGAAATAATTTTAGCACGGATCAAAGCCCCTCTCCCCCACCTCTCACCCAGTGTGAGCTGGGATCATTTCCAGCCCTCCATGGCCCCTGCAAAGGATAACAGTAATAATACCCTATTATAATAATAATAATAATAATAATAATAATAATAATAATAATAATAATAATAATAATAATAATACGTTTTATTTGGTGGCGTCTTTCAAGAGACCCAAGGACACCTTACAAAAATAAAATAATACTCAAGTAGATAAAAACAGCCACACATGACAAAGACACATTTATGCAGACACATATGATGGACTGATGGACACTAGAGTGATTATGCCAGTTTGAACAGGTGAGTTTTGAGGTGGGATTTGAATGTTGTAATAGTGTCAGACTGCCGGATGTGTGCAAGGTGTGAATGAGTTTCTGCCTTTCAGTGAATAAAATAATGTTGTTAAGACCCTATAGGGAAGGTCCCAGCACTGTTTAAATGGGCACTATTATTAGAATATTAGGGTAAGTTAATGCGATTATAACGCGTTTACGGAAATTAGTTTTAACGCCACTAATTTCTTTAACGCATTAACGCAATCGATCTTTCAGAGGTTGTAGCGGGCTCAGTTTTAAAGCTAGAAAAAGATTCTGGTATCTTGGTTGGCGAGGAAAAACTGGCATGTCCATTTTCAAAGGGGTCCCTTGACCTCTGACCTCAAGATATGTGAATGAAAATGGGTTCTCTGGGTACCCACGAGTCTCCCCTTTACAGACATGCTCACTTTATGATAATCACATGCAGTTTGGGGCAAGTCATAGTCAAGTCAGCACACTGACACACTGACAGCTGTTGTTGCCTGTTGGGCTTCAGTTTGCATTGTTATGATTTCAGCATATTTTTTTATGCTAAATGCAGTACCTGTGAGGGTTTCTGGACAATATGTGTCATTGTTTTGTGTTGTTAATTGATTTCCAATAATAAATATATACATACATTTGCATAAAACAGCATATTTGCCCACTCCCATGTTGATAAGAGTATTAAATACTTGACAAATCTCCCTTTAAGGTACATTTTGAACAGATTAAAAAATTGATTAATTTGCGATTAAACGCGATTAATCATGGAAAATCATGCGATTAATCACGATTAAATATTGTAATCGATTGACAGCCCTATAGAATATATAAATTAATATTGAAAGCCACAGTGCTTGCATTCATTTTTTACATTAGCCTGTAAAATAGCCTGAGAGACACTTTTGGGAAAAACACTTTTTTAAAATGAGAGGAAACGCTTAAAAATCACTGAAGCACTGCATGTTTCCCCCAAAAATCAAAGCCAATATTTATCTTTTCGTTCTGTGCCATGAAAACACTGAAATATGCTGCTGTTTCTTTTGATTTCATCAGCGATGTCTCCGAGGTCCAATTTTGTCTTTGTTACTGCCGAACTCACACACACGCACACGCACACGCACACGCACACGCACACGCACACGCACACACACACACACGTGCAAATGCTCAACTTGCAAATGCTCACTCACTTACACATGCATGCCTACAGGCCTGCTTGACCCATGCATGAACAAACGCACACCCCCTCACACCCCTTCACAGTGAAGCATGGACTCTCAGCCTAACTAAACCCATGGTCAGGCATGCATTCGACACTGCCATCCTATTTATGTGACTGGATGAGCAGGCGGTGAGGTGAATAAGCTTTAATGGGTTAAAGGGGGACGTGTAAAGAGCTCGGAGCCTAGGAGGTTTACAGCGTGTCCTCTCACAGGAGGGAAGCTCTTCACACAACGTCTCATTAAAAAACAAAGAGGAAACCAGTGGGATGACAGTTAGGGAAAGAAAAAGCATTTTTCCGAATCATCTTTTGGGCTGAGCTACAGAATAAAAAAAAAATATATATAAAAATATATTTTTCATTTAAGTCTGAATTTTAAGTGTAGCCTGACAAACTTAAATGGTCTAAGAAACTGTATTTTGCATTTTATTTTTTGTTAAATATTATTGCTGTACCTTTTGCTTTGAAAATGAGAACAGAAGCAGCAGGTTAAACCACGGTTCATTTCACTTGAATAGAAGTTGGTTTATTTTATTTTTAGTTAAATATTGCACTGCCTTGTATCTTGGGAACTGAAGTAGCGGGTCCTGAAGTTGCGCTTTTTACTATTTTCAAATAAAAGGTGTATGTATTTTCTATTAATCTTTGTGTTTATTTGTTTATATCCATAATTAATTTATCCCTGATTCCCTTACAAAAAAAAACTTTGAGGAATCCTGACCTGCACTGTCCAGTATCCAGCTATTTATTTCACAGTCACACTGACTGAATTTTTGGCAAAAAAAAGTTACTGTATATTTCTGTATATTTATAATGATTAAGTCATTGAATCGTATCGTAACGTATCGTGTCGTGTCGTATCGTACTGTATCGTATCGCTCTAGATGAGTCAATTATCGTCCTTGAATCGTATCGGAACCATGGAAAGTGATACGTATCGTATCGTTGCAAAAACGTATCATTACACCCCTACAAGAAACATAAATATATAATAGAAAAAAATGACAATAAAAATATTTTTAAAATAAAATAAAAAATTAAGAATTAGGTACAATGTTTCTGTTTAAAATGAAAGAGCTAGGCAGGAATGTGCAAGAATATATTCTAGGGGATATGCACAGTATTAAGAATAAAAAGAATATCATACTAGTTGACTTTCGTAAGGCTGTAACATAATTTTCCCTTGAAGTATAATATTCAGAGATCTAAAGCCAGTTTGTGGACCCGTATCTGATTACACCATTTACACTATCAATTACACTTTTTCCTTCAGTTGATGGTCAGGGCTCAGAGACGAGCTGCAGACTTTACATCTGTAAAGCCACAGAACGTTTGGGGCCAACAAACCTTCGAGTGATCAACTATATGCCATATCTGACCTACTGTCACACAAGCCGTTTATAGTGTGTGTGTGTGTGTGTGTGTGTGTGTGTGTGTGTGTGTGTGTGTGTGTGTGTGTGTGTGTGTGTCACTAATGCCGGCACACACAAAAAAGGAGCAGCATTCAAATCACTTCCATCAAATCAAATCGGCAGGTGCAATTTACCTCTAATAAAAGGTGATCTATGATAAAACTAATTAGAGTGAACCTCCCATCTGTCATGAGGGATTGAAAGAAAAGCAACTTTGTTCTAAGAATTGATGATGATTAAAAGTGACATGTAACTCAACCTCAATCTGATAACGACTGAATAAAACGTGCAGATGAGAAAGCCGAGCTTGATGGATGGAGCGGAAGAACGATGTCACATCTATAAATAGCATTTCTATGTGAAATATTCATTAGACTAAGTAAGAGATAGATGGATGGAAGGGAGGGGAGGAGGGGGGGGGGGACACAGATGAGAGATGTGTGAGAGAGTGAGAGGTTATTGGAGAGTGAGAGATTTACAGGCAGAGAAAAATACAGACAGGAGGTGAGAATTGAGAGAGATAGATTAGGAAGAAATGGGAGAGAGAGTAAAAAAAAAACAGAGAGATAATTGGGCCATAGTGTCTGCCCCCTAGCCTGCGGTGTCACCCACCATTTGTCTCCTCTCCCATGCAGAGAGAGAGGGAGCGAGGCTCAGGGCAAAGCACAGTAAAACAAAAAACGACAAAACACACAAAGAATCTTCCCTCTGCAACACAGGAATAAATACAAACATGGAATAAATGAGGAGGCGTTAAACTTTCTTCACCCTGGTGCCTGAATAAGTAATTGCTTTTCCCACCTTGTGGTCCAGGCTCATTAAAACGTAGCCCTGGCCTTGTCTGTGGACACACTGTCAAGCATGAGTCACTGTAGAGAAAGCCAGGGAATACATGGTGGGCAGTGAACCAAAATGTAACGTACAGTAGGCGGTGGGTCACGGATCATCAGTCCCAAAGACATATTTCATGAATTAAGGCAATAGGGTAAAAATGCCAATAGAGATCGCCATGAAACTTCCCCAGTTGATTACTTCCATTAAGATATTTTTTTGTATTACAACGTTTTCTGAAATTGTATGTTCAAATATGCAAATGAGGCATTATCTAACTCAATTTGTGCTAATTTGTATAACAGAACAGAAATTTGAACATTGGATAAAGCCAGGTTCAAAACTCGTGTTTTATTTTGTTGACATATAAGAGTCAAAGGTTTTTACAGAGGGAATTATGGATATCTCTTTATCACTATTAATCATGATTGTCCAAAATAAATCACGATTGATCGATTTTATCTGTTCAAAATGTACCTTAAAGGGAGATTTGTCAAGTACTTAACACTCTTATCAACATGGGAGTGGGCAAATATGCTTGCTTTATGCAAATGTATGTATATATTTATTATTGGAAATCAATTAACAACACAAAACAATGACAAATATTGTCCAGAAACCCTCACAGGTACTGCATTTAGCATAAAAAATATGCTCAAATCATAACATGGCAAACTCAAGCCCAACAGGCAACAACAGCTGTCAGTGTATCAGTGTGCTGACTTGACTATGACTTGCCCCAAACTGCATGTGATTATCATAAAGTGGGCATGTCTGTAAAGGGGAGACTCGTGGGTACCCATAGAACCCATTTTCATTCACATATCTTGAGGTCAGAGGTCAAGGGACCCCTTTGAAAATGGCCAAGCCTGTTTTTCCTCACCAAGCTTAAGCGTGAGTTTGGAGCGTCATTTAGCCTCCTTCGTGACAAGTTAGTATGACATACAGTACTTGGTAGCAATGGACTCTTTAGGTTTTCTAGTTTCATATGATACCAGTATCTTCACTCACTTAACTTTGACAGCCCTAATATATAAAAATGGTTGTTTACTTTCCACTAGTCTGAAAGAACATGTTATGGAAGCAAAGTACCCCAAAATCTCCAGTGCCAGTGCATGGAAAAACAACACTTATGCCTGGCCTTAAAAATATAAATTATTAAAGTAACGTTTGTTACTATAGCATAGCATCCTTCTGTCTTTCATGTACCAACATGGACTCAACACACGAGGTCAGCCCAATGAAACGTGAATAAAAACTTTATCAGGTATTTTATAACTGAACAGAGATCTGTTACAAGTCTAGCTGAATTAAATTCTCTTGAACATACTTTGGACCAGCTGCAGGACTGCAGACCTATTGAACTAGCAGTGCTTTTTTAAGCACCAATCAATAAATACAGAGACAGACAGTCTGGCATTGCATTTCAGGAAACCATGGTGCTCAGAGATGTCTAGAACAGCTGACGACACTCCTTTCTATTCTGATCACGGGAAAGAGAGCGAGAGTGCGAGAGTGAGACAGGGAATGGTGAGATGGGAAGAACCGAAAACGAAAAATAATAAGGATGTAATACGTGGGTCAAGGTCATACACAAACATGTTAATGTAGAATTAACACTCTAATCTATATATATATATATAAAAATAATATGTATGTACAGTCAAACTCTCTTTAAGATTGGGGATTTTTGTCGTTGGAGCAGTAACACGATCAAAATAGCAAATCATACAAATATGCCAAAGCAAGAGTCAAATCAGAGTCACATGAAAGGTTAACAGACGTCAAAAATTCCCTGTATGTGCACTCAAGAGGCAGCAGTTGAAAAGGAGGCCAAAAACAGGATGTGGTGCTGAGCCTTTATGAATTTCAGCCGCTTACTGAGTCCATCTCCAAGTTTTAAGTCTCCATGGGACACCAGCCAAGTCCAATAAACAGGGAACAGACCACACAATATCACTTTTGCCAAAGTCAGCTGTTCAAATGGAGAACAGACAAGCAAAAACAACTTCTGTGAGTCCCAACAACAATTTTCACTACGTGTTTGAGAATAACCCAAAAAGAGGCAGCAAAAGCCAGAGGGAAGTAGAATACTGAGTGGAAGGTTGCTGGTTTAAATTCCGGATTAGATGGGGAAACTTTCCCTGGGAAAATAAAGACAGCGACTGTCCTCCAAAGAAGAATCACAGTTATTTCAGCAAGTGCTCTAAAACGACACGTGTTTACATTCTAGTGACAATAGTAGTTGTGACGGGAGAAGAGGAGGAAGGTAATGAGGAGGTGGTAGTGAATGGATGGCTCAACAAACCATCGGACCTCAACATGGTCGGCTACTATTCATTTCCTGTTTGTTTTTTTAAAGCATGACCACGATCGCTTCCTAACCATAACTAAGTGTTAATTGTTATTGGAACTATGCCAACAAAGCTCCCCTAACCTTGGCGAAGTAGTCATTTTGATCTAAACCACAATGATTTCCTAAACCTAACCAAGTCATTTCTGTGGCTAAGTCTAACCGAACCTTAACCAAAGTGTTGTCACATCGTAAAACTGATTTATTTTTTCCCAGTTTGGGAAGGCACAGATAAATGACGTCGTTCTGTTAGATCAAAAAATGCTTCCATCGTCCTAACAGATTCATTAAGTGAAAACAATCATGCACAGAGTAATACTGATTGGCTCCTGATAGCTGTAGCTGGGAAAATCAGTGATCAGTTAAGAATTCATTCGATAAAAAAGACTTCTAACTGACTTTGTTGCAGTCATAGTTTGATGATCAAATTTAAGATACTATGGCAACCATTCCTGGACTACTAATGTCTACACTACAAGAAACATACCTGCCTTTGGCACCTAAGGGTGGTAATATTCAGAGAAAAAAATCAGAATTTCCATGATTAAAGTTGTAAATTTACGAAAAAAAAACCTCTAATCAGTATGTTGTTTTCTTTTGAATAGGCCCAGTTCACGACAACGTCTCTTGTTGGTTAACTTTGAATCATTGTTGAAGTGATGTGTATTGTATCTCAGGCGTTCACTGGTGGAGTAATGGTTGATTTTTTGTTTTTTACATGTGTAAGTTTAATGTCTTCAGTTGAGCAGGTTAAAGCCAGTGTGTCTGTGTTGTCAGTGTGAGGCATTGATCAGGGTTGTTTGAGATCCTCTTCCCTCCTCTGGAAGGAAGCTGAGATGTTGGACCGTTGTTATGGCGATAGTGGAACCAGTCTTGCCAGGGTGTCTGCGGAAACCAAGTGTAACCATAACAACGACGGAACTCTCCTCTAGAACGCTGCTGTGTTTAAGACCCCTCGAGACACACACACACACACACACACACACACACACACACACACACACACACTGGCTGACTGCCAGATAGAGATGCAGCCCACATCCAAACCAGAACTCCACACTGAGAGTCAAAAAGTTTCCCTGACACATGAACCACAATTAAAACTTTATGATATATTCTCTTTCAAACTTGCACTTTTTTTTTAACTTACTCTCCTGGTTCAAAGGATAAGCCATCCTCTTTGTGCATATAAACTACATGTCAAGTCACTGCTTTGACACAATCCCAAATCACTTCCCCAAAAGCCAGAGGGGGGGGTTAAGACTGAAAGCAGAGCGAAGTTCAGACGGAGTGAGAGATCGTTATCCAGTAACTTTCAATGCCATTTCCCAGTTGCAATATTTTCAGGACGGAAGAGAATGTGTCACTAAATGTGTGTTAACCTGTCCCAGTTACATCCAGTAAGGGTATGAACAGTGAATTTTTTTTGTCTAAATTTGAAAATTAATTTAATATTATTAGGGCTGTCAAAGTTAACGCGATAACGCGCAAATTTGTTTTAACGCCACTAATTTCTTTAACGCATTAACACAATCAATCTCCTGGAGGTTGTACCGGGCTCAATTAAAGCTAGAGTGAAGATATTGGTATCATATGAAACTAGAAAACCTAAGAAACTCAGTGGTACCAATCATGTCATATTAGCTTGTCGTGAAGGAGGATAAAAATAACGCTCCAAACTTGCAATATATTTTGGCGAGGAAAAACTGTCATGGCCATTTTCAAAGGGGTTCTATGGGTACCCACAAGTCTCCCCTTTACAGACATGCCCACTTTATGATAATCACATGCAGTTTTGGGGCAAGTCATAGTCAAGTCAGCACACTGACACACTGACAGCTGTTGTTGCCTGTTGGGCTTCAGTTTGCCATGTTATGATTTGAGCATATTTTTTATGCGAAATGCAGTACCTGTGAGGGTGTCTGTACAATATTTGTCACTGTTTTGTGTTGTTAATTGATTTCCGATAATAAATATATACATACATTTGCATAAAGCAGCATATTTGCCCACTCCCATGTTGATAAGAGTATTAAATAAGTGACAAATCTCCCTTTAAGGTAAATTTTGAACAGACAAAAAATGTGCGATTGCGATCAATCAGGATTAATCATGGACAATCATGAGATTAATCATAATTAAATATTTTAATCGATTGACATCCCTAAATATTATCCAATTTAACGCTATGGGGTTGCAGCCTGCCTGGTCTCCAATAAATTGCATTCCAATACAACGAAACTGCATTGTCAATTACGTTTCGAGGGAAACATATTTTCTCCCGGATTACGTTTGTTTATGACGTATCACAAATATGTTTCTAATCAAAGTCCGCATACGGAGGAGGTTGGGGTGGATAGATGGGTCAAACAAACACAAGAGACCGCTGTCCTGTGTGAAACCAAAAGTCAACGTACTTAGTTAATTAGTACTAGTTACGTAACAAACGTACTTATTATACACCAAACCATGATGTTTTACTAAACCTAACCAAGTAGTTTTGTTGCTAGCCAGCTGGCAGTGGTATTGTTTGCAGAACTAAATCATTACAGACTGCTAAATTACCCCAATAAACAATACTGATGGCTTCTATTCGACAACAGTATAGTGGTACTTAAATTTCTATGGTGCAGTGTTCATCGGAGCAATCGCTGCTGGAACCTCACCTTCTGTTATGTAGCCAAGAGTGTGAACGCACTTATCCACTCAAAATAGCAAATGTAAGTACAGAAGTACGCAAATTGAGACACGGAGCTGGTGTTTCCCTGCTGTGAAATAACTTTACATGGAGGCCATAGGAATAAGATCTAAAAGGACATTTCTATTTCAGAGACAGACATGAAAAGTGGGGGGGGCGAGAGTATAGAAGATGCATCTGGAGATTTGAGATAAAGGCAGATAAAGACAGGGGGAGTTACAGATGGAAGCAGCAGACTGAGATACAGGAAAGGAGGCAGAAAGAGGGAGCGTGACACTGACAGATATATTCAGGCATAGAGATTAAAGTCTCAAGTCTAAAGAGAATCTGTGAGGAGAGTAAAAAAAAAAGACCCTCTCGGAGTCCAAGGGGGCTCCTGCTGCTATCAAAACTCTGGACACAGTATGTGCCGAGTCAACAGCAGCATTGGGAGCCAGAATAGAGGAGATGTTGCGTGGAAGCTTCACTATTACACTGACATGAAACAGACTAACACATAAAGCAACATTATATACAGGCATGCAAACTCATCATGAGTGAAAAAAGGTAACAAAGATGCAAACCCCCCTGCAATTTTTTTTTTTTTTTTTTTGTAATCGTTCAATTTAGTGCATCCTGGCCATGATTTTTATTCCTGGCAAAGGCACCAATTCATTCATGAAATGTATAAAATAAAACATTTTACCTTCAAAAAGTATGCTATTTCTGTCCGTACTGAACAAAAACTTGTACTTATCCAACTATATTTTAGAATAAAAATAACACAAATATCTGTATTTATTATCTTTATCAACTTTGAAGGAAATCTACATTAATCAAAAGAAAAAAGTTAAAATTCTTGTCGCTTTCACTGGTACACTGTCTCTTATTCCGACTGCACACTGACAATCTTTACTAATACCCCATTAGTGCAAGTGTCAAAGACCCTGCAGGGGACTGAGGGAAAATTTTGCCCACTAGTAACTTTGGTAAACTATTTTCACCATAAAAATAGGGAACATTTCCAACACTTCTGTACGAACACTGAACAAATACTTTCCCAAAAGCCAACAGGTCACTCACAATATAGGTTATAAAAATTGGTCCTCCAGCGCCAGCATTTCATTTGCCCTCGCCATAGTGTGACTGACTCACAAGCCAACCCTGTTGTTGTGCTAACCTCAGCGCTTGTTGCTAGCGGCGTACGGCTATAAGTTTCCGAGCGTAACTCCAGCTTGTGAATTTTGGTTCTGCAACCCACCCCCTATTTAAAATACTCCTCGGATCTGCACAAATCATGTAGGTGACCAATCGCCGAAAGGCGACAAGTTTGCATGCCTGTATACCAAATAAGTAGGAAACTGCAGGAGTTACATATAACACACACACATACTACATAAAATACACAAAAAGAATTAGACACACACACACACACACACACAAACACACACAATTAGACACACACACACACACACACACACACACACACACACACACACACACACACACACACACACACACACATAGATGAGTAGTATACTTAGATCGACGAGATGAGTTGTGATTTTAGGTGATATGTGTAAATAATGTACTGCTTGTCATGGAGAAAAGTAATTAAGTGCATTGCTAAGGGGCAGTAAGCTCCTGCCTCCTGAAGTCCCGCTGCTCTGCACATAATCCATCTCAGAGCTCTTTGTCTTTGGTTTCCTTCCCTACTCGGCCGCTGTTCAATATGCTGCTTAGCTTTACAGCAGGGCTGCCTCAGGGTTCATTTCAGTTATGGATCTGACGCACGACTCGCTGTTAGTGGTGCACCGTCACCGAATGAGGCAGGAAACACGTGACACACACACACACACACAATGCAGCGTAGATCGGCGTGTTGCTGCTCGTGATGAGCTTCCCGCCTACATTTGAAAACCCCGCAGCCTCTCCATCGTGACTGACTGGCAGCTGCACCCGAGGAGAGAGAAAACAAAGATTGGAGGTGAGGATCGAATAAGGAAACCTCTCCGCTCCACCTAAATCATTGCTTGGCTGGGTGTGTTTCAGCACCACGGACAGCAGCCAGCAGCTCTCGGGCTTCATGCTACTTTCAATCCATAACCATCCTCACATCGCGTACATGCAACTTGAGGGAATGATGGAAAAATACAGCGTTCTTTTACAGTGTTTTTTGCTTTCACTGATGTGTTTTGCGTGTAGAATTTATTTTCATGGCGTACCAAGAGTGCAAATTTGACTGGATAAATAATTCATATTAAAGTCTGTTTTCTTCGTGTGTGGTCTGGGCATGTTTGCATACATGGGCACTAAATGCAGCTCCTCCTGCACTGCCTGCCGAAACACAGAATAATACATGAGCCAGCTCAGTCAGGCATGGTAAACCTGAACATTCACGGTAACGCCTGATTATAGCTTGTAAAAGGGCCAGGATGATCTCAAAGGCTTTCTTGAAGTCTACTTGGGTCTTGATTCCATTTTTTATCATTCTCACAAATATGGAAATTTCAGTTTGCCTCCATAAAGACCAAATAATAAATTGATAATATGTAGAATTATGAAACAGGGAATTAATGACTCAGTGGTGCACCTTTTATAAAAGTGTTACCCACTAAATAGAAAGAGTCAAAGCTTATAATTAGTGTGAAACTAGTGAACAAGGCTGGAGCAAGAAAGACGGGAGCAGACTAAACTGCAATTATTTGGTAAGAACCGCAAGCTAGCAATGTTTATTCAAAAGAAGTGTTCTTTGTCTCAGTATTGTTGCTTCCTGAGTTTCTTTGAGCGAAATTGTACACACACATACACACATGGATAAACTTACTTCACTGAGGCCAAAGTGAGCCTGAGTGAGTGCTGGGTGTGTGTCTGCTGGGGACTGTGGTGATGACTTCACCCTCTGTTTAGCAGAGCAATCCTCAGCTGGAAACACAACATCACATTACAGGCTCAGCATCTCTCTCTCACTCTGTTTACCCTCATTTCTAATGCAGGAGTCCTCAAACTTTTTGGGGCCAGGGACCCCTTAAAAGGGGAGAGCATTTGCCAAGGACCCCCTCATAATCGTAACACAGATTAAGCATAATGTTAACTACCATTTTTACTCTTAGACGCCATTGGAGCTATTTGTATTCTCAAACGATTCAACCTAAATACTTCAGACCTGTTCGATAGTGATAAACAGAAACACATTTCAATTTGAATCATGTTAATACCACTTTGTTTTGCCCTCATATTCCGGGTGCTTTGTAATCAGATGTCGCTTTAGCTTGGCCCGCTTCATGGCTTCGTTCGCTAGCACCTGAAGACACATGACGCATTTTAGTCTCCCGTCGCTGTCGCTCGATGTAACGGTAGTCATATTTTCTGAATTTAGCTAGAGTTGTCTTAGCGTCACTTGAAGATATGGACTGACTACAATATTTCTCCATGCTCGCCAGTTAGCTAGCTGGCTAATAAGCTAAGCTAAGCAGCAGCAGGAACGGTGCGTTGCGCCCTGAGTGAAGTGACTGATTCATGACAGATGATGTGATGTGTCACAATCATATCAGAGTTTCTATTGGCCCAGAGCTAACGTGGGTGGTAGTAATGGTCACAATATGCTTGTTTTATTGGCACAAATGGTCCCCACCTGTAGATATGTATTTTTTAATGATACAGCACAAATTTATAATTTATAGCAAATTATTTCGTGGACCCCCTCACAGAGTGCCACGGACCCCTGGGGGTCCCCGGACCCCACTTTGAGAATCACTGTTCTAATGCAACAAAAGGTTGTCTTAACATTTTTACAGCCATTATTTGTATTATTATGATATGATTTAATTTGCATTATGTTTGTCATTGTTGACCTTTGTCTCTTAAATGCACCAGCGACACAGTGGCCTAAATCCTTTCTGGTCGAATACATAGCATTATAACATATAACATAACATTATATTCTATTGTAGCATACTATAAACTGTTAGCAGTTTCCACTGCAGAACAGTGACCTGGTTAGATTGCAGTGTCTGGGGAAACATGCTGGATTTCTTCCCAATTAGATGTTTTTCTCCTCTGAGAATAGCTCTTATTTTACACAAGCTGTATGATTAAAGCTAGAAATCTGGGTCAGTAAACATTCTCACAGGGAAGATAAGTTGCTAAATGCTTCGCTGCAATTGTTTTTACATTTGCAGAGCTCAAATCCAGACAGCTTATAGTGACTGAGCAGGTAGGGGTTCTGTTCCCTGGTCAAGGATGGTTCAGCCAAAGCATAGGGCTGTAAACAGAGTGGAAGACTGTAATGCTGTTTTATTTATAAAAAAACAGTTTCTGGCAGAAATAATCCAAGTCATTAAGACAAACCACAATGGATCCAGGCGAAGAAGCACAGCTTTCCTGGCTACATAGATTTAGAACAAAAGCTGAAGAGGCACTAATATAATTAATGTACTCTGCATTCTGACGTAGTTCTCTAGATTGACTAGCAGACCCTCTGCTGTCTAACCTACCTGTCTGGGCTAAGATACTGGCGCACCGCTGCACGCGAGGCAAAAATCTTGCAGGTTAACGGTTAGTTATCGGTTAATGAGGGTCGGTTATCGGTTAAGAACATTTTTCAAAATTATCATCCCTATTACGCACCCACCGCCCTCACCCTCATTTTGCTTTTTTTTACAGAAATAAAACCCATTTAGTTCATTTTCGCGTATCAGCGCCGTCTTATCAATACAAAGTGGGACGATGGATGCTACAAACTGAAAGTGAAAGTGTCTGCTCCGAACGGAGTCTCAGCACAGAGTAGCAGGAGTCAGATTTCAGACACACGGGACGAGAGAGTTGACAGACAAGACGATGGCGGAGGATTTGGTGTCAAAACAAAAAGCAAAAGCGCCAATGTGGCAATATTTCAGATTTAAACCCAATGCTATAAGGGAACCATAACGTTAATGAGGCTATCGCTGTGTGGAGGACGGAGCGGTCACAGCCGGTGTGCACGGCGAAGCAGCGCTGGACCGGACATGCCAGAGACACAGCCATAAGTAAACGGTAAAGATCGTAGTAAGCGCTCTACACATATAGACCGTCATCTTTTCTTGTAACATTTCCGGTGTAATCGGTAGCACCGGTGTTGTCACAAGTTTATTAACTGGTGGGAAAATTTCCTCACCGTCACCATGCAGGGTTTGAAATACATTTTTTTCACTTCCTGCCACTGTGGCACGCAAGTATTTTTTTTTTGTCTGCCGCTCAGAAATGTTATCTGCCACTGTTGAAATCTATGCGCTAAATGGATGAATAACATTTTAGATCTGATGTCATTCAATGTTAGATATATTTTACACAAAAAAACATGCATGGTAAATTCCAGTGTTCGAATTACACTGTAGCTTCTGGGGGAGCCCTATATTTTTCGGGAGAGGGAGGGTATTGTACACACTGATGTACTGTACTTTGTTATTGTCATCCATAGTGGTTATTTGCATAAAACACACACAATTCAAATGATTAGGAAATAAATTATTGTATTTTTATTGAAATATTTGCATTGAAAATGCCAAAAATCTTGGCATTAGTAGTGCTGCCCACCGGCTGCTAACAGGCAACGTTACTAACTCTCCTCCTGTTGATTTCAGCATGGGTTTGTTGTTCACAATGTAGCATTATCAGGGTAAAAATAGGGTGCGTCTCCTCAGATTTATAGCGCCATGCTTTTGATCGTTTTGTTTCCCCTCCGCCATGGTTCCGGTCCCAAAGAAACTGCAGTGTGTATGCCGTTACATCATTGTGCATGTGTAACTGTCGGAAAGCACCAATAAGAGGAATCGATAGCCACTGAGGCATGTGATGCAAAGGAATCGGACAACTAGGAACCGGTTCTCAACGGGAACCGATTCTCTATTCCCATCCTTATCACTTTCCCTGTCTGCCAAAGTGGCAGATGGCATGACGATGTTATCAGCCACTGGCAACAATTAACCCGCATTTGGCGGGTGCCAGCGGGTGCCAATTTCAGACCCTTGTGACATCCCTAATGTGTTAGCCCTGTGATAGCCTGGCGACGTGTCCAGGGTGTACTTCACTTCTTGCCCAATGCTGTGATAAGCTTTAGCCCCACATGAGACCCACACAAGATTGGTCAAGTTGAATAGAAAGTGTAGAGCTGAACAGAGAGGCTCCCTGCCTCAGAGCTGGTTGACACGTGTTAATGGCTGTAATTTCATTTTAATTGCTACATAACAGCGCCGAGAGAAGGATTGCCTGTTTCCCACGTCACCAAGAGAGATGAGAGAACTACCGTATAACACAACACACAAACCTCTAAAAACAGACTGAATTAGCAAAGAGAATCTGTGTGATGTGCGCTTGTTAACTCGTCGCTTTGAGATGTGATTAAAAGGCCAAGCTAGCACCCTGAGGAAAAGAGGAGCGGGAGATGGTGAGGAGGAGTGATGGGGAGGGAGCAAAAGCAATCAACTTGATTCGCTGTCACTTTCCATAGGTGATGTGGATATTTCAGCCTTGAGAATTATTCTTGCCTTAATCGTTTGCTAGTGGGAGAGTCACGGGAGGACAGGGGGGAGAATATTGAATTCCTCAGAGACATAGCTTCTAGTATGTAAAGCATTAGGCGCCGGAGCATCAGGCTTAGGTAGAAACACTAAAATAAGTCCCTGCTGTCTTTGATGAAAAAAGGGCACCCAAACACATCACACATGTAAGCCCTGTTTAATTTTAGACCCTAATATTTGCTTTTATGGAGCTGAACAACAGGTTCAAGGCTTTTTCTTACAGTGATTAAATGGCTTTTATGCTGGACTGAACAGTCTATTATTGAATTACAACATGGATGCAGTGGAGAGTAAACCAAACAACATTTTCCAGTTTCATCTAAATTGTACTCCCTTCAGGGGTAATGAATTATTGCTTTTCTGAAAGCAGAAATAATATTTGTTTATCTTCTATTACGTGATTTGCAAAAAAAAGCTTACAGGAATATCCAGTTAAAAGAGAAAACCAAAGGAAAAAAAGGTTACGTAACCATTTTGTCCCCCCATATGTCCTGATGCATTGTTTATTCACGTTATGGCGTTATGTTGTTTTTGTGTTAAAGGGTAACTTCGGTATTTTTCTACATGGACTCTATTTTCTCATGTTTTTGTGTCTAACTGACTAATAGGACAACAATTTATGAAATTGGTCCAGTACTGAGGGAGAGCGCTGTAGATGGCAGCTGCTCAAAGGCTCAATGTAATCCTATTGGGGCAAGCTGGCACCATCATTTATGTCCCCCAAAAGTGCTCGTTTTGCCATGACAGGCTCTGATTGTCATTATAAGTGTCTGACATTATGGAAAGAGTCTTGCTTGAGGAGAAGTCTCATTCTGAAATCTGGCGAGGTGACGTGTTGCTGTAAGACAACTGTGGAATAGTGGAATACATCCATGATGGAAACGCAAGAGTTTGTTGTGTTGGAGTACAGAAAGCGTAGCTTAGTGTTATCTAAACGATTTTGAATGTCATGGCTGAATATTTAGATGACTACCACAATGTGGATGAGGTCTTTGAATTCGATGGTTGCCCGTATTTATTTGAGCCAGAGTATACGGATATTCAGATTTCACAACAAGACTTCTCCCTGAGCGGGACTTGGACACAATAACAAACAGACGAAAGGTAAGAAAAACATTTTATTTCTTTGTAGGGTCCTTTCCATAATGTTGTCAGACACTTCTAATAACAATCTGAGCCTGTCAGTGGCAAAAACAAGCACTTTTAGTGAACGTATCGTAACACTGACGTTGCTCACTCGCCTTTGTAGCTCGTTTCGTGGCTACCGGTTACAGCGTTATCCCTCAATACGGACCAATTTAAAAAAAATGCTGTCCCTATTTGTCATTTAGACACAAACACATGGGAAAATAGGGTTACCCTTTAAAGCTGCAGTGTGTAGGATTTGGCGGCATTTAGCGGTGAGGTTGCAGATTGTGACCAAATGAAACTTCTCCCATGTGCCAAGCATGTAGAACTACGATGGCCAACATGAAAACGCGAATGGCCCTTCCTGGAGCCAGTGTTTGGTTTGGTTTGTCCGGGCTACTGTAGAAATGGCGGCCGGCTCTAAAGAGGACACGCTCCCTATGTAGATATAAACGTCTCATTCTAAGGTACCAAAACCACAATGATTCTTATTTTCAGGTGATTATACACTAAAGAAAACATACTTATTAGTATTATATTCCATTTCTGCCAATAGATCCCCCTAAATGCTACACACTGGTCCTTTAATATTTTGTACTTCAATTTTATCACCCCCATTAGGCAAATCAGGGTCAATTATTTAAATTGTGGAACATAGCATGAAGATGCATCATCAGTCAAAGTTGTGTCAAAATAAGAGCAAAGGTTTTTGAGATTCCCCTGAGATTTGACATTTGACAGATTAACAAAGCCTGACCCAAAGACAATAGAAAGGCATGAAAAAGGTCATTAAAGTGGCAGTAGGCAGAATATTTTTGGCATCATTGGGCAAAAATTCCATAATAACCTTTCAGCATATTGTAATTCAAGTGTTCTGAGAGAAAACTAGACTTCTGCACCTCATCATGGCTCTTTTTTCAGGCTTTAAAAAATCTAGCCTGTGACGGGAGACTTTGACCAATCACAGATCATTTCATTGAGAGAGCGTTCCTATTGGCTGTGCTCCGGTCATGTGACCAGAACTTGACTTCTTCAAACAGATTTTACAATGGCAGCCGCGTCACAAACTTTCTCATTTTACTCAACAGTACACGACAAGATGATTCTGAAAACATTTGAGGCGAGAAATAGGCACTAAAGTAACAGAATATTGATTCATATTTGATCAGCGCTGTCTAGTTTGACCCCTGGTCGGAGTTCGCGAGTGATTGACAGCCAGCTCTCATAGACAGCAGCTGGACAGCGGACCTCAGATCAGCTCTTACTGCTTGTTTTCCTCCGGTCTGTGAAATCTTGCAGATGCCGTTAGGAGCACAGTAGGACACAGAGGAACATGATTTTTTTCAGGTTACCTGTTTCATGTACTTCTGTCACGATATAGCGACCGTTTTATAAAAATAACTTTTTTAAATCATATTTGCTCCAATCTCGCATACTTCAGCTTTAACCTGCGTTTAAAGAAGTCCGGCAGGTCACTCCATCATCTAGGAGGAGCCTTGATCGAAAGGCAACCCACAGCCTCTCCTACTGCATCTCTCCAAATGCAAAGGACACAACAGTGACAGATGAGCACGAGCACCGGCAGCAAAATGAAAAGCCGGTTCAGGATAAATAGGTCAGAAGAAAAAAACGTTACAAACAGACGAGGAATAAAAACAACACACAAAGAAAACAAAAGGTACAGTGCCTGACATAAGAAGGACATCCTTAACACGTCTGTCACTTTCAGTGTGACCCAGTTTTCTCACTGTGTGCCCTGGTGCACGCCTGGTGTGGGTGTGAGAGATGTGGTGTGGCATGTGTGTCATACGTTGCCCTGTCCACTGGTGTGTGTGTATGTGGGTGTGGGTGTGTGTGTGTGTGTGTGTGTGTGTGTGTGTGTGTGTGTGTGTGTGTGTGTGTGTGTGTGTGTGTGTGTGTGTGTGTGTTTCTCCTGCCACTGACCTGACTATAAATAAGCATCAAATCTGTGGCAAGCCCTGCTGTTTCCACAACTTTGTCTGTTCTGAATATCTCAAAAACCTGTTCATAGTTTTGAATTACATTTGGTAGAAATTTGGTGGGCTTGGGTCAAGGAACAATTTCAGTCCACTTGATTGTTGCTGCACTTTGATTTACGAGCCTGCATAACATATGTAAATGAAAAACAATTACTGTGGCTGGTAGAACATCCACCCATTAGCAGGTGCATTTCATAAAGAGTGTGTTTGGGATGTCTGTTTGTCCATCTGTCTGTCTCTGTGCCTGTCTATCTCTCTCTGTGTGTGTGTGTGTGTGTGTGTGTGTGTGTGTGTGTGTGTGTGTGTGTGTGTGTGTGTGTGTGTGTGTGTGTGTGTGTGTGTGTGTGTGTGTGTGTGTGTTGTGTTATCTGTGAGTGTGAGAACTGAGTGCTATGCTGTGCAGCCCTGGGGGAGGTGAAGCCGCATTCAGGAACCTCTATGGGCGCCACAAAGCTGCATTCATCCAACTGAATAGCTGTTTTCTACAACCAGGCACTAGTCATCCCAACTCCATTGGAACGCCTCTATGAGTTACCACTCTCTCTGCCTTGGTATGCACAGCCTTATCCAGCAGAAACACAAATGGCTGGATTAACAAAAGACACAAAACATACTTACATGAAAACACTGAAGGGATACGTGACTCTCCGGTTTCAAAGGATCTTCGCGTCCCTTTTTTTTATTAATAGATTAAGGATTTCCTGTTTTCTTTTTCATCTTTTGTGTACCTGCTTAGCCAGGACTTCACTTGCGTGTACCAAGGATAACTTACTGTCACTGTGAAGGCAAAATACGGCAGCAATTTGCATATGATGTGCTGTGGGATGGATGGTGGAGAATAACATCACGTCACAGTGCTGGTTACACAGATGGATGTTTGTCAGTGAGTGTTTCAATCTTTAGATTATTTTACAGTATCAAATCTTTCTTTTTTTTACGATTTTGATATTGATTTTTTAATACCAAAATCTATATATTTGCTTTGTTTGAGTCTATGCAGAAGTAGAAGAAGGTTACCGCTTTTATTGTTGAAGTCTGAGTAACGTGACGTCATATCCGTTCCGTATCCATCAACCAAAATAAACCACAGCCAGCCGCAGCGAGCCGAAATGAGAAAGTAGAAAACGGCGGAGGGTGGGCGTGGATACGACCTGCACTCTCACATTTTAAATCCAAAGTGGTAAACACTACACATACAGTAAAGTATGGAAACACTTTGGGTTTCACACATTACCAGGAAAAGCAGAGCTAGACATCATGGCTAAAGCTGCATGCTAACTCTGTCATGGACAGGAAACGTTATTGTATTGCGGTAACGTGCGGTCAAGCCAGCCGTCACTCTCATCTCCGTTGTCGAATCGGCCGACGCTACAACTGTAGAGCACCCATATACTGACAATTATGGTAAATGCATTAAAACGGCCCCGATGGAGCTGACCATGAATGTATAAAGAGAACGGAGCTGACGGGAGGGCTAGCGATGGACTTGGCGAAGTTAGCGGAAGTATACACGTGTGACTACCTCTGGTTTTCAAAATAAGATGTTTACAAAGAGAACTGTATAAACAAAATACATATATGGAAATAAGATTGTCTTATATTCACCAGAAGTATAAAACATTACATGTCCCTTATGAATTAAAAAGAAAATACCACTAATTTGTGAAGGAAATGTATTTATTCTTTGACTTTGAACTTACTGCTTCCACCAAAATATTCACAAATATATAGTGAACATGTGGGCGTCTCTATGATTAAGCTACGCTCCTTATGGGGATATTAAATGGCTGGTAGTTTTAACAGAATACAATGTTTCAGAGTGGATTTTTCTTTACAGTGTGACAAATCACCATCATGCTTCATGTGAACACTTTTGAACACTGTTCAGTGTGATATAGTCTACAGAGGGTAATATTTATAGTTGCCTTCCCACACTGTGCACTGTCAGGTTATGGTGGTGTTGTCCTTGTATCATGTCTGCCAGCATGCACTGTGAAACCCTGTAATCTGTGAGGCAATTCGGATTTTGATGTTAAAAGACTGCAAGCAGAGTAAATCAAGATGCCTCAGCACGCAGCCACTGCTGGAGACGACTGAAGGTATCAAGTAGCAGAAGAAAAAAAAAAAACACAGCATCTCATTCAAATTCAGGTAATGTCTCTTTCCAATTAACAGAGTGCCGGAGTCATGATTCCCCACATTGACTTCCTGTCAGCAGAGTCCCTGCTCCCTCCCACTGCAAACATTGGTGTAGAGTTTTGTCCGATCGGTCACTTGGAAAGGCCCGGGCAGCTGTCAATCGATATAGCGCTGACTATCTGGGGGCAAATCATTTGAAATCCTTATGCTAATGTTGTTGGACTGTGCAAGTTAGGATAGTTGTTTTACTGAATAGGTGGTCTCAGGGGCACATGAATCAAAAAAATGTTAAATAGTTTACAAGAAAGTTTGTTAAAAACTGTCAAAGTTCGCAAATTCGTTTTAACGCCGCTAATTTCTTGAAGGCATTAATGACACTTGCGATTTTTAGGTTGTGGCGGAGTTTTAAAGGTAGAATGAAGATAACTAGAAATCCTAAGGAATCCATTGGTACCAACCATGTCATACTATCTTTTCGCGAAGGAGGTTAAATAACGCTCCAAACTTACGTTAAATTTTGATGAGGAAAAACTGCCATAGCCATTTCCAAAGGGGTCCCTTGACCTCAAGATATCTGAATGAAAATGGGTTCTATGGGTACCCACGAGTCTCCCCTTTACAGACATGCCCACCATCTGATTGGCGTGGAGTGGAAGTCGTGCTGCTCTGGCTCTACTGGTTTTGACGTCAAGAGGAGGTCGTGTTGCTCTGGCTCTATCTGTTTGGTGTCGCCTGGAAGCTGCTTGACATCCTCCTGGATCCACCTTCTCACATATATTCACATTATATGTATTCATTTTTGTCATAAATTGTCTATGTTGTGTTTTCATTATGTGGTTACTCTGTACACGCGACATCTATTGCACGTCTGTCCATCCTGGAAGGGGGATCCCTCCTCTGCCGCTCTTCCTGAGGTTTCTTCCATTTTTCCTCCCTGTTAAAAGGGTTTTTTTGTGGTAAAGTTTTTCCTTAGCCGATGTGAGGGTTGCATTGTCAAGGACAGAGGGTGTTGTATTCTGTACAGATTGTAAAGCCCCCCGAGGCAAATTTGTGATTTGTGATTTTGGGCTATACAAATAAAATTGATTTGATTTGATTTGATTTGATAATCACATGCAGTTTGGGGCAAGTCATAGTCAAGTCAGCACACTGACAGCTGTTGTTGCCTGTTGGACTTGAGTTTGCCATGTTATGATTTGAGCATATTTTTTATGCTAAATACAGTACCTGTGAGGGTTTCTGGACAATATTTGTCATGTTTTGTGTTGTTAATTGATTTCCAATAATAAATATATACATACATTTGCATAGAGCAAGAATATTTGCCCGCTACCATGTTGATAAGAGTATTAAATACTTGACAAATCTCCCTTCAAGGTACATTTTGAACAGATAATACATTTGTGATTAATTTGCGATTAATTGCAATTAACTATGGACAATCATGCAATTAATCACGACTAAATATTTTAATCGATTGACGGCCCTATTGAAAACTCAAAATCTCACTGTTTTGTAAAAGTAACAGCAGCAAGGACTGAACAATATCATAAAATGATCTTCTCAGGGTATTAAGGCGTGTAGAAACTATTGGGGGGGAAAAAACTGCGTAAATGTCTTCTGATGACCGAAGCCATAGAGTTACTACTGAGGTAGACCATTTGAAGAACTGGACTGAACTGACTAGAACTGGATTTCCCAACAGCTCAGCCATAAATTCTACCTTTACATAGATTATAATGTTCTGTTTTGATTGACACTGTCAGAGAGGGATTCATTTAACTGGATGTTTATTAATGAGGTTGCAGTGTTGATGAACTGGACTGCATTATACTGAGGTATGTCTAATGTTTTGCCTTACACCTCTTTTGCTAACACCTAAAAACTTGCCATTATAAGCTCCGTAATGGGAAAAATGTGTCGCAGAGCTGTTGCACTGGATTGCATTAGACTGTGTAGGTGTACCTAATAACATGGTGTATACACTAACCAGGCACTGGCCCGATTATCTGCGGATCAGGTGTCAGACATGAAGTGATCCACATTAAATATGGTTTCTTCATCACTGTCATTATAAAATTCAGCATCTCCGCTATCAGTTACATTCATTAAACCAGGAGTTCTCAAACTTTTTTTTCTTAAAGGGGCTAAAATTTAATTGTAACACAGATTAAGCATAATGCTTACTACCATTTTTACTCTTAGATGCCATTGGAACTACTTGTATTCTAAAACTTTTCAACCTAAATACTTCAGACCTGTTTGATAGTGATAAACAGAAACACATTTCAATTTGAATTATGTTAATACCACTTTGTTTTGCCCAGATATTCCGGGTGCTTTGTAATCAGATGTCGTTTTAGCTTGGCCGGCTTCATGGCTTTGTGTGCTAGCACCTGAAGACACATGACGCATTTTAGTCTCCCGTCGCTGTCACTCGATATAACTGTTGTCATATTTTCTTAATTTAGCTGGTTTGGGCTTAGCGTGACTTGAAGATATGGACTGACTCAAATATTTCTCCATGCTCGCCAGCTAGCTAGCTGGCTAATAAGTTAAGCTAAGCAGCAGCAGGAACGGTTAGTTGTACCCTGAGTGAAGTGACTGATTCATGACAGATTGACGTCATGTGTACCAATCATATCAGAGTTTCTATTGGCCCAAAGCTAACATGGGTGGGAGTAATGGTCACAATATGCTTGTTTTATTGGTGCAAATGGTCCCCACCTGTAGATATGTACTTTTTAAGGATACAGCACAATTTTAGAATTTCTAGCAAATTATTTCGCGGACCCCCCGGCAGAGTGCCACTGACCCCTGGGGGTCCCCGGACCCCACTTTCATGTTACCTAACTTCATAACAATGATGATGAGCTCCATACAGTGTGGTATACTAATTTTAAATTTGGGAAACGGAGGGCACCGGTATCGAATTGGTATCAGCAAATATAACCTGAGTTGAGGTTTTGGAATCGGTGCACCAGAAGGGTAGTTTGGATGATTGAACTTTTTCCACGCTTCATTAACAAGATCACCAAAGAAACACAGACAAATCTAGAGACAACCTGCTACTGGTGCAACAAAGTGGCACTTCAGAACACTCAGTAGGTGTACAGTGCAATGCAGCCCAAAACAATAGAGGATAGAAAAGCTCCAAGATGGATACAGATGCCTGAAAGCAGTCAGCACAGTGTTACAAAACATAGGCCTACGAGTGTCTAAGACGACAGTGTGCAGTAATTGATACAAGAGGGGAGGGATGGGGGGGAGACTCGGGAAGAGAGGGAGAGAGAGAGAATAACTGAATGGTGGATCATTGGCTAATGGCCCTTAAACCACCAACTCTCATCTGAAAACATTCACTCTCATTACACTGCAATATAATACTGGTTGATAAATCACTGCTGTCCTGCTGTAGAGTCACCTGCACTGTCCATTAACACAGACCTAACACATACAGTACACTGTTCTTCCCATCATTGCAACCTTTCCATAGTTTCTATGTTAACATATTATACATCCACCTCTGGTGCTGCTGCACAGCCCCTTATTTCAACAAGCCAATGAAATGATCTTTCCCCTCAACCTGCACCTCTTACATTTACAAAGGAGCGCTACAGTATGACTCTATACCACCACGAGATACCAAGTACAGACCATTTTTATAAACACACACGGAGTCAGATTAGAAATGTTGATACAACAGATAATACAAAATACCATTAGGTCACAAAATGGCCCACTCTGGGTTGCATCAAGCAGACTCAAATCTGAAAAGGGAATACTAGAAGAGTTTATGGGAATAATATAGACACAGCATGGGGGAAAAAAACACCATAAAGTGTTGTAAAGTCCCCACTGAGTTCCACAGACCCCACAGGCGTCCCTTTAGAAGTATTACAGAGGGAAGAAGACTGGGATCCCATCGCAATTTACAGCAGAGTAAGAAGCAGCAAAATGTCTATACCAGATTACAAAACAAGCAATATATTAGCAATATGGTCTATTGAATTTGCTCAGCTGGACGCCCTCTCCCAGCGTCATATGCACCCAGAATAAACGCACATACAGCCGGATATAGCAGCAACAAATGGACAGACAAACATCACGGATCTACTCACCCACTCCTATTTTCTCGTCCTCTGTTGGCGTCCACATGATGTCCCGGTGTCCAAAGAGCAAAACCCCCCGAGAAAGTATAATCACCCGCTGCGTCGCCTCATGGAGATCCTACGGGTGTTTCACCAGAGAGGGGAGAGACAGGAGGAGAGGCAAAAGTTTACTTCAATTGTTCAGAATGATGGGAGGGCAACCTAAATAAAAAAAAATCACTCTTCATGTGTCGCAGTTGTTTTTAAATGATGAGCAAGTGTTTCATATCCCGTCAGGTTTTGGAGTGACGCATGGCGCAATGTGTGTGTGTGTGTGTGTCTGTGTCCATCTCTGCTGGGAGCGACTGCACAACAACACCAGGGATTCTATAAAGATGCTATACAGGCGTCATAAGACTATTTCTATTGGGATGGATGATCAAAGCACCGTGGGATCAAAGCTGCGAGCACTGTACCACAAACACTACAACTATAAAACTATGAGGATGTCACAAGAATGCTATATCGAGAGCGCACAACACTCCCCAAGTCCAAAAAAAATCAGAAAATCCTGATCGTGTTTCCCGTTAAGTTGATCCCCCGCCTCGCCTCTTGCCTTGCAGGGATCCCCTTCTCAATCAGTGCAGCATCTCCTCAGCCTCTCCAGCCCCCCCCCCCCGGTGGTGTCTTGCTCTTTTTCTTATTTAGATGATGCACGCATGCATTTTTCTCCAGCAGTGCCGTTTTGGTTCCGCTCGATGCGGTGGCTGTCAAACTTGTTGTGAGCAAGATGAGGGGGGGAGAGAAAAAAGACAGTCCGGTCCCGTCTGTGCTCGGTGTCGGTATGAAGCGACCGGGAGAGTCGTGCGCAGCCAGCAGCAGCAGCAGCAGAAGGGAAGCCTACATCAGTTTAAGAGGATCAGGCGAATGAAAAAGCCTACAGATGGAGAGTGTTCCGTGGCCAAGAGAGGGAGATAATGCGTGGTGGTGTTGGTCCGCTGCGCCACCCGATCGTTAAAGGTTATCATTGGTGACATGACGCGCACGTATAGTTAATCCTTTACGTATGTGTACGGGACAAACGCGTGCACACTGGACGCACTGTTGGGGGAAATACAGGGGATACATGGGGATATACAGTAGCTTATATGGTGGACCCTCTACTTGCAAATAAACGCATGTTCAATATATAAACAGAAACACACAGTCTGCAGTACAAAGATATTCCAGCTCCACAGGTGCACACGCACACAACCTTACATGACTCATGCAGTATAGTCATCATCTCTCCACGACATGATACCATGACATGATTTTCTATCCTGTTGTGAAAAGGAGTGATTTAAAGTCTGTGTTTGCATATGCGCAAAAGAAAAGCTTGAGATATTTGTTGTGTGTATGTTGTGCCACCGTGTGTCCGTTCTTGGCCAACACACTATTCCACACGATGCTGCTGCTGCTGCACACTGCTTAAACTGGTTCATAATAACCATGGTGATCTCCAGGGAAACCTTGTGAAGTCTGGTCATTATAAAATAAAAAAAAAAAAAAAATAAAAAAAAAAAAAATATATATATATATATAAATATATATATATATATATATAAAAAAAAATAAAAAAATAAATGAATATATATATATATATAAATATATATATATATATATATATATATATATATATATTCATTTATTTTATTATTTTTTTTATTTTATAATGACCAGACTTCATGATATATATATATATATATATATATATAACGTGTTTGTGTGTTAATGTGAGCTCACAGAAGAGTTTTCCTTCAGAGGCAGCAGCTGATCAGCAGGAGGCTTTTACTGATAAACTAACACAATATCTGAGCACAGCACTACAGCATTATGTTTCAACTGTTTCATCTGAATTGTTTTTCATGTGTCCCTATGCAAGTTTAAGAAGAAATATGATACCGGGTGGATTAGAGCTAAAACATGAACCCAAACAGAAAATTAGTCTGCAACTATTTCGATAATGGATTAATCCTTAATTTTTCCAGGCCAAAAAGCAATCATTCTCTAATGTGTATTAGACACGCTGCTGCTCTTTGTCAGCATAATTGAATATTTTGGATTTTGGACTGTTGGTCCGATAAAGGAGCAATTTGAAGACGTCACCTTGGACTGTGGGAAATTATAATGGGTTTGCTATTTTCTGACATCTTAAAAACAAAATGATGAATTGATTAAGTGAGAAAATAGCCTATCTCAGCAGGCAGAGGTGGAAGAAGGATACTCAGATCTTGTGGAAATAGCAGTACCACCATGTCAAAATACTACAGGGTTATACTACGGTTACAATTAAGAGTATGCCTAGGCTACTGCATTCCAAAAGCAAAAGTACACAAGTATGAGTGTACAAAAATACTTAAAGTACCAAAAGTAGGTTAAAAGTAGACCTACTCATTATGCAGAATGGTCCATCTATACAGGCTATTACTGGATCATAATTATTGCAGCTGTTAAACTGTCAAGTAGCTTAATAAATAATAAAACATTATTTATTAGTTGATTTATATTTTGTGTTATTTATCTCAACATTAAAAGTAGTCAAAGGTAAAATAAAGTTTGTAATCTGAAATGTAGTGGAACAGAAGTATGAAGTAACACACAATTAAAATAAGCTTTCCAAGAAATGTAGGCTACAAGTACTATAGCTAGTGTAAGCGACGTGGGTGTTTGTGGAAGAATAAAGCAGTCCAACACGTTCTGGGTTTTCCTAATAACTTTAGTCAACTCCCGAACACAGTTACATCAAGCCATCCCCTCTGCTCTCCTCCTCCGTCTTCTTCTCCCTCTCTCTCAACCCATCCACTCTCCGCTGCCTGAACAGCGCCGCCTAGTGAAAATATCTGATACCAGCAGTAGCTGACAATATCTGATAACAGAACATCTTAACATTACTGTAAACACTAAATATGTGTAAACAAAATGGAATAGAGCAAATCAATAACATACTAAACCTATGTTAGCACAACTATGTTTACCTGACACAATTTCAGTCTTACACTAGCATTACTTTGAGATTGTACTCAACATTAGCCTTTATTAGCTTACAATAACTGAGTAAATGTAACCTACTTAATGTTAGTTAACTACATCCCACCCCTGTCAGCGGGTTTGCAGTGTTTAATCCTTGTTAGCTAAATACACTGAACTTAATATAGCACTGGCTACAGAAACAGTTTTGAGGACAACTTTTCGTAATGTTGGTTTCAGCTAGGCTAGTTAGCCTAACAGTTAGCTAGAGCTAATGTTAGTTAGCCCGGTCAGTCCCATTAAGTTAGATACAGCCAGAGAAGTTTATCCTACAGCAGGTTAAATGGAAGAGTTCAAGAGTAAAGACAAGTAAAATAAAAAACTAAAGAAAGATACGTTTTACCTCAATTCATAAGGTGGTAACTCTGAAGCTCCTGTTAGCTTACCAAGCTAACCTAAGCTACCTCTGTGGGTTTGAACCTGAAATAACCGCTAGCAGCCAAATTATTAAAAGTTGAATGAATATTCGACTTTAAGCCTACATTTGTCTGGTGTCCATGTAATGGGATGCATCGCGTTTCTCTCGCTGCCTTCAAATTGAACCGCTGAAGTTCTATTTTCATTCTCATTCAAGTGTTATGAGTTAGAACACTGTTGATAGGCGGTGAACAAGAAATGGACGTTATGCCTTGTTGAATGAACAGACGACCAAAAAAAAAAGGTCGTGCCTAGAAGGTAACCTGCAAACTGCGAAATCTGTGTTTAAAAAAAAAAAAAAAAACCGCGAGTCACTGCCCTAATGTTAATTATTTGAGGTCAATTGAGGTCAATGCCTAACCTTTATCATCTCGCAAGAGTTTCCCAACTCCCAGATTACCTTTCTTGACACGACCACGAAAAGAAATGGTCTCTATTCCAAATGCTGTTTCCTACTGGAAAAAACCTTACGTCAGACCTGGACTGGAAGAAAAATATGGTGCCTACCTTCGATCTATCTGATTTTAAATAAGGTTTAGGAAGTGACTTTTAAAATGATTCAGCTTTTATCCCTCCAAGGTATTTCTACAAAGACATAAAAACGACATTGTTTTGGACTGCTCATTTTGTCACCTATTTTGGTTTTGTCCCCACTCTTGTATTTTTTGGCAACACATTTGCACTCTTATTTCCCAATATATTGATTCAGAATTTTCGCTCACCTATGAAAATGTATTGTTTGGCTTCCTTTCTTACCCTTCTACCAAAGCAAATCAATATTATATTATTAATTTGATCTTATTACTTGCAAAATCTCATATTCATAAATCGAATTTTTCTGATCATAAACCATCCTTTTTCATTTTTGAAAATTAACTCAAACAATACATGACATCAATCTTATATTCTTAAAATAGACAGGCTACCAAAACCATAAATCTATGTACCCTGTATAACATTTATTACAATTATTTTTATGTTTTCTGTCAGTGCTCTGATCCCTTAGCATTATCTGTTTTTATATTTGTTCTATTTTCACTTTGCTATTTGTCAATAAAAGATTTATGAATTTTTTATTTTGATTCGTCATCATAGCAGCAAAAACCACAGGTGGAATTAATGATGTTAATCATGGCTCTGTTCCATTTATGTGTTCCAGTGAGGCAGCGGGCACAATACCAGAGCCCTGATACAATGCAGCCACCATTAATTAAAGTTATTAATTACACCTGTGTTGGTCTACCTGACTGAAACATCATAGTAGGAGAAACACATGTATGATTAATAACATCACTCATTTTTGAAGAATGTTCTGGATTGATTTAGCCAACTTTCTGAAAAAGAAACTTAACATGAATGTTGAAATAAATATGTTTGTTGTAGCTTTATGCTATATTTTAGTCAGGATAAGATTGAAAATAACATGTTGTATATTATACAACTTTATTTTTATTTATTTTTTTAGAATCAGATTAGGTTACTTTATATTACTTCTTGGAAAATTCCATAGCCTATTCATAAGAAAAAATGGTCAGGAACTAAGCTGAATTTAAACAATATAGCACCACCTTATCTAATGTTAAAAACCCCAAAAGCTATTAAGACCTTTAAGTTATTAAACAATTATTATATGATGCATATAACACAAACTCTGGCATTATAAAATGTATTTTTTTTTTCTTGTCTATTGTACCTGTGTACATGCACATGAGTACAATAATGACAGTGGCATTTTTTATTTTACAACATAACTAGGCTAATGGCTGCATCCCATTTACTGTAGGTTTGGATTTACAACGTTATTGTGCAAAGCAGCAGCCAGTCAACAGCAGAATTAAATGAGCTATTTAACAACCAGTTCTTGTACTTTATCTCCTGTAAGTATTTCTGTTGTAAGTAAGTAAGTATGCCTGCTTCATAGAATGCAAAACTATCATGTTTATAGATTTATTGATCTACCATCAAATTGGTTCCTTCACTAGCCTTTAAAAGTGTTGTCTCTGTCTCTAGTCTTTCCATCATATTACCACCAAGTTAAACACAAAAACCTCAGTATTCTGGTCCAGTCGAGGCCAGCTAGCTGTGGAAAAACAGGAGGAAGGCAGTGACGTGACGACAGGCTGGAAGGAGAAATGAAACAGCAGGAAGGGGAGAAGAAGAGATTGAGAGTGAGGGACCTTTCCAACGAATAACTGAGACATTTGGACACAACATAGACAGACTTTAAGGCCATTCATCATCATCATACAGGAGAGAAGCTTCTAAACTCTCAGTATTAACAAAAAGAAAACTTTCATCTTCACTCGCCTACACACAAACAGATAAGAAATAAGTATGTGTGCTGAGATTGTTAGAGAGAGAGAGCAGGCTGTCCCTGCATTAAGAACAAATACAACGAAAGGACTTAAAAACCAGACTGTTTGGTGTTAGAGAATCAAGACAGCCGTTCAGGATGTTCAGTATGTCCATTTTGTGTATATAATCACCTTAATTTCCCCTGTCTGTATTTGTGGATGTACTGTCAACATATCTTGTAATAGATCCATTATCTTTACACAGCGCTGCTGTTTGTTTTAGTCGACATCTTGATATTTCAGGCTTTGTGCTCACAAATAATGAAAGAATCAACACCTCAGTGATGGTGACAAAATTAAACACCACATAAGTTTATAGTATACAGTAGATAGTAGAGCAATATAATCAGTATAAAAGCTGTGGCTTTTTTCATTCCACAGAACAGTCGAAAGAATTATATAATATACACTGAAATCTATAAGCACCGTTCCCCTGTTGCTGATTGGCTGGAATAGTGTATAGTTGAAAATGTACACGTTCATTCACTGAGAGTTGTGACTTTGTGGAATAGAAATGAAGTTTCTTACATTGTGATTAATTACCTGCTGTTGTGATTGGTAGAAGACTTCATGAGACAGTCAACATTTACCAAAACGTGGCCTCAAACAACAACACACTCTGAAAGTAATACAATTAAGTCAAAAGTCCTGTTACGGTGACCGTGTCACACATGCAGTAGCTTTATCTTCATGTAAAATACAACACATTGGCTCTCACAGGCTTAAACTGTCGCTGAAGTATCACTATTATGAGACGAGGCAAGGGTTACAAGAAGGGAGAAGGATCTTTTATTGTTAAAGTAGAACTTATTAACTGAATTGATAATCTCGTTAACCATTTACAACAATTTAAACAGATTTATAAACAATACAATCTATTATAAAACTGTAGATCATATGGCTCTGAAAAGCTGCTGTGGCAAGAAATACAGATTTTTAAAAATGTATTATTACTTTTTATTATCAAGCGTGACTTTAGGTTGTAAACGGCCGACACAACATTATGTGCATAAAAACTTCCATTCACAAGCCAAACTCTGGGATCATTTTGATAACAAAGTTGTATTTCTTAAACCCCGACTTAAAGGCTAACTTAGGTATTTTTCAACCGGGACCCTATTATCCCATGTTTTTGTGTCTAACTGACTAATGAGGACAACAATTTGTGAAATTGGTCCAGTTTTGAGCAGGAGCGCTGCAGATGGCAGCCTGGTGGTAGACCAGACCTCTACCACCAGAACAACCATTAACAAAAAAATAAATAAATCAAACAGCTCCAGGCTCCTCAGCTTTGTGAAATCTTTTGCAGATTGTTTGACGCAGTTTCAAAATAGTTAAAACATCGCTATGTTGGTCTTAAAGTTTCCAACACGTCTCATATTGGTACATAACAAATGTAATTTACAGAGCTAACATCCTTTTGTGGGCTCAAAGAGTCAATAACTGCTGAATACTGGCTGTGTTGTCAACCACTAATGATGACACACACTAAGGGTCAAAGGTCGACTGTTCAGTGATGAGGTAAGCTCGCTGCAAAATAGAAATTGTTCCAATACAAAACATATCTTCCCCGCCTCGTGTTTGAAACCTTGTAGCAGCTGATAATGAAATAATTGCCGGATAATGTCACACATGTAAACAACCCATTTGAAGTAACAACCACTTCATAACGTAATATAATCTATTACATGTTTTACTGTATTTTTATCCCATTTAGAGAGATATTCTTTATCAGCTGCTACAAACCTCCAACCAACAGCCATGGCTCATGTATAACACTGGTATCTTGCTGTTCATACAGTGTTGACACAGTAACTTACTGAGAGCTCTGCAGGTTTTCTGTCCTCAGATAATTGGGACTTTAAATGCATTTTACCAAAAGCACACCAATAATTGAACGAGGCATCTGCTTAGTGCTGCCACTTTACCAAACAATGGGCTGCCTGAAGGATCCAGGGGCTTAAAGCATGAATCAATAACAAAAGAACATTTCTCCGAGGGATGCACCGATCAGACTTTTTCAGTCCCGATGGCGATACCTGGACTTTGGGTATCGGCCGATACCGAGTACCGATCCGATACCGGTCTTTAATTAATAAGCTGCTGTATGCCTCACTGTGTGGAAGAGACTGGGATCATTCTTTTATGTGTAAGGCAACATCTGGCTTACACTTAAGACTTAAACATTGCTTTCCTAACTTTGTAAAAACAAAATGTAGCAAATACATACATAATGTAGATATAAATTTACTGAATTGTTAATTATTATTAAAATAATAAATTGTACACCAGCAACTAGGTAAAAAATCTTCAAAATGAATTACAATTCAAGTTTAAAGCTTTTTATTGCAGCAACCAATTGGTCAAAACTTAAACAGGAATTAAAATTCCAGTATATAATGTATATAGTATATAAACATAGAATTGAATTGAATAGATCGGCCCCATTGTCCCCGATACTCGATCCAACTATTTGAGTCAGTATCAGCCCGATATCCGATCCGGTATCGGTGCATCCCTAATTTCTCCCAACACATAACAGCTATCAACCCCTATTAAGATGAGCTAAAATAAATTAAATCAAACAAAAAAAACTGTTAAAACAATTTAAATTAAACAAGATTATATGACTCTGCCACATCTAGATTATCATCATATAAATGTATTTTTGTTTGTTGAATTTTGTGGGGAAATGATAAACAATGTTAATGGTAAAAGTGGCTCACAGTGACCCATGCACCAGTGCCTTTCTGCAGAAATCCGCTTTGGATGTTTGGGTCAACATAATCTGCTGGTTTCAAGCCCACAGACACTGTGGATATTACTTGTTGAAGAGTTGGGACTCTGATTCTTTACAAGAAGAACACAGATGTTGGTATTTTTATTATGTGCAAGGAAACATTTCTTAGTTTCCAGGTAACCTCTGTGATCCAACAGGGTGAAGGAACACCAGATCCAAGGCCAGACAGTGTTAGTTCATCATATCTTTAAGTCTTTAAGTAACATTCTTGGGACTTTATATTTTTTCCTGAGTGTTAGCTGTATTTGAGGATCCAAAATATGCAGTTGTTATTGCTGTAAAATGAGGACAGGTAAATGAGCATGTGGCTATGCCTTTACGTGAATATTTGGCTTTTAGCTGTGAACATTTGGAAAAAAAACATCAACATGTATTGAAGACTGCTGCACTGTGGAAATACGTTGACTGTACCTTCAGCACCCAGTCAAACCATTCCCTATGGAAGTAAGGAGATTACGTTTTACCAGAAAGAGTGGCCAGTGGATGAAACACAATTTAATTTAAATTTATGGCTCTAAATTTTGTGAATTTTAGATTAAACTTGAAAACTATAAACTTTCGGTCCTGGGTGGTTTGGTAAGTCAGTGAATGCAACTGTGAGCTCAATAGTGAGGTGAAAAAAGTTTGAAAAAGCGTCTCACTTGGAGCAGAGCAACATCAGAGGCAGAGAGCCAGGTGAAACGTCATAAATCCTTTTTCATTCACAAACACTTTCTCCTACTGAAACGAAGCAGAGAGCCAGGTCGAATGAAAAGTCAGTGTTTTCATCTGAGCCCCACGAGCATTGGGAAATATTTATTCATCATCACTCGTCTCTCTAAAACTGATATAGAATATATAGAGAAAATATCACAGACTTTGCTGTTGTCCTCCAGGACATTGATGAGCATATCAGTGTAATCACAGTCAACTTGCCTGTTTGAACTGACGGCTTAAAAAGGGAAAAAAAAAAGTCCTTGTTGAGGTTCATGTTGTGAGCAGAGGAACTTCTTCTCCCAGGTCAGGAGAACCATCTGTCGCTGAGGACCCGGAGGATCTCAATTTCATCATCTGATGGTTCGGAGGACACTGCAGCATTAAGACACATGACATGGAAATGGGCTCTATGGGTACCCACGAGTCTCCCCTTTACAGACATGCCCACTTTATGATAATCACATGCAGTTTGGGGCAGGTCATAGGCAAGTCAGCACACTGACACACTGACAGCTGTTGTTGCCTGTTGGGCTCGAGTTTCCCATGTTATGATTTGAGCATATTTTTTATGCTTAATGCAGTACCTGTGAGGGTTTCTGGACAATATTTGTCATTGTTTTGTGTTGTTAATTGATTTCCAATAATAAATATATACATACATTTGCATAAAGCAGCATATTTGTCCACTCCCATGTTGATAAGAGTATTAAGTACTTGACAAATCTCCCTTTAAGGTACATTTTGAACAGATAAAAAATGTGTGATTAATTTGCGATTAATCCTGATAAATCATGGACAATCATGTGATTAATCGCGAGTAAATATTGTAATCGATTGACAGCCCTAGTAAGTAGATACTACTTTGGTTTGATTTAGGACCGCCAGCATCTAAAGATTACTTATTAGTACTCTTTCTATTAATCGTTTAGTCTATGAAATATTAAAAAGTAGAGAAAAACGCCCATCACAACTTCCAAGAGCTCGAGGTGGCGTCTTCAAATTGCTTTGCTTTGTCTGACCAACAGTCCAAAACCTAAAGATATTTCATTTACTCTCATATATGACAAAGAAAAGCAGCAAATGAAAAGCTGGAACCATCAAATGTTTCACATTTTTTCCTGAAAAAATGACTGAAACAATTAATCAATTATGAAAACAGTTGCCCATCACACACCCCTACCCGATCAATTAATCTATACAATTTAATTTCAATTCAAATCAACAATTAACTCTGGTGTGTTTGCCCATTTAGTACAATTTGTTTGGGCTGGTGTGAAAAATGTCCACTGAGCTGTGGTGCGACCAGCCTGTCAGTCCACATGACTTCATGTTTAGTCCTCTTAGTTTGTTTGTGTGAAGACGAAACAGAGAACGACTCAAAGACCACAATCTATCTAACATCTAACTAAACAAACTGATCTCCAGGTGTGAATATGCCCTCAGACGATCACTGAACCAAACAGTTTTCAGAATATTTAACAAGTTAAGCTGATGAACCAACTGTTAACTTACTATTTGGGTTGTCAGATGAGTCGGATCCACCATCGGTTCTGAAAGAACGGTCTGAGTCTGCCGAGTCATCGTCACTGTTTGCATCATCGCTGTTGCTGCCGAGAAGATCTGCAATCTGATGGGAGGAGTAAAGAAAAAAAAAATAACGTTAATGGGGATCCTTCACAGCAAAAACCTGGTACACTACAAGAAACATCTGGACAAGGTACTGCATGTATCAGGGCATGTAAAATGCACCGTTGGGCTAGTAAATCTAGCAAGTGGTAAAAAAGAGTTAAACACATAATTTTTTCCGGAGCTGATGATGGAGCTAAGGAGTGAACCATCTCACTTCCTTCTCATCTCAGTTGAGAGTTACAGATGCGCAGCCAGTAGGCAACCTCCGGTTCTGAGAAGTGAAGCCAGTGCTGAAGTGCCATAAACTTGCATTCTTTTTAATAGCCAGCAGGGGGCGACTCCTCTGGTTGCAAAAAGAAGTCTGATTGTATAGAAGTCTCTGAGATAATGACCCTACTTCTCACTTGATTTATTACCTCAGTAAACATTGTAAACATGAGTTTATGGTCTCAGTTGCTAGTTTCAAGTCTTCTTCAATACAGCATGATGTTCATTTAGTAAATTATGGTCCGATTTAGAGTCAAATAGACCATAAAGCAGGGGATGCTTTAGGGCGTGGCTACCTTGTGATTGACAGGTCGCTACTACGGCGTTGTCCGGTCCAGGTGTTGTCCGTGTTTTCGTCCTACAACTTTAACCCTTTAAAGCTGTATTTGAAACCACCTACTACATACTACTGACGAACGCAGTATGCAGTACATACTGCATGATGAGATCTCGGAAAAGTTTACTGAATCCATCGAAAAATATTTTTGCCACCATTTTGAACTTCAAATTGGCAGTAACATTTTAAAGTCACAGTGTGGTTGATATCATGTGTTTCCTGTTTCATGTGAACCAACTGTCAAAATAGCTCATACTCAACATGACGATATAGATTAGTGTACATTTACTAAATATTAGATAGTGTAGTTAAGGTAATAGTAAAATTGGAAGATTTTAATGTCTGATCTCGGTATGCAATGAAATCACATAAGATTCAATTAACTAATATTTTAAATGACAAATATTTTTATAATATTTTATAACTATTTTAAGGATTGTAGTATTGAGGAGAAATTATATGTAAACCAGGTGGAGATAAAACAGAAACATGACTGTGATGTAATCAGGCTTCAGCTCTGGTTTTGAGTTCGGTTACCTCTTCATCTGTGGGAGAGATTCCTCCGCCCTCATTTTCTAGGTCGTCGTTATTGGCCAGTTCCTCTAAGAGCGGGTCTGTGTCCATATCATCATCGTCATCATCGTCATCATCATCTGTGTCTGAGGAATCATCATCGTCCTGGTCCTCATCATCCTGGAAGATGACACAACACACAATATGCATTAAAGACAAAACACTGCTAAGTCACCATTAAAGTGGCAGTAGGCAGTATATTTTTGGCATCATTGGGCAAAAATTACATAATAATCTTTCAGCATATTGTAATTCAAGTGTTCTGAGAGAAAACTAGACTTCTGCACCTCATCATGGCTCTGTTTTCAGGCTTTATAAAATATAGCCCGTGACGGCAGACTTTGACCAATCACAGGTCATTTCAGAGAGAGAGAGCGTTCCTATTGGCTGTGCTCTGGTCATGTGAGCAGAACTTGGCGTTCCTTTACCAGATTTTACCATGGCGGCGGCGTCACAAACTTTCTCATTTTACAGCTAAACAGTACACTACAAGATGTTTCTGAAAACATTTTAGGCGAGAAATAGGCATTACAGTAACAGAATATTGATTCATATTTGATCAGCGCTGCCTAGTTTGACCGTTTGGTCGGAGTTCGCGAGTGATTGACAGCAGGAAAACAACCTCTGACTGGTTGTTTTCCTCGGTAAGTGAAATCTATCAGATGCCGTTAGGAGCACCGGAGGACACAGTAGGACACAGAGGAACATGATTTTTTTCAGATTACCTGTTTCATGTACTACTGTCACGATACAGCGACCGTTTTATAAAAATTACTTTTTTTAATCATATTTGCTCCAATCTCGCCTACTTCAGCTTTAACCTGACTCTCAGGTATCACAAGAAAAGATTGATGAGCCACATGATATTTCTCCATAATGGGTAATTAATACATTAAAATGTTTAGCATGTATGTAGTCAGAGAAGTCCTGGAGTCAAATATATCAGTCATTGTCAGGAGTTGTTTATTAAATTTTTTTCCAGCAACCCAAAAATCAAAGAATAAAGACATTTCCCTATTTTCTTTTTCATTTATAACGGACATGTAATGTTTTATACTTCTGGTGAATATAATCCAATCAATCTTATTTCCATATATGTATTTTGTATATATAGTTCCCTTTGTCAACACCTTATTTTAAAACCGTGCACAGTCAGACGTGCATACTTCCTCTAACTTCGCCAAGTCCGTCGCTAGCTCTTACCGTTAGCTCCGTTCTCTTTATACATCCATGGTCAGCTCCATCGGGGCCGTTTGAATGCATTCAACATAAATGTCAGTATATGGGTGCTCTACAGTTGTAGCGTTGGCCGATTTGAACACGGAGATGAGAGTGACGGCTGGCTTGACCGCACGTTACGATACGATAACATTTCCTGTCCATGACAGAGTTAGCATGCAGCTTTAGCCATGACGTCTAGCTCTGCTTTTCCTGCAATGTGTGAAACCCAAAGTGTTTCCATACTTTACTGTATGTGTAGTGTTTACCACTTTGGATTTAACATGTGCAGGTCGTATCCATGCGGACTCTCTGCCGTATCTGCCAGTTTCTGCTCACTACGGCCGGCTACTGTTTGTTTTGGTTGACGGATACGGAACGGATATGACGTCACGTTACTCAGACTACAACAATAAAAGCGGTAACTTCCTTCTACCTCCACATAGACTCAAATGAAGCAAATATAGTAATTCTGGCATTCAAAAATCAATTTCAAAATCGTAAAAAGAAATCGCGATATGTAGGTGAATCGATTTTTTTTCCCACCCCTACATTTTGCCCTTCTGGTTAGATACTAAACTGCATTTCGTTGTACTCTCTGCATTGAAAATAAAGTTGAATCTAATCTAATATACAGAGGCATACACACAAACAAGACACTGCAAGCGTTGAATTGTCATCCTCCAAACTGTTAAAAAATAAACTTCCTGCTCTGAGACAACTACCTACCCAACAAAGACACCAACATCATACTCTGTTCTGTTCATCTCACCTGATCATCATCGTCTCCCTCTTCTGCCAGTTTCTGTCGTCCAACCTCGTACAGACGACACACCGTGTCCAAGCTCACTGTGTCCTGGTTCTACGGGGTCAATGTGTAAAAAGACATATACAAACAATGTTGGTGTATCTGTGGTTTCACATGTTTTTCTATTAAATTAAAACTAGACTAAAGAAACAAAACAAAGAAATCTGGTAAAAATGATTGTTTTCATTTTTTTCAAAATAAGTAATAAGAACATTTATAAATATGAAACAATTAGTCAACTAACTGATCAGTTTATCAACAGAAAATTAATGAATAAATGAATGAATTAAAAAAATTAATTAATTAAAAAAAGATCGATGTAATCATTTCCAAAATTCACAAAATGTTTTTATCTTGTGAAATATTCTGCTTCAATCCATATTTGTTGGCGTTTAGCCTTTCAAAAACAACATTTTCACTGCGGTCGGAAAACTGATTGCTCTCCTGCTTGTCGCACACAGAGGAAGGCATGCACCTGTATTAACGGGGCGATCTAGCAGCAATCTAACAGCAGCACCATAAATTACATTTATATAACCACAATAACAAAAAAATGTGATGACGTCATAAAATATGACGACAGACATTCAAAGCTTTATTTGAAAACCACATTCTGTAAGACATTTGGTACAGCCCTATACTTATACTATACTACCTATACTTACTTGGAGCCAAAGAGTTTTACTGATGAGAAAGACCATAACAATTTTCATCAGATACAGTATCTCTGTTTTTTCAGAACTGGTTCTTATAATCTGTACTCGTGTTGTCCGCTAGACTCCATGATGGCATGAGAACATGCCCACTGTTCAGGTGTTACTTCCAACATGAACACAGGTGAGTTTGAAGATGAAAGTCAAGCAACGTACCTCAATGACAGCCAGGTAGCAGTCTTTGGTGTCGGTGCACAGGTCAAAGATGTTCCTCTTGACGTCCACTGTGGCTGAAAAACAAAACAAAAACAAGTTCTGAATTATAAACTAAAATCAAGGTGAAATAAATAGTTACCGTCTTACGAGTAACTGGAACGGAAAAACAGGAGAAACAAATCTGCTGTGTGATAATGACATGTACTGTAGTTGACCAATGAGATTCAAGTCTGCAATAAACAGGAAGTGCAGCCTACTAATGGGCTTGTAGTCTGTGGCATCGAAGGTTCTGAAGGATGAACCGAAGGGACTCTTCATCTGATGGTCCATAGCGTCATCCTCATCATCGGCCTGCAGCATTGCTGTATGTACATGTGTGTGGGAGGGGGAGTAGACATTGACAGTCAGTAATGTCAGTAATGTCAATAATAAGTGAGACACACATGCAGCTCAAACAGTATCGTGTTCTCTGTTTCACACCAACAGCCGTACCTCCATACATGATGGTGGCGTTGCTGTTGAAGACCAGTCTGCACTGGTCCAGGGCAGGGACAGTGTGCAGGAGGTGGAAGGTCCTCAGGTCCCACTGACACCTGCTGTCAAGGCGGACAACTACAGAACAGTACACATACAAACTGACTGGCTCCCTGCATCTCTTTATGCTTGCCAACTGTTAAACTTACAAGACTTTGATTAAATCATCTGACCATGCACATTTGGATTTCATAACACTCTATTGGAAGTGTTGTCGCTGAAGGGATAGTTTGGATTTTTTTCAAGTGGGGTTGTATGAGGTACTTATCCATGGTCAATGTATTACCTACAGTAGTTTGCAGGCGGCACGCCCCCAGTCAGACAGCCCTTTCTGACAGGGAACTGAAGCCGTTATCGCTGCTCTCCTCAAAGCCACCAGACTTCTTTGACAAAAACAGTCATTTTACCTCGCAGAACACAGGTCTACCGCTGCCTCGATCAGTTAGTTAGTCTGTGTTATTGTGTGACTTTGGTAAATCCGAACTAACTAAAGTCACACGATAACACAAACAAACTAACTGATCGAGGCAGCGGTAGACCAGCAAGCCCTGTGTTCTGCGAGGTAAAAGTACTGTTTTTTTTTCAATAGAATCTGGTGGCACTGAAGTGAGCTTAGATAACGGCTTCAGTTCTCCGTTGGAAAGGGCTCTCTGACAGCAAGGTAAAGCGGTGAATATATTCTAAATATAGCGTATACTGTTACTGATTTTTTTTAGGTGTAAAATCCAGCCCCGTCCACAGCAGTACATTGCTTTGCTCCCATGCTGATACTTCTGTCTGTTTCACCAAGCTGGGGGCGTGCCGACCGTCATCTACTGTAGGTAATACACTGCCTATGGATAAGTACCTCATACAACCCCACTTCAAAACACCCAAACTATCCCTTTAAGATAGAAAAATATGTTTTTTTTAGAAGTCTTAATACATCATTACTTCGAAATGTTAACATATTTGTAGCATAAACAGTATCCTTCATAATCAGACAAATGTAAACAGCAGAATAAATACTAAACTTCAAACATGAAGACTTGAAGGAGTTGTCTGATAACACACAAACCCCGTAGACATGTCATTACACTTCAGTGTTTGTAGGGATTAAACAAACAAGATGCATGGTGAATCAATGAGTTTAGAGGTACTGGTAGTTTGATTTTGTTACGTTTGGACAGAGCCAGGCTAGCTGTTTCCCCATTTCCAGTTTTTGTACTTGTACATAGGCACTTCAAGACAAAACAGATGATCCACTGACATAACCAAGAATTGTTTTCAAGTTTTCAAGTCTGATGTAGTTTTTGCCATTTAGCTTTATGCGTATTTAAAAAGGTCAACATGGCTACAAATACAAAAGAGGATCATTATGTTAAAAAGTAGTTTAGAGTATAAAAACCACTAGAGGTGGGGGAAAAAAACGATACAGCAAAGTATCGCGATATTTTGTGTGGCAATATTGTATTGATACACGGACGTGTCAAGTATCGATCTTGTATTATTTAAACTATTAACCTCTTAACGATCCAACGGCCCGGGCCCGGCGTGCAGATACTAGTATCATATGAAACAAGAAAACTTAAAGAATCCATTGGTACCAACCATGGCATGTTAGAGTGTAGGGACGAACGCTAAATAATGCACCAAAGTTGCGCAAAATTTTGGCGAAGGAAAACTGGCATGGCCATTTTCGAAGGGGTCCCTTGACCTCTGACCTCAAGATATGTGAATGAAATCTCTGAGATGAACAAAGTGAAAACTGTATCTTATTAGATAAAACAGATGTTAACAAAACTACATGATTTGCAATAATAAATCGCAATATATAGATCTTATCGCAATACTCAAAAAATCGCAATAAGATCGTACCGTGGGGCCTAAAAACCACTAAGTCTGCAAATTTCCCCACTTTGGGACTAATAAAGGAATATCTTATCTTATCAGAGGATACAACCTCAGTGTTGATGATGACCTCTAGGCCGTTCGGATGGAAGACGCCGCTGATGTTCATGTTGAACTTGTCAAACTTATGGATGGCCTGTGACGCCCTCACGTCCCACAGCACTCCGTCATTTAGCACCAGGTCGTCGGTGGGGTTGAAGGTGGCACAGTTCCTCTTGTAGTTATTGGCCAGGGCGGGGTCGTTCAGGGTCAGAGTCTTCTGACCCGTCTGGATGTCGTAAATCTGCAGCACACACAAAGAAATGATATGGAAATATAAAAAAATATATTTAAAGGTACAATTTTTCCGCATTAAAATGTCTAAAAACTACTAGACGATGTTAGATATTTTGTTGAGTTGTCTACTTAAATTATCCCAAATGTTTCCAACAATTTCCAAACCCTGAGAAATCTGTAATTTTACTCAAGCTAACAGTTTAATTTGGTCGTCTGTCAATGGCGTCATATCCCCTTATGCATCACATTGTGGTTGTCTGCCAGAAGCTGTCATAAATTGCCTTTTTATCCAGTTTTAAGCCACATTTTTACGATGCACTTTTTAGTAACTATACATTTTAACTGGATGAAGAATTTTAGTCATCGGACGTCTGGATCTTAAATTATCTTAACATATCTTAAATATTATCATATTTTTCATATTACCTCATGCACTACTGTCAGGATATAGTGACCGTTTTATGAAAATAACTTTTTTTTTTTTTTTTAAATCATATTCGATCCAACCTGCCTACTCCAGCTTTAAAAGAGAGAGGACCATAAATGTTGAGTGGGGGATGCCATGCATTAGGAAATTAGCTAAATTGTAATAGGGGAAGAGATGAAAAGAGTTAGAGTACGTTCACTGGTTACTAACATGGAAGAATATGATGCTAGAGTGCAGCAAACTGAAGAAAAAAGGCAGTAGAATTGAGTCGTGGCATTGAGTATTTTGTGTAACTTACGTGTGCGACTTGGTCCTCGGTGCCGATGACTCTGTCCTGACAGTGTTTACTGAACTCGACGTAGTGGTCGTTTACAAATGAGTTCCTGGGACAGAAAGCAAACCATCAGCAACATCAAACATACACCACGAGGAACAATGGACTCTATGGTGGTGAGTAAAGTTAAAACTGTGAGTGTGTGTTTGTGATAGGTTTACTTCAAGCTGAAGACACCATCCATACTCCAGAGAGCAGATAAGGGGACACTCCAAGAAGCAGAGGTGAGCAGCAATTTCCCATCCTGAGAAACACACAAATACATACAAGGTTTAATATGCATTTTTCTTTTCGTTTACATTATATAAATTTAGGGCTGTCAAAGGCAAATTTGTTTTAACGCCACTCATTTCTTTAACGCATTAACGTAAATTGCAGGGTAATTTTAGAAAGAAGATACCATCAGAGGTATCATATGAAACTAAAAAACCTAAGGAATCCATTGGTACCAACCATGTCATACTAGCTTGTCGCGAAGGAAGCTAAATAACGCTCCAAACTTACACTAAATTTTGGTGAGAAAAAACTGGCATGGCCTAATTTCTTTAACGCATTAACGCAATCGAACTTTCAGAGGTTGTAGCGGGCTCAGTTTTAAAGCTAGAAAGAAGATACTGGTATCTTGGTTGGTGAGGAAAAACTGGCATGTCCATTTTCAAAAGGGTCCCTTGACCTCTGACCTCAAGATATGTGAATGAAAATGGGTTCTATGGGTACCCACGAGTCTCCCATTTACAGACATGCCCACTTTATGATAATCACATGCAGTTTGGGGCAAGTCATAGTCAAGTCAGCACACTGACACACTGACAGCTGTTGTTGCCTGTTGGGCTTGAGTTTGCCATGTTATGATTTGAGCATATTTTTTATGCTAAATGCCGTACCTGTGAGGGTTTCTGGACAATATTTGTCATTGTTTTGTGTTGTTCATTGATTTCCAGTAATAAATATGTACATACATTTCCATAAAGCAGCATATTTGTCCACTCCCATGTTGATACGAGTATTAAATACTTGACAAATCTCCCTTTAATTTACATTTTAAACAGATAAAAAATGTGTGATTAATTTGCGATTAATCGCGATTACATATTTTTAACGATTGACAGGGGTAATATTTTTTTACAAAACCTTAAGAGAACCTTGGAATGACATAACTTTAACTACATTACTAAACTTCCCTCCCAGCCTGTCAACCAACATGGCAGCCAGTGGTTTGAAATGTGAACATACCCTGGAGGGTTCGAGGTTTGTGATGGCCGATGTGTGGCAGGTGTAGTTGGCCTCCTCCTCCCCGGAGAAGACATTATAGAATTTGAGGTGACCAGAACAGGTTCCCAGCATCAGGAAACGCTCGCGGGCTGAAAAGGCACAACAGGTGAAACCGCTCTCGTCTCCGTCGCCCTCGTGGAAGACTGACATCGGACGAAACCTAAAGAGATATTTAAAAAAAAAAAGGCAAGGGGAGAGAGACACAAAGACCAGTAGAGAAATGATAAAAGACTCAGACTCATTGTACAATGCAGGTACAGTACCTGTATGCACTCCTGGAGTGGGTTCATTACCTGCTGAATATCAGATGTCTATCCAGACACCCTCTGTCCACACCTCCATATTTCGGGTACAGCACCCTGCTCCCCAGGCGGGCGGTGAAGTTGGGCGATGCCTGTCGCCTCTGCTTGGGCTCGGGGCAGCGGTGGGGGGTGAAAAGGGAAAAGGGGGGGCAGGTGGTGACAGGGTTGGGGCAGCGGGCGTGTTGTTCCCTCAGGTACTCGGTGATGATGCTGTCGAGGGTCGGGGGGGAAGGAAGGTGGCGCTCCAGCTGCTTCTTCATGGCTGGAGTCTGATCAAGAGAGAAAAATGGTCAAGTTTTAGAGTTTGGTGTTTTAAAGGGTTAGCTCAGATTCAAAGTCACACACAATAACACAAACTAACTAACCGATCAAGGCAGCGGTAGAGCAGCAGCTCCCGTGTTCTGTGAGGTAAAATGACTGTTTTTGTCAATGGAGTCTGGTGGAGCATAAATGGATATAACGGCTTCAGTTCCCCGTCAGAAAGGGCTGTCTGACGGCAAGGTAAAGTGGTGAAAAGATTCTAAATATAGCGTATACTTAAAACTAATATTAATTTTGGGTGTCTAAAATACGTTTTGCTGCCGGCACCGTCCACAGCAGTACATTACTTTGCTCCTGTAACTCCTGTCTGCTTCTCCAAACTGGGGGCCATCTACTGTAGCTAATCGGTGACTATGGAGAAGTACCTCATACAACCCCACTTCAAAAAATCAGAACTATCCCTTTAATGCAGAGCTATGGATCAAAATCTAAATTACTTCACTAACTTTAATGCAATTCTACTTTGTGCAGGAAAATCTAAAGCTGGGATCAAACCCAGTATTGGCAGATATTCAGTATCAGAGGACTTGGATAAAAAGACCAACACAAGTTCTCAAAGCCAAAGGTGACTTACGCTTAAGTTACTACCATATATAACTTTTAACAGTCCAAAATGTACAATGATATAAAACAGAGAAAAAGCAGGAGAAACAGAGAAACTGGAACTAGAGTAAGTGTAGCATTTTTGCTTGATAAATGATTGAGTGATTAATAAAAATTGTTGTTGATTGATATTGTGTCAATCCACTAATCAATTAACGGTTCCAGCTTTAATGAATAAATAAATACTTTAAAAAAAACAAAAAAAACAAAATGCATCACTGACCTGTATGAAAGCACCGTGGTCAGACTTCTGTTTCAGTGCGCGAAGCTTTTTTCCTGAGTTGCATTGGGCCACCGGGCGTTCCCGTGTGAACAAAATCCGGCCAACCAGATGTGGGCTCTGCCCATGAGATGCGGGATGAGGAGCAGGAGCAGGAGGAGGAGGGAGGGTGGAAGTAGACGAAGAGGAGCATGAGGGGTGAGGAATGACGAGGGAACGAGAGGAAGAGGGAGTGGAGGAGCAGGAGGAGGAGGCTACAGCAACTGAGGACACAGGAGAAGTTCCAACATGGCCGGAAATGCGAGCTGCGATCCCGCCAGCTAACCGGCAAGTCCTGGGAATCATTGGGGAGGAGGAGGAGGAGGGGGGAGGGGTGACACAGGAGGAAGAGTTCGGACAGAGGGATCCAAAGGACAAATTTGCCTCTTTGACGAGCGTGTTCGCCGTGTCGTGGAGCCCTTTAGCCACGAGGTGGTTCCTGATCAGCACGAAGAGCTCCCTCTCAGAGAAGGTGATCCGTGACTGGGCGACCACGTTGGCCCTCTGCAGACGAGCCAATGAGACGTCGCTGCCCATGAGGAGAGGCTTGCCTGAGACTCGCTCGGTCAGCTCGGCGGCATATCGGCAGAAACGGACGTGCTCGCTTCGTTTGTCCTGCAGCACTGGTTCCTTCATCAGCTAGGGAGGTAAAAGAACAACACATGAGTATTTGTGGGAGATAAGGAATCGTACTTCATGGTGTGGTGTTATTGTTATGTTACAGTTATTGCTTTCTGAGAAGCATCCACCTTTCGGCTCATAAAATATGAGAATGAAACACTGAGCAGACAAACACAAACCTCCTCCATTGTTGCATTATCCTCCAAATTAAATTTTTAATTTAACAATATCAAATCTTTGTTTTTTATCTACATCTAGTCAGTAATGTGCACATAACAGCAGTAAAACAGTTGCAGCACAGCAGAAGACAAACTTAATCAAACGCCAGCGAGAAGAGGCGAGTCTTCAGCAGCGACATAAATGATTCTACAGTCTGAGCTGTTTTAATATGAAATGGTAAGCTGTTCCAGCGATTAGGGGCGGCCACCGCAAAGGCTCGGTCGCCTCTGTTTTTAAGTCTACTTCTGGGGACATCCAGGAGCATCTGATTGGTCGACTTCAGTGCTCTAACTGGAGTATGGAGGTGCAACAGTTCTGCTAGATAAGGTGGTGTCAGCCCATTTAAAACCTTAAAAACAAGCAATAATCTTAAAATCAATCCAGAAACGGACAGGAATGCCAGTGGAGGGAGGCCAGAACTGGTGATATGTGATCATGTTTTCTTTTTCCAGCGAGAAGGCGAGCAGCTGCATTTTGTACTAACTGCAGACAACGAAGAGACGACTGTTGTAAACCCACATACAAAGAATTACAGTAGTCTAACCGAGAGGTAATAAAAGCATGTGTAACTCTCTCAAGATCCCTGGGAGACAGATAGGCCTTTACCTTGGCTAAGAGTCTTAACTGGAAGTAGCTGTTTTTTACAACTGAGCTAATTTGTTTCTCCAATTTGAAGGAGCCGTCAAAAATCACGCCAAGATTTTTAATAGAAGGTCAATTTAGGGGAGCAAAAGGGCCACGAATAGCAACCGAGGCATCTAATAGGTCAGGTCGCCCAAACATAATGATCTCAGTCTTATTTTCATTAAGATTGAGAAAGTTTAGATCCATCCAAGTTCTGGTTCATCATTTAAACAGAAAAGGATCTAGATCCAGATCTGCACTAAACAGCGATGGATGTGTGGCAGATTTTTTCATTCACATAAGTGTAGTAGTTAAGAAATGTCTTTTAAAATTTGTAAATTAACTGCCACTGTGGCTGGTGGATTCCGAAATCTACCAGCCACTCAATGGATTACCAATGTTTTTTTTGCTGGTGAGTGAGGCAAATCTAGCAACCACTTGCATATTTTACCAGCATTTGGCTGGTGGCTGGTGCTAATTTCCAACCCTAATTGGACAAATTCAAATTTAGACCTGATGATGGCACTTGATGAAAATTAGCAGCACCAAAGTTATTACAATTCATTCTGAGGGGAACGGGATATCTGTATTAAATTTCATGGCAATCCATCTGATAATTGTAGAGGCATTTCAGTCTGGACCAAAGCGGTGGACCGACTGACAGTCGGATTGCAGTAGCAATTATTCAACATGCAACATGATGTTCTGCATTTAGCTTCCGTACTTGTGTTGGTTATTTTTGTCACAAAGTGTTTCTGATCTTGTCCTCACCTGTTGAATGTGGCTGCTGGTGAAGAGCGGCAGTTTGCTGATGATCTGTCTGATCGCCGAGCTGCGAGAGAGTCCAACCAGAGCCTTGCAGGCCAGAGCACGGATCAGGTCTGCATCTGTGATGGGCATCTTCACCGACAGCAGAGACAGAAGCACCTGGGAGGGACAGATAGGGAGAGTGTGAGATGGTCCATGACACCGGGGAATGCAAAACTTCTTCCTGTTTTCTAATATTTCATTCGATTAGAAGAAAGATCAAAGCTCCTTTCGTTCTCACCTTTATACCATTGTTGTTCTGCACCATTTGCCACATGTGGGCCAGCACTCTGTTGTGGGGAGCGGGGGGCTGCTGGGGGTGGAGGGTCGGCCTGAGGGGGGCGACAGCAAAAGCACCCACAGTGTTCAGGCTCTGGTCTGGAGCGCACACACAGTTTATTATCACCTGGGGTGGGACAGAGGAGAAGGTGGGAGTTGGGATGGTGTTAAGGTCAGCATCAGAATTTAAATTAGACTGTTGCACAAACTGATAATCGCCCTGAGAGGATGAACTTAGGCATAGCGGTGCTTTGATGATGTTTATCATGATGACGTTTAGCAGGTATAATCTTTACCATTTTCACCATCTTAGTTTAGTGTACTAGCATGCTAACATTTGTTAATTATCAGTAAACATAAAGTAGAGCTGAGGCTGATGGGAATGTCATTAGTTCTGCAGATATTTGGTCATAAACCAAAGTATTGGACACATTAAAATCTTGACCTGATGATGGCACTCGATGAAAAGTAAGAGGATCACCAAAGGTATAACAATTCATCCTGAGCGGAACATAGATGTCTGCACAAAATGTCATGGCAATCCATCCAATAGCTGTCAAGGAATGTCACAAAGGGTGTGTTCGCATATTTAGTCCTTTTTAAAACGAACCAAACTCAGTCCTCCTTAGAGTGGACCAACAGAAAAGGGACTCAGATATTTTTGCATTCACATTGTCAGTTCATTTGAAAGAGGACTCAGTTCTGTTTCTGGTCCACTTCAGCTCTGATGGAGCCTCAGTCTTCTCTCTGTTCACACTATAGTTCCTGCCTTCATCACTGCTGGTCAATGCTTTCCCCTCCGAACTCAGACCACCTTCCGAGGTGGTCTGAGTTCGGTTCTCTTTCAGAGGGATCTGAGTTCTTTTGGAGTGTTCACATATGCGCAAAAAATGCTGACTAATCGCTCGGAGTTCGTTTGGAGGGCTGAAAGGGAACAAGTGTGAAAACACCCAAAAAAACAAAAATATTAACCTGCTGGTGGCGCTAGAGGAAAAGTCAGAGGATCACCGAAGTCAGTATGATTCATCCCCTGGGAACCATGAATGTTGTCAACAACATTTAATGGCAATTCTTCCAAAGGTTGAGATATTTCAGTCCGGACCGAACTGGTGGACACACCGACCCACATTGCTATGTCGCTAGTGTGGCTACCAAACAGCATCAGTCATTGATTAAAACCATCTGCTTACTTGTAGTGCAGACTTCTGGATCTCAGCATCATTGACGAACACCTCGCCCTCGACGACACCCAGGATGATGCTCATACCTGCAGCAGATATAAGAGACACATCGATGCACATCCAGTAAAAAAGACCTAAAGGCTGAAACTGTGAGGGAACTGATGTTCTACTGACCCACAGTGGAGACAGCCGACCTGGTTTCATCCAGAACTTCTACAGTTTCCGTCAGCACCAACTGGACCTTGGGAACCACCATCAGGATGGCCATGATGTCCAAGGCATAACGCACTGTGTCACTCCTGGACAGACAGACACAAAAAGAGAGAGACGGAAATGGAAGAAAAAGGGTGCAGTTTTTTTTATTCTGCATTTGAAAAACTGAATGATTTACATAAAGTGAACAGAGGTATTCCTTCCTACCATTTCTTGCCTTAAAACTTAAAACACCGAGGTCACACAATAACACAAACAAACTAACCGATCGAGGCAGCGGTAGACCAGCAACTCTCGTGTTCTGCGAGGTAAAAGCACTGTTTTTGTTAATGGAGTCTGGTGGCTTTGAAGAGAGCATCAATCACGGCTTCAGTTCCCCGTTGGAAAGGGCTGTCGGCAAGGTGAAGCTGTGAAATATTCTAAATATAGCGTACACGTCAACTGATATTGATTCTTTCAGGTGTCTAAAACACGTTTGGCTGCTGCCCCTGTCCACAGAAGTACATTGCTTTGCTTCCGTGATGGTACTCCTGTCTGTTTCTCCAAAATGGGGCGTGCCGACCGCCATCTACTGTAGGTAATACTCCGAGTATGGATAAGTACCTTACGCAATCCCACTTCAAAAAACCCGAACTATCCCTTTAAGTGATCGAATCCTGACTGTCCCCAACTACTGACAGCATACTTGTGCGTGCAACCTTACCTGCCATAGTAAGTCCTCCAGTCACAGGCTGCAGATATGAGCTGCAGCATTAAAGGGACACAGGACAGTTTGTAGAAAACCTCTACTGGTTCCCAGTAGAGCTGAGGAGATCCACACTCGATGAGAAAGTCCATCATCTCAATCACCTGCTCCCTGGTGTACGTATATGCCTGGAAACGGGGAGCCGCGCACACACAAATACAGTATAAGGTGTAAGAAGATGAACGCACCGTATTCTTTATAAGGTTTACTGTACAGACAGGATGATGATAAATACACCAAATACCTTATAAAATGGCTGCTGCGGAACAATGGTGCCTTCGTCTGATGTGTGCAGAGACTGTTTGACCTGTTCAGCCTTCACTGCCAGGTGAGCCTCAAAGAACCTGAACAAAGTCATCAAGGATCAATTAATGCTCAGTCACAGTGTTATTTCAAACACCTGTAATACACCTGGCATTTAAAGGGACTGTATGTAAGTTTTACAGCTATAAACGTTTTTTTTTATTGCCAATGTGTGGACAGGTTGTAACCTAACCTAAAAGATGAGACCTTTCTTAGTTTCCTCTATCAGCCTGTAGACTGCTTTTAAGGTACAATGAGTAGGTACTGTTATGTATGAGGCAGAGTTCTTCAAAACAACTGCAGTGTGTCAGCATGTTGTATCAAGGAAGATTTCAAACCCCTTTATAACATCAGCATGAAGTAAATAAAAGTTTAATTGATCCACTGAATTCAATCCATCCATCCATCCATCCATCATACTGTAGTACCTGCGCAGGGCCATGCAGGTATGTTTGGCTGTCTGTCGGTTGGCGAACACCTGGTCATCACTCATTATGGACACCTCATTCCCTGTGTTTAGGATCTGCAAAGTACTGACCTACAGGGAGGTTTACAATTCAGACTTTTGTAAGAGGTACCACAATTAATTCACCAAAAATATTTAAAATGCAACTTGCTCCACATTTAAGGCATTGCGGCCACCTAAGATTAAAGATTTAGCGCTGACCAAGTTGATGAGCCTGCGCAGGCCGTCCTGGTGGTCGAAGAGCTGCAGCACCGCTCTGAAGGAGAAAGAGATGGAGAAGAACATGGTGGCGTGGCAGACGCCTGAAGCGTGGGACGACTCCAGCAGCCACAGAGCGTAGGACACCATGTCTGACAGCACGCCGTCTGGGAGCGTGCACACCTAAAAAAAACACGAAATAAAAAAAAACCCTAAACATTTGTGAAGATGAACCCAATAAAAGCCTTTTGCTGTTTTGTTTTCTTGATTAATGACTGAACGATAACCGTGATTAACCTATTTTGCCTGTTGATCGACTATTTAACTAATTCTTTCAGCAACAGACATTCTAACCTTAACTTAAAGTTAAACCCTTAAAATAACCGCTTAAAGAAAACAGCAGCACTTGTGATTTGCAAAATCATCCTCGTTTGATGGTCAAATACTCAAACCAGCTGTGTATGTGTGCGTCTCTCGTCTGTGTGTTAACCGTACCCTCTCCATAGCATCTTGATTGTATGCCAGGTAGTACAAGCAGAGTGAAACTCCAGTCGCTGCCATAGAAGGCCTCGGGATCTCCAGAAGTTTCTGCACTCCTCCGTGAGTGATGAACTCTGCTGCAAATTTCTTATGGAGGAGCAGCGAGGCCAGATACTGAAGAGACAGAGGAGATGAACTCAGTTCATATACAGCAAATGTGTACAGCACACCATGCTCATGACAGACATTTGTTCGTTTTTAATAATCCACACGAATGAGAAATCTGATTTTAAACTAACAACACTGTAGCGATAAAGAGGCAGTGTAACACATAAAACAATGCATCGGGTTTCATTGAGGTACCATAAAAAGTCTCTATACAAGGAAAACAAAGACTTTTATTATTTGTCTACAAAATAATACAAAACAAGAGATCAGTCTGGCTGTTACATGGACTGTTAGAGCCTGCCGTCCTCAAGGGCAATAGTATTCTAAAATGTCTCTTGATTTGCGGTTTAGGGTGTCGTCCGTTCATTATCCAGACAAAGCTTCCCTTACCACAGATTCTGCAGTGTTCGCCAAATTAAATTAAATACTTTTTTACACCTTTTAAATACCACGTAGAATGTAACCGAATACATTTTTCACAGTCATCCCAGTCGAAGAATGAAGGAAAAACAGTAGGGACAATAAGCCTATAATTACTTAGTAAGTACATAAACGTATTGACAGTTGTATTTATATCACATTTTTGTCAGTACTTCCCAGCTGTATAAAACAAGAATTCCTATCATATGTCTTTTAAAGAATAGAGTTTACTTGACTTAAATGTGTTACACAAATATACTTGAATAATAAAGCAAACAACTGTATTAAATAGAGAGATGACTGAACGGGATATCTAACTATTTACTGACTCTGCTCTTTCTTTTATAAATATGGTGTCGATTGTTGTATTCAAAGCACACCAACACATCAGATTTAAGAGCAGTGATGGGTGACATTTGAACTGGGAGACCCGGGAAGGATCCAAGTCTATGGAAACAACTACATGACTTGTTTTGGTGGCTTTTGACGATGACATTCTTACCAGGAGGGCATCGAAGGTGAGCTGGACATTTTTGGTCTGCCTGAGGTCTATGTAGTTCATCAGCAACGACCGGGTGTCCAGCTGCATGAAGGCGGCGAGCAGCTGGGCAGAGGAGAGAGAGATTATTTATTTGAAATTTAAGAAGAGATTAAAAGATGGATGTCTGAAGATACTCAAAGAACCCGCTGCAGCCTGCAGAGGAAAGCATCTACACTGGTTCTAGAGAGGAACACTTTCACTATATGAACACACATTTTAAGGACTGCTGTTGTTATTTGTGTTATTTAAGTCGTAAAGAGCAAGTTGTGGCTTGTTTCGAGAGTCTCACCTCCTGGTAATCTCCGAGCGGCGTCAGATACTGCAGGATGAGCCTCTGCTCCATGGCCGGGCTCAGCGGTGAGAGGCTGTACTCGGTGCCGATCACCATGGAGCTCATCTCGGACCAGGACGTGCTGCCGGACGGCTGCTCGCTGGAATCGTTCCTCTCCGCCTCCTCCTCCTCGGTCCTGCAGAAGGAGGAGGTGAAGTTGAGTTTCTGCTTGGCCTTCCTCCCGTTCTCCGTTACCGCCCGTCTCTTCCCTCCTCTTCCGTCCTGCCTGTCCTCCGTCTCCCTGGGGGCGGGGCTCGGGGCCGGCCTCGCTTGGTAAACAAAGTCTGGAAGCAGGCGCGTGGAGCTGGGTCCGCCGTTTTTCTGGGCCGAACAGAGCCTTGAAAAAGGCTTTGAATTAGCCTTCGACGCTGACCTGCTGCTCTCCCCGTCTCTCTCTTTTCTCTCTCCCTCCTCTCCCGCGTCTTCCCCCTCAGTCTTGTCGTGCTGGTCTGTTGAATTGCTTGAAGTTTGGGTGGCTTCAACCTGAGAGTCCTGAGGTAGATTCTGGGGCGTCTTGGCGAAGTGACTCTTGGCCTCTTCAGTTTGCAGCTCATGCAGGCGCCGAATCATGATCGGCACCTGGGTGTTCGGAGGAAACAAGTTATGTCATTAGAATCATGAGATGTTTTTTAAGATGGGTGGATGGTGGTAGGGCTGGGCAATTGATCAAATTCTATTTTCAATTCAGATTTGGACATCCAACGATTACGAAAACAAGATTAAACGATTATTGCGCCGAATTCCATTTCGAGATCAATGATGCTCTTGTTTTGTCTTGTGTTATAAATCCGACGCAGCCCTTTCATTTACAGCGGTGTGCTCTCTCTCAGCGGGTGAACGGCTGCCTGGTGTGGGAGGATCCCCTCGTGGGACCTTTCCCGGGCGCTGGCTGACCCTCGCCGGATGCAATTGATGCGGTGCGCGACCGGCCCAAGGTCGGCTTGGAAAGGCCTGGGGTCAAAGTGGCGTCTGCAGCTGTGAGCTTTAGAGCACCCCCTCGCCTGGACCTCCCCGCGGACCACAGTGTCCACAGTGCATCAGGGGTCTAAGGCGATGTCGGCAACCCACCCGACTCGTCTTGCACAAAGTAGAGAGCACAAAGATCTAGCCTCTTATTTTGGCTCAAAGTGCGCCAGATGCACTTTGCATTTAACTTTAAAATGTCAAAATGTTCTTTCTAAATGCATGATGTTTCCAAAGATAATTAATAATCGTGTTAAATAACCGTGATCTCAACACTGACCTAAGTAATCGTGATTATAATTTCTGCCATAATCGAGCAGCCCTAGGTGGTGGTAATAATATTTTATACTAATAGTCACATTGCTTACACATAAAAGAATGATCCCAGTCACTTCCACACAGTGAGACATACAGCTTACTAATTAAACACCGGTATCAGATCGGTACTCGGTATCGGCCGATACCCAAAGCCCAGGTATCGCTATCGGTATCAGGACTGAAAATGTCGGTCGGCTCTAACAAAATAACATGCTATTTAATTTCAGTTGGACTCTAACATCCTCTACGAGAAGGTGGAGGATTTAAGTCAATAAAAGTATCAAACAGCAGCACCTGATGTGCAAACTTTAATTAATTTGTGAGTAAATACAGTATTTAGTGCGGTGAATGACAGGATGTTTGTATGTAAACACGTGTGTGTGTGTGAGACCTACCAGCTGAGCGTTCTCCTCTCTGTAGCTGGCCGCCACTTCCTGGTTGCTCATGGCTCTGGCGAGCAGGCCCGTGGCGTAGACGCACAACGGTCGCTCTGCTTCACGAGCCCAGGTGAACAACTTCTCAACCAGACCTTCCTGTCACACACACACACACACCACACAGCTGACTCATTCACAGGTGATCAGAGGCACTTTACAACACTAACACTTTACTTTAAAGCTGCAGTTGGTAACTTTGAGCAAATATGATATAAAGTAGTTTTTATAGAACTGTCATTGTATCCTGACAGTAATGCATGAGACAGATAATCTGTGTCTTCCGTGTGCTACTAATGGCATTTGCAAGATTTCACCCCCGAACCAAAACAACCAATCAGAGCCGAGGAGTCTCTACAGCAGCTGTCAATCACTGCTCGCAAAACATGCAAACTCCAATCAAATTGTCAAACTAGGCAGCGCTGATCAAATATGAATCAAGATTCTGTTACTGTGATCTGAGTTCACGAGTTTCGTGAGCAGTGATTGACAGCTGCGTTAGAGACTGCTTGGCTCTGATTGGTTGTTTTACTTTGGCGCTGTGAAAACTTGCAAATCCTATTAGGAGCACACGGAGGAGGCAGAGGATCATGATTTGCACAACTGTCAGGATCTAGTGACCGTTTTATAAAAATAACTATCTCTCATATTTGCTCAAAGTTACCGACTGCAGCTTTAAACCCCCGTCTATTTAGCATTTATAAGCAGCATATTAACATTTAATAAATGGTTTATAACACACTATAATGTAGTTGTACGCTGATATAAATGTTTTTTTTTTTTTTTTTTTTAAACAACCTTTCATTGTGCACCGTCTAATAAAACCGAGCCATCTTTGATCTTTTGAGGTTTTACCTTCTCTTGGAAGACGACGGCGGTCTCCAGGCCCGGCATGATGTTCTGAAGCAGACGGCAGGCGGCTGTGTTGAGGCTCAGCTCTCTGCTGGTCATTATATACGTGTCCATCAGCTGGAAAACAAATCAAAGTGATTCAAATTTCTTTATTTACCAACATAAATACAATCAATAAAAGACAATGTTACCTTATTTTAAAGGGGACCTATTATGCTTTTGTGCTTTATCCCTTTCCTTTAGTGTGTTATATAATTTTTTTGTTTATGTAAAAGGTCTGTAAAGTTACAAAGCCCAAAGTCCATGCCAAAGGGAGTTACTCTCCACAACATTAAAGCTTGTAAACATGTTCTAATAGAAACACAAAATACAAGTATGAACCTGAAAATAAGCATAATATGTCCTCTTTAAAGTTATTTATTCATGTGTCTATATTTTTGAATGAATGAAGTGAAACAAAACGGCAATTCAGGCTAACTGCTAATGAGACGTTCCTTTTTTTGCTGTTATTTTCATTAGGTTTTCTACTCAACTACGGACAAAGCTGATTATAATTGTGTCATGTCGTGAAAGGACATTGTTGTGCATGACCTGCAAAGACTTTGTATGGCTGATTAAATACATTGTAAATAATGGATGGATATTTGACCAAGCATATTGCTTTGTTTCACTAAGAAACTACAGTTGTCAACAAGTAACAATGAATATTACAGATGAAACAATTAGTCGATTAATCAATTAGTCTAGAAAATGAATCGAATTAAAGTCATTTTCAAGCAAAAATGTAAACCATTCTCTTGTTTCAGTTTCTCAAATGTGAGGATTTTCTCTGTTTTATATCATTGTGAACTGAATATCTTTGGGTTTTAGAATGCGATGGACATTTTTCACAATTTTTTGACATTTTACAAATCAAATGACTAATCGATTAATGATTCATTGAGAAAATAATCATTAGTTGCAATTATGAATGAATATGTGTATTTAATTCCAAACACATTATGTTCATTTTAGGGAATAAAACAGTCAATAGATCCCCCAAAAGACCAGGAGATTAATAAAACAAAAGAAATCAATTGTAAGTGTGTGTGAGATTCATACAGTACATGCTCTGTTTGTCAGAACGGGAATGAAACTCATCCATCACACTTTGATGGACACATTCTTCACAAACGTCGCATGATCCAATAAATAAATTTCAGCGGTCCTCACCGCATTAGTGAAGTCATCATTCATAAAGAGCATCTTCAGGAGTTGCCCCAGCATGCAGTCCGGGTCTGCTCGCCCTGCAAAGTTATACAGGAGTCACAAACTCAACACCCGATCACTGAGATTAACGGGAGATTAAGTTCAGCTCAGAAAAGCCTGACTGGCACATTCGCAGAGCAAAAAGCTAACAGATGATCTGTGATCATCACATCAGTTACCAAATCAGGTACGCAAATCGTGCACTTCTGAAACATTTTTGGATTGTTATAAAAGGAACAAAACACAGAATGATTATGAAAGTGTAAACTGATGATGACCTGGATGGCGGTCATCAAACGGATCAGGGTCTGCTTTGTGATACTCTCCTGTCTCCCGTTCAATCAGCTCAGATATTCTGCAGGAAACACAGAGATGAGACACAGTCACAAAACATCCAGAGACACAGAGAGATGCACAAAAAGGGTCTCTGTCTGCGTCTTATCTAATAAAACAAATAACATTTACAGCTTCTCAAAAAAACGAAATCTAACAAAACTAACTTAGTAAGGATGGACACCAGTTGCTCTGTGGTGCCCTGTTGTGCTTCTTCCCATTCGTCGAGCAGCGTGGCGAGATCCGCCTTAGCATCTACGGGCATGGCGACCGCCATGGCGGCCGACACGGCAGACGCCAAGGCAGACGCCAAGGCAGACGACAGCACAGCCGATATGTCAGACGATGGTTCTTCTGGTTGGGAAGACATCGCTGCCTGGAAGACATGAGGAGGAGGAGGAGGAGGAGGAGGAGGAGGAGGAGGAGGAGGAGGAGGAGGAGGAGGAGGAGGAGGAGGAGGAGGAGGAGGAGGAGGTGGATGAGGAGGAAAGGAAGAGGAGAGACAAGTGAGGAGGAAAGAAAAGGAGACGAGTAAAGAGGGTAGAGGAGCCAACAATCAATATGGCAATATGTGTACACCTGCACCACGTATCAGTGTTTGTATTAAATGTATAGGTTATAGGTTTTACATCATTTGTTCTTTCTGAGTTATTTGCAATGTTGAGTTTTCTGTATGTGTAAATTTGCACAAAAATTACATAAAACAACAACTCCATTGTCCTTCTTTTACGATGAACAGTGTCAGGGCCGAGTTATGATGGAGATGAACTAGTTTGTACCAGGGCTGGGTGATATAGAGAAAATAAAATACCACAATATTTTTGTCCAAATTCCTTGATATCGCAACGACCTTGTAACCATTGCTGCTTTCACAAAATATTTACACAATGAGATTTTTGATAAATAATCATCAGTAATGTGGATATAATGACTAAGTGTAAAAGACAAATAATAGAATAGCTAGAACAGTCTGGTAAGTTCAGAAAATCACATCACTTTACAGTAATGCAGCCTTTAAAACCAGGAAAAGACTTAAAACACTTATGGCATAACAGGATATTACCATATCCAAAATCTAAGACGATATCTAGTCTCATATCAGGAGATCAATATAATATCAATATATTGCCCAGCCCTAGTTTGTACAAAATGTTGTACGACATGTTGTCCGACCACATCAGAATCCAAAAGTTTTAAGAGCTGTTCGGAACGGCGACACTGGAGGGCGGAGGGAAAAAACAGCCGCCGTTCATGTGACATCATTACATTTGAGTCAAAAAGAAAATTTCTAGAATCCTCAAACACAAGTTCCCATATCCTGTACTGCTCTGCAGGCATTGGAATTAACTCAAACTGGACTTGTTCACACTTGTACATCAATGCATTGTACTTTTTGCACACATTTTCACATTTCTCATTTTATGGTGTCTGTCTGCTTGTTTTCTTCTCTCTCTCTTTGCACTGGAACTGAACTACTATGCTGTTCTAAAACATCAACACCGTTGCGTGGCAATAGTATCTATCCATCTATCTTTCTATCTATATATATATATCTATCTATCTCTTGTAACCATCTGGATGAAGAAAGATTCTGTCAGTTGCACAACAACAACAACAATAAAAAAAATCAATATTCTATGTTGCAACTAGCTGGAAATTACAATTATGTCTTTGCTCAATTTGTACAACGTGAACTAAACTTCAGGATTCTAGAAACACAACTTAAGAACTGCAATACATTTGCACATATTTAGAGATGTTTACATTTCTGTTGTCCAGATTAATCATTCCAAGAACATGTTATTTAAAATATATATATATATTATTGTTATAGATGTTGTTGTTTTTTTACACATGAAGATCTCATGTCATGTCTAACAGTGGAACACAGTTGAATGTTTTATGTGATTTTGCATTCACTTGCCATATCACGATGCATATTGATATTGGTAAATATCATAACTAATATTGTAATAATACTTTCAACCATATCTCCCAGCTTTACCTTGTCATCACCTGTATCATAACACCATTATTATCATGCATGTGCCTTCTATTGTGACACTATCATTTCATAATGTTATACCCTATGATTCCCAACGTTGGTGTCTTATTCATAACAAAAGTGTCAAGGTAGAAAGTTGCTGGGAGAGCTGAGGTAAGAGGTGTAGCAAGAAACATAATAATAACAATAATAATAATAATAATAATAATAATAATAATAATAGGAGTCACAGATGTTGTAAACAAAGTAATATGCAGGCTTCACTTTCACTGGTAGTGCAAAGTCACTAAGTACATTTACTCAAGTACAATTTTGAGATACTTTACTTGAGTATTTCCATTTTATGCTACTTAAACTTCTACTCCACCACATTTTGGAAGTCAAAATTGTACTTTTTACTCCACTACATTTACTTTGAAAATTCAGATTGCTAATACAAAATATAAATCAACTAATAAAAAGTGATGTATTATTATGGATTAAACAGTATATAAAGTCATTCAAAATGAGCTCTACCTTCACCAGCTGCAACATTTAAAGAGATGAACACATTAATGTATCAATAATTATAATCCAATAACATAATAATATATGTTAATCTGAAATGGGCCATTCTGCAAAACAAGTACTTTTGATACAAATAAGTATATTTTGATGCCAATACTTTTGTACTTATACTTAATGAAGATTCTGATTTCAGGACTTTTTACTTTTAACAGAGTATTTTTACTCTGTGGTATTGCTGCTTTTACTTAAATAGGAGATCTGAGTATTTCTTCCACCACTGATGTTCACCTGTAACGCCTCAAAATCATCTCATCCCGGTTTGATAAGTTTTGTTTCCTAACACCTAACGAACCAGAAGTTGTCCAAGTGTGGCTTTCCTCGTTGAGACATCACAGAGCAGGCTGTTTCAGATACTACACAGAGATGATCACAGTGGGGAGATGTCTCCGTGGGAGCTGTGGATCCACAGCAGTAACAGGTGTCCTCTGCTCTGTGTGGGGACAGCTGGCTCATCAACCCGCTGCTCAGAGGAGACTCTCTGCTCGGAGGACTCTCTCTGCTCGGAGGACTCTCTCTGCTCGGAGGACTCTCTCTGCTCAGAGGACTCTCTCTGCTCGGAGGACTCTGTCTGCTCGGAGGACTCTCTCTGCTCAGAGGACTCTCTCTGCTCGGAGGACTCTCTCTGCTCGGAGGACTCTCTCTGCTCTGTGTGGGGAGCTTCAGCTAACGAGGCAGGACGGTGACAGTTAGCAAACTCTGCTAACTTGCCTCAATTCGCGCCGCTTCCTTCGGCTCATTTGCATTTTATCTCAGTATTCACACAACCCCTCTCTCCCTCTCCCTCTCTGGTTAACGTAACGGTGAGTAAAGGTCCAGAATAGCAGCAGCAGCGTGTTGACAGTTAGTCGCCTCATGTCAGAGTCAGACACAAACAGCTCCAGCTAGCACAGTTCACAGTGTTATAAATGTGACTCACTCACCTGAAGAAAAGCTCCTTCTTCTTCTTCGTCGGGTTTCTCAGTTCAACTCGTCGTTTAAAGAAATGACGCTAACTAAAAAATGAAACAGAGCTGACGTTAAACGTTTGAGTAAATAAAAAAAGTATCACGTTTATTTTCAAAACTTCTCCCCGGCGGCTGCGAGCTACGTCACCGAAAAAACAGTCGACGTTAGATGACGAAGGACGGCGAACCTCCTCATGGGACTTGTAGTTCAAAGTGTGATGATGATTCTTCTTCTTCTTCTTCTTCTTCTTCGGATTCACTCTGGATTCACTGAATATGACAGGAATCTCTGTTTGCAGTTCTATCTGATTAATCAGCTTATTATTTGTATTAAATTTGATATTCATAAATACAAAAAAGACAAACTTTTTAGTGCTGACTGTCCATATCCAACAAAACACATTTCCTCTATAGGCCTATCTGAATGTACAAACAAATAAAGCTGTTAGAATAATAAGAATAACTACTGTAAGCTTTACAAGATATTTATTTAACTTTTTATTATTTTCTTTTTTTTATTGAAACTGTTAGTTTTCTTTATATTTTCTTTTTTTTATTGAAACTGTTAGCCCCTCTGGCGTGTTTATAATTATAGACTCAAGTTGTATATATAAGGTAATTGTCTCAATACAGTTAAAAAAAAAACAACAACTTGTAGTTCAAAATAAAAATCAATAAATATGAGTTTAAAACCTGCAAAAGAACTGCTCAGAGGTAAGATTGTACAAATCAATAGTTTATTTTCATTATTTACAATTTTATGCAGTTTATTTTTTTATTTGTTATTGTTTTATTTTATTTTAGATGTAGTTTATTTTTTATTTTACTACTCAGACACAAATATTTGAATACTGTGTTCAACCTGCGTTGTTGTTTGTAAATTTGTTGCTTAATAAAGAGGAGGGAAAAAAACAAAAAAAAATTGTAGTTCACAATTGCAACAAACCTGATTGTTTTTTTAAGTTTAGTATCACTCATCAATGAGAAGTATTCAGATCCTTTACTGCAGTAAAAGTACTAATACCTCACTGAAAATACTCCACACGTAAAAGTTAGCATTCAAAACCTTACGTAAGTAAAAGTATATTCAGCAAAATGTACTACTTAAGTACTTATAGTAAAAGTACTCATAGTGCAGTAAAATGTTCCCTGTCAGTGTTTTACTATTATATATGATATTTCTGGATAAATATTACTGCTGCATTAATGTGTATGTTGCATTTTAACCCCTTTACATACTGTAGGCTAGTTTAAACTACAGCAATGCATCATGGTCTATAAGATCATCATGTGTTTGTAGCGTTGCTGTCCTGTTAGAACCACGTATCTCTACAAAGTCAGAAAAACAGCATGTTTTCAGCTTTGAGACGATGCATTTTCCAGCTGATCCAAGAGGCTTTTTAAAGAGTTTTAGTTTAAAAAGTAGGAGGATTTTCTCACCACACAAAGGAAAACTTCATCCTTCAGTTCATCACAAACATTCAACATCAACACATCTGGAGATACGTGGTTTTCACTGGACAGGAAGGGAACTGTAATCTAGAATTAATGTAATCTAGAAAAAAGTAACTAAAGCTGTAAAACAAATGTAGTGGAGTAAAAAGTACAATATTAACCTCTGACATGTAGTGGAGTAGAAGTATAACGTAGCAGCAAATGGAAATACTCAAATAAAGTACAAGTACCTCAAAATTGTACAGATAAGTAATCATGTTAAACAGCCCATGAAACTAATCTTAACTCAAGGTCCACTTAATACATCTTTAACCACATCTCACTGTCTTCATCAGCAGAGGGAGTTTGAGATGCGTTTGAATACTCCTGAAAAAGCAAGCAGATCTTGGATTGGATACTTTTCTTTTTGTGGGTCAACACAATGGTCAACAATAATTTTTACGCTGAAGTATTGTTTGACAAGCAAGTTACTGAAATGTGACTCTTGGCCTAATGGGGCATAATTCAACTGTAATAAAAACAAGAGGAGGAGAGGATTCGCATGGAGAACATCTTGAGTGGCAATCCATTGATCAATTTGGCAGGGCAGCAGCAGCAACAGCAGATGACCCAGAGTCAGAATACCTTCAGAGTCAAGAGAAGGTGGGATGATGACGTCGTGTTCAAGAATTGCGCCAAAGGAGTGGAAGAAGCACGGAAGGAGAAACGCTTTGTCAATGACACACTGCGCTCTGAGTTCCACAAGAAATTCATGGAGAAATATGTAAAGTAAAGGACTTGGTGTCTGTTAATTTTATTGGCTTGTCTTGTTTAAGTCGCAACATAACTCTACTTTGGTTGATTTTTAACTTTTCAGAACAGTTTATTTATGAGACAAAGTTAAAATGCAGATGGCATACCTCCAATTTGTCTTAAAACACTTGAGAGTTGTACATTTACATTTATTTTAGAACTACAAAGAAGTGCAAACAGTTTATTGAGTCTTTTGGACAAAATGCATTCAGCTCTCAATGAGAAAGATAGTCAGTTTTATTACATTGGATGTTTTTGGCCTGCACCTGTTTTCAGATGCTCGTTAAAGAAAAAAACTGCCCTACAAACAGGGCACCAACGCTCTGTAATTATTTACAGGGTTTTATGAACGACATTTAAAACAGTTAAGCAGTCATATCAAAAGCAAGAACAAAAGAGCTGCCAGTCTACTGCCAACAGAGGTTCCTACACGTCCCTTTTCACAACACTGTCCCTTTAGAGTCCTGGATACCTGAAGAGTCTGTTCAATGTTCAGAAATAGACCCCCCATTAGACTATAGTAGGCCATATCACTGTGGACCTCATGAGGATAACAGGATTAGGATTATTCCTTACCAACATCAACTCAGGCTATGATCTCTGATCTTCGCCGTAGCAGGTGGTAACAAGCTAAAATATTTCATCTGTACAGGGATCAATATCCAGCTGCAATGATAGGTCAATTAATCAGTCCATCGACAGGAACTCTATCGGCAACTTCTGATAATCAATTAGTCGTCTTTTAAAAGATCAAAATATTTTCATGTTTAAGCTTTTAAAATGTGAAAGTTGGCTGTTTATCCTCGTCTTTACACATTATAGCACATTTAAAGGGGACCTATTATGCTTTTGCGCCTTTTCCCTTTCCTTTAGTGAGTTATATAGTTTTTTTGTGCATGTAAAAAGTCGACGCCAAAGTTACAAAGCCCAAAGTCCACGTCAAAGGGAGTTACTCTCCCCCACAGAAACACTGCTCCTGAACTGCCTGAAACGCCTTGCTTGAAGTCCCGCCTTTTCTTCTATAACGTGGTGATGTCACCAAGTAACACATTTTGTCTAGCGGCTAGTTTGGCACGCCCTCAAATAAAGCTAGTTAGAGCGGAGTCCCAAGAGTTTGGTTTGGTTGACCAATCACAAAAGGGCGGGCCTGCTGACCAATCAGAGCAGGCTGGGCTTTTCCGGGGGGGGACTGAGGGTGAAAAGAGGTGCTGCAGCACAGCCGGTATGAGAAAAATACAAGTATGCACTTGAAAATAAGCATAATACGTCCCCTTTAATATTTTAGACTGTTGGTTTGAAAAAATGCCAAAACGGTTATTTGAGAAAATAATTGGCAGATTAATCGATTAAAAACAATCGTTAGTTGCAGACCGAGTTCAAATAACATACAATATTCATCATACATTGATGGGACCACTCAACACTTCACACATTTTTTTGCAAAACATTCCAATCAGGACCTGATCACATTCATTATGTGCATGTTTCAGACGTGTGTAGGAACCCCCCCGTGGCTCGGCTAGTGTGTTTTCAGTTTGTCTCCAAACAGCGTCATGAAGAGTCCGTACAGGAATCCCCCTGTGAGGATGAGCAGAGTGCTGGATATGGGGCCAAACGACAGGACGGCTCCGAACACGTAGAAGAGCAGCAGCAGCAGCATCACCCTGTAGCTGGCCAGCGGACGCAGGCTCAGCCTCGGCTGGCGGTTCCTCTCTAACGTCCGCCGGGATAACGGGCTCTGCTTCAGTTTGGTGCCGGAATCGGGATCCGCCAAGTAGTGACGACCCAGGCGACCCAGGAAGTCTGGACGTGAGCACAGCGCATTCAAGTGCCCTCCGAACTGTGGGAGGTATGAAAATCTCTTTAAATTACTATGACTTGACTTGTTTTAAATATAATTATTAACCTTTTAGAACTAAGGCTGAATTGGAGTCTTGAACTGATATTCATATTCTGCTATTTCATTACGTCCGTTTAAGGCCGGAGATATACTCGCTTTTTAACCACGCCGTAACTTAACATTTCTGAAACATGAATCACGTGTCTGTGTAATAGAACATACGTCAATTTGATCATAAATGTATTATAGAGATATCATGGTTAGTTGTTGTGTCTTTCTAGCCACACAGCTACCGTGGAGCTGACGGAGCTAAGAACAGCAGCTAGGTGGCTCACGCTAACAAGCCGTTTCCGTGCTTGGTTTCACGATTGGATCCGACGGGTGAATGGATGGGACCTCGATATCTAAGCCAAAGAACGTATATTGACAAGAAGAAAAGTCAAGTCAAGCGCCCAGCAGGAGAGCTACGCTTCCACCATTTTGGACTGAAAGCAACTACCGGACACCATTAAAACATCCGCCTACAAAGTGCTGTACAAAAGTAAAACTAAATGATTTCTATTCTATTGTCATATTTGATGTCTCTACCGAAATGTCTTGTGTTGAACAATAAAAATATTATAAATATGTATACTATTTTAACAATTACTTACTTACTTATTTATTTATTAAACTTTTTCCCTGGCTGCTTCCCAGAGAAACATAAAGTGAGCGATGGACATAAATGGAAGTTAGAAAAATCCAGCGCACAGATTTTGAGGCAATCTCAATCTTTTTCATGTCAAGGACCTCCAAAATTGATGTCCAATAGACCACAGATCATGGATATATAAGAGGTTGTGTCCTGTGCTTTTGCCCTGCGTGTTAGTAAATAGCCTACAACTACATTAAATTCTATTTATGTCATGCTACTAGCGCTACTAGCTACTGGCCGATAGCCGGTTGTTTTGGAACAGAGACGTTAATACATCCACTACAGTACAGGCTTACAGCATACGGCCCATGGGTGCATTATAAGATAATAAAAGGGATGAATTACAGCCATTACATCCATTATTATAGCCGCATACAGCTAGCAGGAAGCTGGCATATGAGCGTGCAGGGCGGTGCAGTCCTGTATCTGAGATTTCTTGGCTTAATTTTTGTACAGTGGGAGGAAGCAGAGACACGTCGTCCATCGGTTTATACAGTCTAAGGTTTGTCAACGCGACCCTTTTAACATTACACAGTCGTGATCCATTGTCAATATAAAATATTTTAAAATAAGCCATTTTAAAGGAGCAAAACAAGCAAAAATGACACCATGTTTTGAACCAATTCAAACAAATGTAGTTGTGATTAAACATTTTAGTGGTTTCATTGATAAGTGAGAGCTACCTCCAAACACCACTTACCCTCTCATTAACCAGAGAAGAGATCCTGTAGAAAAGCCTGACCAGCAGGGCGTTCTCGTAGCTCCTAATGGGCTGGAGCTCCGGGTCTCCTTGATACTGAATGTCAAACCTCCGCAGTCCACTGATGATCTGCACAAATGGACACACAAAGTGTCAGGGTTTTAGTCTTTGCTGCTTGGCCCACAGTTCTAATACACGCCCTCCTTCTCTTGTACGATAATTTGAAATACTAACCTGATTCCTGCCCAGGTCAGTTAGAATAAGCCCGTTCTCTCCCTGGATGCAGTCTGGCAGCTGCTTGCAGTTGCCATCATCCTCAGAAGAGCCCAGGTTGGATATAAGCTGACTCAGCTGCCCTTGGTTCAGCTACAAAACAAAGACATTCAAAACAATTAACCAGGTGAACATCAACAGTCAGGATGGTTTTATATGACTGAGTAACTGAAAAGTTCCTCTGAATGTTCAGCGCTTTCTGTTGGCAATAACAACACATTTTTACATTTACGTCATCAAATAATGTTAAGCTGGGTTTCCACCAAAAGTTCGTGGGACTTTTAGTCCCTGAACTACTTTTCAAGAAACTTAAAGTTTCCTTCAGCCCAATGTTGTCTGTGATTCCACCGCGGTCTAAAGACCTGCGTGGATTAGGCAAATTAGTCCGCTGACGTATGAAAAGGCAACATGAGGAGAGAGGCTGGTGGTCACAGCGGTAAACACACTCTGCAGCCTGCAGTTCAGTGTGTCCACCTGTTTGATCTAAACCACACGTTGAAAAAAATTAAACGTTAGGTTTTGTCTCACTGCGACGATATTTACTGCTGCATGTATTTACTGATGTACGTTGGATGTAATGAATGAAATGCAGAGGAGGAAAATGAAACTAAGAGCGTCTGTCTCCACAGTAAATCATCTGATCATCTGACGGTTATTATTGTGCTTTAGAACATTAACGGCGTGAAATTTTTCAGAAAATAACTTTTCTTTCTCTTATTCACAGCACCACCGCGCTACGTCTGTCTCTTCTAACCTTACCACTCTCCCTCGCGATCTCTCTCTCTTATTTCTCTCAGTCTTTTTTTAATGAGTCCTGAAGCCGACAGCAGAGCCTAACTTCTCTTTTAATGTTATAAAACAAAGAGAAATGTCTCCCCTCGTCCTAAAATGGTGCTAAATACTAGATTACTTCCTCATATATGAATGAAGCGGTGCACAAGTAGAAGTGTGTAGCAGCAGCGCTGTGTGTGTGTTTCACCCATCAGCGACGGTCATCCCTGCAAACTCCACTCCGAAAGTTCCGGTACTTTCAGAAAGTACTAACCTCCAACCAGGGCCTTTCTGGCCTGGCCCTGGCACTTAATTTCGGTCCCTGCGGTCAAAACGCAATGAGTTCCTCAAAAGGTTGTTAGTTTAGGGGGAAAGTTCCTGCGGTTGAAACAGGGCTTAATATTAGGGCTGTCAAAGTTAACGCGATAACGCTTAAACGCAAATTCGTTTTAATGCCACTAATTTCTTTAACGCATTAACGCAATCAATCTTCCGAGGTTGTACCAGGCTCAGTAGTAAAGCTAGTGAAGATACTGGCATCATATGAAACTAGAATACGTAAGGAATCCATTGGTACCAACGATGTCACACTAGCTCTTCGCGAAGGAGGTTAAATAACGCTCAAAGTTTGCACAAAATTTTGGCAAGGAAAAACTGGCATGGTCATTTTCAACGGGGTCCCTTGACCTCTGACCTCAAGATATGTGAATGAAAATGGGTTCTATGGTTCTATGATTTTATGATAATCACATGCTGTTTGGGGCAAGTCATAGTCAAGTCAGCACACTGACACACTGACAGCTGTTGTTGCCTGTTGGGCTTGAGTTTGCCATGTTATGATTTGAGCATATTTCTTATGCTAAATGCAGTACCTGTGAGGGTTTCTGGACAATATTTGTCATTGTTTTGTGTTGTTAATTGATTTCCAATAATAAATATATACATACATTTGCATAAAGCAGCATATTTGCCTACTTTCATGTTGATAATTGATGATTGATAAATATAGTACTAAATACTTGACAAATCTCCCTTTAAGGTACATTTTGAACAGATAAAAAATGTATGATTAATTTGTGATTAATCACGATTAAATATTCAAATCGATTGATGGCCCTACTTAATAAACTAGATAAGGGTTAATCTTTAGATTTATCATCATAATCATCATCAGGTCAAAATTCCAATTTGTCCAATACTTTGGTTCATGACCAAATACCTGCAAAGCTCGATATAATAAGTAGCAATACAAACAATATACAGTATATGCCAGTGAACGGTACATTGAATATTTACTGGGAGGAAATAAAACACAGGAAAACTAAACTAAATAGTGGAACTAATCTGACCTTGAAGATTTGACACAAGTTCTCCAAAGCTCTGTCCAGGAACTCGTGGGTCTTTTTCAAACATTCCCCGCTCTCCTCTGGCTCGGCCCCGGAGAAAGTATGGTTGAGATCAGAAGTGCCCATCCCAAACCAGGACAGGAACGAGTTGTTGGCCGCCACCTCGTTGGAGTGATCCGATATCCTCTTGGCTGTCTGTCTTGCTTGTGCAATTATCTGGATTAACTTCATGACCTGCAAAAAGAAATGTAAACTTTGAGCCAACACGATAGGTCATTTTAGTATGATTTCCAATTATATTATGATTAACCATTTTGTCCCCTGCCAGAGTAAAACTCTGAGTAGAACAGAAGCTTCTGGATGGCAACGTAGACTTAAATCTCAAAGAAAAAACCCTGTGACGACTAAACTCACCGCTCCTCTGAGCTCAGTGCCAAACATCTGTTTGTACTGGCAGTCCTGGCCTTCCAAAGCATAGACGTGGCTCTTCACCCGGAACACCATGTCTGTCACCACCCGTTGCCGTGACGACAGGTAGCTGCCTCCTTGGCTCGGCGTCAGGTAGCCGCGGGGTTGGCGGTGGTGGAGGACGTGCTCTGGCTCCAGAAACAACTGCTCTCCTGGTGAGAGATCTTTGCTTTAGTTTGTTTGTATATACTAGATATACTTTCTCTTTTATTCGCACTCTGGGGTTGAAACTAAAGATTATTTTCATGCTGATTAATCGGCCGATTATATTCTCAATTAATCGTTGCTTTATAAACTTTCAGAAAAGGTGACAAATGCCCATCACATTTTCCCCGGAGCCCAACGTGACGTATTCAGATTATTTTTATGACCGACTAACAGACAAAAAAAAAATGTTTTCAAGGCAAGTGAGAAAAAAAAATATTTCTAAGTCTGATCTAAATTGTGTTTGTGTTTATGACTTAAGAACCGGTGAAAAAAGCTTGTGCAAGGATAATCTTTCTAAATTCCTTAATTTCTTTTCTAAACTGTGAAACAAGTAGAGAAAAAAAAGTTTTGCCAGGATCATTTTTTTAATTATTTTGTTGTTTCATCTGTGAAATCAGGTGGGAAAAAAAATTTTGGCAGGTGACTTTTTTTTTTGTCAGGATTATTTTTCTAAGTGTTTGTTGTAATACTCATCAAGGCTAAAGTGCACCACTACCCCCATGTTCTAAATAAGAATAAAAACATTCAAGTATTCTACCGGGGGACTTTTAATTTACATAACTTGCACACTATATATGTACCTTGTGTTTAGAGTGCATGGAGAAAGTAATTTCACAGATGAAAAAAAAACAAATTAGTGGCCCAGACCACCTCTGAATGTGGTCTGAGAGATCGGATTTCAATGTGTCTCGAGTGCGTTCACACCTGTACTTAGAGCTGTCCACTTGTGATCCTATCACTCAGGACAATACCAGGTTTGAACAGGGTCATAAACAATTGAAGAGAAAAAATTTAGATCAGATTTTTTTTTTCTCACTTGCCTCTCAGGGCTTCCATATGAAGTAGCAACAACTTCATATGATATAAAGAAAGGGGCATTCATTTCACAATACTTTCACAAATAAAATATCCTAGTAGAAAATACAGAGAGAAAAACTGCTATCTGTGACAGCATGTCTTCGCCTGGTATTTCTGTCCTCACCTTTCTGGATCATCTCAGCGAGGTTTGGCTGAGAGAAGACTTTGGCCACCCTGAAGACCATCAGTGCATTTTTGGCATTAACCAGATCCGTCCTCACGGCTCTGTTCAACAACACCTGGAAGAGCTTCGTGTACATGAGCAGGTTCTCCTGAACAAACGACTCCCTGTGAAAGAGAAAGTCAGAAACTAATTGACTACAGTCAATACGACATTGTCACCTCAATAATAAATCACCTGCATGTCATCTTAAACTACAGCATGACCACAATAATTACCACATTTACCAACACAGGTAATTTCTGTATGCATTTTTTAAAGTATTTTTCTGTCTCATTCATGTTTGTAGGAAAATGAGGACCACTGCATGTTGGATTATTCCAGAAATGCTGTCTACATTTAAGCCAAAAGACTAAGATATCAGACTCACCATTTATCAGGTACTGTTCTGTTTTGGTCTGGCTGAGGATTGGTCTTCTCCCCCGTGTACCTCCACGGCTGGATGTAGCTCAGCCATGTCTCTAAAACCTAAACAGAGAGATTATACACTCTCTTAACAACAAACTAAATGCTGAAACAATGTGCACTTCTACAGCTTTATAGCTGAAATAATCATTCTGTAGTTAGAAGGCATGACTCTAAACTTCTCACTCCTTATCTCAGGCTGCTTGTCGCATTAAATGAGAAATTAAAACCGTATTGTACCGTTACACTTCTGTATGAAATGGAGCATCAATTAAATGGCTTTAGGGGGGAGTGGGTTCCCTGCTGGAAAAGTCTAGGCAGAGCCGAAGCACCAGTGAACAAGGAACCAAACCACAAGCTCTGACTCCTAACAGCAGAGGACTGTAGATGAAGGTTAAAAATGCAGAAATATAGTAAATATAAATACATATGTATTTGGGGTGAGACCTACCGCTCTGAACGAGGCGTCTAGAGGCCAGTGACCGAAGCAATGCTGGAGAAACAGGTAGAGTTTCTGTTGCACAAAGCGTTGCACCACCACTCTGTAGGCGAGAGGAAGGGTGAGTTTCATAATATGTATAGTATGTTAACACTTATTTTATATGGGCAGGAAAAAGTCAACATCCAATAGTGACCAAGACAAAGTAAAAACAGGTCCACAAAATTAATCGAGAGCTCTGCTTTACTTGATGACATCAACAGGTCATAAAATGGTGTCGAGCACTGAGGTAGTAGACCTGCAGCATAAACACAGAGTCTATGGCAAGCCGTTTTCACATTTAATAGCTAGACAGGATATTCATTAGAGATATCTGCAACGTCATTTTGCCTAGTCAAAACTCTAATTCAAGATATCCCTTATTCTATTTTGACTAGTACGATTCAAACTACTTTTGCCATTCATGTGTATGAGGTTTCTCATTACAGATATCTAAAATTCAGTTGCAGATATCCGCAATGTGAATTACGGATATCCGCAACTCAATTATGACTAGTCGTAATTCCAGTTTCAGATATCTACAATATTTAATTCTGACTAGTCAGAATTCCAGTTCAAGATATCTTTACTTCCCCACAATTGAAGATATATACATTGTCCTTTTTAGATATCCTAAATTAAATTATGACTTGTCAGAATGACGTTGTAGATATCTCTAACTGGAGTTACAGATAGTCAAAATGTAATTACAGATATCTTGAATTAGAGTCTTGACTAAGGCGAAATGACGTTGCCGATATCTGTCATTACGTCAAACATTCAAACATACGATGGGACTGCACTGCAGCCGTATTGGTTTATAAAGTGTGTCTGGAGACAATAAATCTACAATACGCTGTAAATTTCTACCACAACTCTCTAGCGAACAAAGCTCTTATTCACCATAAATTCCTTGATGATCAGCTCTTTCTATTTCATGGCATTTTCTAACTATCTTATCCACAGCGGTCCCTGACCATTCGTATCACAGCCGGCTGCACATGGAGACCGATGTTATGTGTCCAGCTCGGAGGACGGCTCGTTTTGATTAAGATGAGGTTGTAGCTCGTTGTCTACCTTACTACGGTTAGAAAGAGCCGTCGTTTGTGTTTTAACAATGTTTCTCTTATGAGTTATTGATCCGGGAAGTTTCAATCTGTGAATATCTTTCCAACTTTACTGAACTATCCAAGTTAGCAAAAGCTTCTGCTAACACTGTTCAGATGCTTTGTTGGGCCAATATCCAATGAGTAAGCCTCGCATGAGCAACGTCATGCACAACAATTAGGACTAGTCATAATGACGTTTGAGATATCTGTAACTGTTATTTAGGATAGTCAGAACTGAATTACAGATATCTCTAAGTCTAACGTTTTGACTAGTCACAATGACGGTATAGATATCCTGAATACGAATTCTGACTAGTCAAAATGCAATTGTGGATATCTCTAATGTTAATTCCGGATAGTCAAGCGTAGCTGTTAAATGTTAAAACGGCTTGCCATACAGAGTCTGACAGCAGCGCGTATGATGAAGCTGACCTCTTGAACTCCTCCAGCGGGCTGGTGTGAGTGTGCGAGTGTGCCGAGGGCGAGGAGGACAGCTGCTCGGGCTTCAGGCTGTTGGAGAAGGCATGCAGATGTTTCACCAGGAGACGCACCACCAGCACGTGCTCCTCGGTCGGGGTGAAGGGTTCCTGGAGAGACAACCAGTCACACAGTGCAACACAGATACATGACACCCAATCAGCCCCCAGTTTCAAAAGCAGCCAATCATATTGCACCCCAGTCCAAAAGCAGCCAAACGATCACCAAAAGCTCAGCGCGTTTTCTATTCAGTAGAGTACAGAGGTCTCAGGCCTATCAATCATTTGGTTTGTCCGGTATTACTGGGAGAGACTGGAGCTGCTCTGTGTACTGGTGCTTCCATCTGACCGGTCTGTGTTAGTATGAACCGCTGATGATACTCAACATCACATCTGGTTATTTCATCTGAGCATTCTTACCGTTCCAAGTATGGATTTTATTTTTTAATAAAATATTTTTATCTTCGGTTGGCACCCTTTCCACACCAGTACAACTTGGCAGGGACACACATGTCTGCAACTAACACATTCCTTTGAATTTATTCCATTAATAATAATTCATTCATTTCCCCAAGTTGAGGTTGTAAAACTGTTTGAGACTATGGCTGAGTGTCCATATAGCGTTTTTCTTTGGCAGAAAACGCTGGGGACGACAGCGCCTTTCTGAAAAGTTCAGAGATTTTCAACTAGAAGAGCTCAAACCGGCCACACAGAGAAGTCAAAGCGCTCTGAAAAAAGATGCTGGGTGCAGAGCTTTTTCAGTCAGTTTGCAGTCTCTCCTGATTGGGCATTGGGGAACAATTGCAAAAAGATGCTGGCACTAGGGCTGGGTATATATCGTCAAAATGATATAAAAATGCCTATTCTATATATTTTTCTATATCGTTTATATCGTATCGTGATATAGGCTAGGTCGATATCTATTCTTTTTTTCTCTGTAATTTCACTTAAATCTGTTCATTTTGCACTAAAGTTCTTATTTAAATGAGAAAATACTCGGTACTTTTCATTTGTTAAGTATTCAAAGGTACTGTTTGTAACTTCTTACACTTACACTCTTATAAATCATTGCGGGTCAGTGTCCCACGCGCGCTCGCGTGTGGCTACGCTGTTCCAACACAAACTACGCGGAAGCACCAAAACCGCAAAATTTTATCTAGTGAAGCCCGTCTTGCAAAACAGTGTCAACTAATCCTCCTCCACCCCCCCAACCGCGGTCAGAAGACACAGGGGAGACCGTAGCTTTGGTCTCCAGGGCCGGAGTCTCTGCTCCTCTGCCTGCCTGCTTGCCTTCCACTCAAACGCCGCGCTCGTTCTCACTCGCTATCTCGCTCCACCTCTCACGTTCATGCGCAGAAATAAATGCTGCAGCTCCTCCAGACCAACAGAGGTTTCCCGTGTCGTTTCCTGCTGCTGAGTGAACAGACTGTACTCCGCAGCGAGTAACGTTATCGTCTCCGACCAAAACTCCGGTGTCTCCCCTGTTCCTTCTGACCACGGTCGGGAGGCTGAAGCAGGAAACACAGTATCAGCATCGATTCATAGAGAGACCTTCGTCTGGTCAGCTAACATTACTGCCAACCAGGTGAAATATAGAGTGATATATTTTAGCTGACGTGTGTCGCCTCACTGTGTTGATCTATGCTCGTTCATGTCTATGTAGAGCGAGTGCGAGCAACAGGACGCTGACTTTCGTTGACTTAACGGCCACAGGTGTCGCTGTTAACAAGCAATTTCTGATTCTTACATAGAGTCCCTGTAATTCACACAGGAGTACACAAATAGGCTTTACCATGTGGTTATTTCATATAGACTATTTATTTATTGAACTACCAGAAAATATGCTATATTGTGATATACTTCATATCGTTTATATCGAGATATGAAATGATCTATATCGGGATAGAAGATTTTGGTCGTATTGCCCAGCCCTAAATGGCACTCGGAACAAACACTATATGAACACTCAGCCTATGACACATATCATTTAGTCATGTGACACTTGATGTGGATATACAATATATTTGATGATGAACATTTTTTTTAAGATTTTCAATCATTCGTTTTGAAATGATCACTTCATGATAACTGTGATTTATTAAAATGTAAGGATCAAATTACATTTTAATAAATGACACTCTAGGGGACAGAATGAAAGGTGGGACCTCAGTGCTCCAGTAGCTGCTTATACAGCAAAGCTGCTTTGTCTAAATGATGCAATGTTTCTTATAATGCAAGCAAACACAAGCCTTACCTCTGTGAGGTATGTTCTATGTGAATTTAGGCTAAGAACTTCAAAAATATACATCTAATAATGAAATGATTTATGATTATGACTGGCATGTAAATATAGATTGTTCAAGATGTAGTAGTATCTTTTGCTTTGCTTAGAGCAATAGTGTCAATAGAAAGAAACATGTATCACCCACATTAACATGTAAAGCAACAAAGCACACCAGACTTAGTGTAAAAAGCATGCCTTTAAAAAAAACAAACAGCAAAAAGAGAACCAACATCCAAACCAATAAAATTGCTCAAAGATTCAGATTCCAAAGCTGCATTCCAGCATTACTTTTCCTGTCAAGGATACTTCTCTGTAGAGACTGGAGGCCTCATATAGGGGAACAGGAGAGCAACATTTTGGGCGTTAAACGTAATAACGTAATTTCTGGTTTCTCAAATCGTGGGTTAGAACCAAACTGTTGCTTGTAGATCCGTATATGAAAAGTAGGGAAGCACCGATCCGTTTTTTTCGATACCGAGTACCGATCCAATACCAGTGTTTGAAGGTGCTATTGAAAACATTGATAACATTCAGCCACTAGATTTCACATTCTCCCTCCCTGTTCCTTTGCATTCACTTCACAACAAGTGGTTGCCAGGCACTTACCATCAAACTCAGAAAGTTTTTTTCACACTAACTGGCAACTGGAACACAGAGATGCCACGTGATACCAACATTGTTATACTATTGGCTCACAAGCTTTGTGAGAAGTGAGAGCCAAACATATCTTCCACAGATATAAACATTCATTTTGGACACGTCAATTTTTTAAATGATTAATTCACAATCATATTTTTTTTTTAGGAAAAGCCATACTTTTATTTGGCACCTTTCTAAAATCTCTGTGGATGTATTATTGTTTTTTAAATATTCGTCTACATATAAATATTATCAATATAACCTTAAAATAATAAGCCGTATGCCTCACTGTGTGGAAGTGACTGGGCTCATTCTTTTATGTGTTAATGTGTGGCAACACAAGGCTTAAACACTGCTTTCCAAACTTTGTTAAACAAAATGTAACAAATAGATACATAGATATAAATTAACTTGTTAAGAAATCTTCAAAATTCGTCGAATTCTTTGGCATGATGCTTCGGGATGTGCTTGATTAAGTTGGTTGTGTTATATTTTTCAGTGATACTGCCACCCCTCGAAACACTGGCTTTGCAGATATTGCAAGTAGCCCTAGAACTTGGTGGCGTAGCATCCATAAAAAAAAACCTCCAAACAGCTGCCGTATTTATTGTTAGCTCCCTCAGCTATGCGGTCTACCAGCGTGCTTCTGACGCATGACGTAGTATGCGCATGTGTAATAAGACATAAACATAGAATTGCATTGAATAGTTTGGCCCCATTGTCACCGATACCCGATCCAGCTATTTAAGATGGTATCAGCCCGATATCCGATATCAGTATCGGATCGGTGCATCCCTAATGAAAAGACAAAAGCCCTCTTTCAACAGTCAGCCATTAAACCTGGCTACATTTTAAAGTCAAGCTCATTAAAAAGGAGAAATAATTCCTGACTTACAGGTAGAAAAAAAGAGGCCGAAATGAATTGGGAACTACTGCCATTTAATAAGGCTGGATTGTCTTATCATTTGGGTTGTGAGAGTTTTTTAGAAATAATAGAACTAGCCATAATGTGTAAGTAATGAGCCGTAGCTAATATCTGCCAGCATTAGGCAGGTGACTGGAGGGACGATGTCTCACCGTGTTAGTCAATATGAGAGAAGTACCCTTGACTTTGACCTTTTACTGATTGAGGTTTACCTCCAGGAGGCCCCAGAGGGGCGGAGGTGAATGAAAAGGTAAAAGTACTTGGTAGGTGTGGAGGGTCCCAGAGCCTGGTGGGGCGTAGGGTTGGCACGGCATGCTGGACATACTGAGGCGGTACTGCAGCAGCGCCAGCTGTTCACCCGTAACCACCAGGAGGGAGAGGAAGATGAGGAAGAAGAAAGACAACAAACAAAAGGTGGAGGGACAACAGCGAAGAGAGAGAGAGAGAGAAAAGGGGGAAAAGTGGCAATAAGAGAGGAAAAGGAGAAAGGAAAAGGAGAAAGGTGGCAGGAGGAAGGTACACATGAGAACAGAAGAATAAGGAGGCAGCGAAAAAGGAGAGTGCAACCAGACGGAAACAATTGGCAAAAACATTCAGGAGGAAAGGAGCAGAAAACAGGAGGGGAGACAAACAAAAATAACATGTTGACTGTGGGAACACAATGCTGTAACTGCTGGGGAACGATGCACAGGCCTTTCCTAAACTCCACACAGAGGGGGAAACATGGTCCTAGGGATGGGAATCAAACCGCTGTCCGTCAAAACAAATCACAACTGCTAAAGCAGTAACGGAGAGCTATCGTGGAAAAAATGCATTACTTTCAATGCGCTGACTATAGAGTGCTCCAGGGATGACGTATTTTTGTAGGCCAAAGAAGTTAGCATCGCCCTGGTTCCCTCGACAAAAAGCTAATGGGTTTTGGATTATTGCAGAAAATAAGCTCTGTGGCAAACACACGTTTATGATACTTATACGTTTTGTTCAGCAAGATAATCTTCACAAATGAACACCACTTTTATGATTTTTGAACTGTGAATGCAATCGCCAGTTGCATTCACAGTTCAATCTGGATGATACAAAAGCTAACGTTAGGCTATAAACGAACTACACCACGGTTGCACGAGTGCGAGTTTACACAACGAGGCTGTAAAGGCGGACGAGTCCGCGTGATGACGTTTAGTAGTCTCATTTAGCCACTTGTTAGCAACCGCCTTTTTAAAGACACAGTAAGGCTTCAAAATTCATGAGTGGGGTATTTAATGACGTATTTTATGTCGCAGAGCAAAATGTTAAAATCTCTTCAGCTTGTGTTAACCACAGACCTTATTTCAGGCATCTAACTAAAAACCCATTGACTTCCAGATGAGGGAACCGGAAGTGTTAAAATGCTAGCTCATTTCTGGGTTTTAGGACTCATTCCTGCAACACTCTATTGGCAATATCAACTAAGACGACTGGACAAACATATTCATTTTTCAAAAAAATAAATAAAAGAGTGTGACTGCCAGTTTGTGTGTTTTACAATACTCCACCATATATCCAGATGCATATATATTATATTATATATTAACATTTAATGCATCATTTTGCAGCTTTAATCATTCCCATCCCTAACGTTTAACATCATCAGAGTGAACTCAAAACTATAAGATTTTGTTTTGCACAAGTAAAACTGTCAAAAATCTAAACTCATCTATACTACATATAATGAGATCAAGCCTCCAGTTTAGTTTGGGTCATCCTAGCTAAAATCAACTTGGCCAAAATCTTGCAGTTGAAGTCCACTCTTCACAGAAAACAACACAATAACTCAACAAAGTGGTTAACATATGTTAAAGGGTGAGCATTTAGTACACGAGAGGTACACTTCACAAAAACTGTAATGTTTACGATGCAGGTGATTGGTCAGCATGTTACACGAAGAGTTGAAGGGCTACTTCACTGTTTCCTATGCAGCCTTATGGAGCAGTAATACATTTTTTCATTTCATTTTTTTTTTTTTCTTCAAGCCAACCATTTAACAGGCCTAGCTTCTAAAATGTGAGGATTTGTTGTTTTTCCTTATAATAAACTGAACATCTTTGTGTTTTGGACTGTTGGTCGGACAAATCAAGACATCTGAAGACTTCACCTTGAGCTCCAAAAAAACGAAGCATTTTTCATTGTGTTTTGATGTTTCATAGACCAAACGACTAATCAATTAAATGAGAAAATAATTTTCAGATTAATCAATAATGAAAATAACCGATCTTAACTAAACAATAAGTACTCCATTACTTTACATTTTGAAGTAACTAAAGACAACAATACTGCTACATAGATACTGAGGAAACAGTGTTGTTGGGTGGATAAGCAAGTGTCTACTACATCTTGGCATCACACTAACCATGCAATCTACTGTATATAGCTGTATATGACTATAGGGCAGGTACGGTGCAGGTAAAGGAACAAACAACACCAGCATAAATTCGCACTGTGAATGCTTTTTGATGGGTGGGCAACCTAACCTATGTTAAATACTACATCAACATAGGGCTGCGCGATTATGGCCAAAATGATAATCACGATTATTTTGATCTATATTGAGATCACAATTTTTGATGATGATTATTCATTTGATTTCAGGGACAGAATATTGTTATTATACTTTCACCTTTAAATAAACAGAGCACTGCTTTCATTTCCATGTTGTGCTACATTCCTGTTCATGTGCAAATCTTTGCATCAAAATTAGACTGGTGAGATACTTCCTCTCTTTTTGAACAACAATGTAATTTACACTCTGTGAGTTTGACTGATTTTTCATTGAAGCTGTGTTATTCTGTTGTTTCAAAATGGAGAATATTACGATATTTTAACCTGCATTATTACACGGCTTTGTTGAATACTCGATTCTGATTGGTCAATCATGGCGTTCTACGATTTATTTATAACAGCTGCGCAAGCCTATTTCATGAATCATTTCAAACGCTTTTCTGGGTCTGACTGAAGTAAACACAGAAGGCAGCCGGCTAGAGTGGCTACTGTGGGTGACTGCATAGGGGACTACATCCGGGGCAACTTGCAGGTCACCCTAATAACCCTGCAGGTTCATCTGAGCACACTGCAATGAGTGCTGAGTACAATATACAACGGCAGATTGTATGGAGGTCAGAGTGCTGCATGATACACAAGCAACAGCAGCAGACCTGACAGGAAATGGTATGGACATTTGTTGACGGGCATTTCCACAGAACCATAGAGTCGAACATTTCAAAACTTCACTTTTGTTGATAAAAAAAAAAAAAAACAACACTACAAGAAAATCGAGTCGAGCATCTCTGCTTTGAGATCCTTGACATGAGAACGTTTGAAGCCCCCTGCATTAAAGGGGATCCGATTAGCTGTGTGCACCCTCTACAGAGTCTCAAGAAACCTTCACCGCGTTGTGGCTTTATGATGGTGTTTCACACACAGAACGCACCAACAAAACAAACACTTGGTGACATGGACATGCCGGCATGCAGAGGATGTGAAAGGAAGCAAAAGCACTACTACAGGGAACACATGCCGAATCCCTAAATGCAGTAGCTTTACTCTGCAGCTACTGTTTTATATGCTATAAAAGGAAATGTTAAAACATCTCAAATATAAGCGAGATGCTTCCAAACAGGGATCGCTGCTGTGCATTCACACTGCAAGCAACCCAAGAAACCTTTTAACTTCAGTCAGCTGATTCACGTCTCTCTGTCAATGTAAAAGAACTCGCTGCAGTTTTCAACAGTGGCCCATCAACAGGAAAGCATGTGCTTTTGTACAATATGCTGCTTATCTTTAACATGTGTGTAGAAATGTGAATGCTTGCAGCGTGGTCACAGGGTTATGGGTGAAGTGGTCCTTCAATAGTGGAACAAACAATAATTTTTTTTTATTAAGCCTACCTAAAACATGAAAAATTATTCTCTATAACTAAGTAGGGAGGAAAGGAACAGGTCAAAGCTTCAACACATCGTTTTAGAGTAGGACCTCCTAACGGTAGCTGGAAGGGTGGAAGAGTACCAACCACAAGGCTGCTGGCCAGCACCATTTTCCCACCCTGGGCTTGCTCCCAGATGGTAAAGGTGTGTGTGTGTTTGTGTGTGTGGGGGAGGAGTTGTGGTCAGCCAGTCAACAGCCAGCCGTGCGGTGCTGGAGCAGTGCAGGGTTGGGGGGGGGGAAATATTTCTCTTACCTTCACCTGAGGAGACTGCAGCTTCTGGTACATTTCTAAGGAGTAGTGATGGAGCCAGATCTCCACAAACATCTTAGGATAAACACAAACACACATACACACATTTAGCCTTCCCTTCATACGGCTCGAACATTACAACCAGCATCTATTAAAACTAGGGCTGTCAAACTTAACGTGATAAGAACGCGTTAACGCAAATTCGTTTTAACGCCACTAATTTCTTTAACGCATTAATGCAACTTGCGATTTTTAGGTTGCAGCGGGTTCAGTTTTAAAGCTCAGTGAAGATACTGGTATCATATGAAACTAGAAAATCTAAGGAATCCACTGGTACCAATGTATGACACATGGTACCAGTGTCATACTAGCTCATTAGGCTAAATAACGCTCCGAAAGTGCGCAAAATTTGGTCGAGGAAAAACTGGCATGGCCGTTTTCAAAGGGGTCCCTTGACCTCTGACCTCAAGATATGTGAATGAAAATGGGTTCTATGGGTACCCACGAGTCTCCCCTTTACAGACATGTCCACTTTATGATAATCACATGCAGTTTGGGGCAAGTCATAGTCAAGTCAGCACACTGACACACTGACAGCTGTTGTTGCCTGTTGGGCTTGAGTTTGCCATGTTATGATTTGAGCATATTGTTTGATGCTAAATGCAGTACCTGTGAGGGTTTCTGGACAATATGGTTCTTGACAAATATGTTTTGGTTTTTCTTTTTTTTTTGACATTTTTTAATTTTTTTCGACATTTTTCAAACTTTTTTTTTTTTTTTTTTACATTTTTCGGACATTGGTCAGACTTTCTTTGGGACATTTTTCGAATTTTTTTTTTATTTTATTTTTTCTATCATTTTTTCGAACTTTTTTTTTTTTTTACATTTTCATTTTTATTGACATTTTTCAGACTTTTTTTTTTACATTATTCTGGAATTATTTTTTTTTTTTACTTTTTTTTCGACATTTTTCGAACTTTTTTTTTTTTTAACATTTTCGGATATTGGTCAGACTTTTTTTTTCAGTTTTTTTTTTTTTTTTTTGACATTTTTCATTTTTAAGACTTTTTTTTTACATTATTCCGGACATTTTTTTTTTTGACATATTTCGAACTTTTTTTTACATTTGAATCATAATCACATGCAGTTTGGGGCAAGTCATAGTCAAGTCAGCACACTGACAGCTGTTGTTGCCTGTTGGGCTTGAGATTGCCATGTTATGATTTGAGCATATTGTTTGATGCTAAATGCAGTACCTGTGAGGGTTTCTGGACAATATGGTTCTTGACAAATTTTTTTTTGGGGTACTTTTTTTTTATATTTTTTATTTTTTTTTCTTCATTATTCAAACTTTTTTTTTTTTTTTTTACATTTTTCGGACATTGGTCAGACTTTTTTTGGGACATTTTTCGAATTTTTTTTTTTATTTAATTTATTCTATCATTTTTCGAACTTTTTTTTTTTTTTCACATTTATCATTTTTCAGACTTTTTTTTGACACTATTCTGGAAATTTTTATTTATTTATTTTTTTTTTACATTTTTTTCGACATTTTTCAAACTATTTTTTTTTTTCTTTTTACATTTTCGGATATTGGTCAGACTTTTTTTTTTTTTTTTTTAATTTTTTTAATTTTTTTTTTAATCGTTTTTCATTTTTTTTTTTTTTACATTTTTCATTTTTATTGACATTTTTCGGACTTTTTTTTTACATTATTCTGGAAATTATTATTTTTCTTTACATTTTTTTCGACATTTTTCGAACTTTTTTTTGTTGACATTTTCGGATATTGGTCAGACTTCTTTTTCTTTTTTTTTTAATTTTTTGAACTTTTTTTTAATTTTTTTTAATCATTTTTCAGTTTTTTTTTTTTTTTTTACATTTTTCGACATTTTTCAAACTTTTTTTTTTTTTTACATTTTTTGGATATTGGTCAGACTTTTTTTTTATTTTTTTTTTTACATTTTTCATTTTTAAGACTTTTTTTTACATTATTCCAGACATTTTTTTTTTTTTGACATATTTCGAACTTTTTTTTTTTTTTTTTTTTATAATTTTTTGAACTTTTTTTTTTAATCATTTTTTTTTTTTTTACATTTTTCATTTTTATTGACATTTTTCGGACTTTTTTTTACATTATTCTGGAAATTATTATTTTTCTTTACATTTTTTTCGACATTTTTCGAACTTTTTTTTTTTTTGACATTTTCGGATATTGGTCAGACTTCTTTTTTTTTTTTTTTTTTAATTTTTTGAACTTTTTTTTTTAATTTTTTCTAATCATTTTTCAGTTTTTTTTTTTTTTTTTTGACATTTTTCATTTTTAAGACTTTTTTTTACATTATTCCGGACATTTTTATTTTTTGACATATTTCGAATTTCTTTTTTTTTTTCTTTTTACATTTTTCGACATTTTTCAAACTTTTTTTTTTTTTTTACATTTTTTGGATATTGGTCAGACTTTTTTTTAATTCTTTTTTTACATTTTTCATTTTTAAGACTTTTTTTTACATTATTCCGGATATTTTTTTTTTTTGACATATTTCGAACTTTTTTTTTTTTTTTTTTTAATCATTTTTCAGTTTTTTTTTGTTGTTTTTTTTACATTTGAATCATAATCACTCGCAGTTTGGGGCAAGTCATAGTCAAGTCAGCACACTGACACACTGACAACTGTTGTTGCCTGTTGGGCTTGAGTTTGCCATGTTATGATTTGAGCATTTTTTTTATGCTAAATGCAGTACCTGTGAGGGTTTCTGGACAATATGTTTGATTGTTTTGTATTGTTAATTGATTAATAATATATACGTACATTTGAATAAAGCAGCATATTTGCCCACTCCCATGTTGATGAGAGTATTTAATACTTGACCAATCTCCCTTTAAGATACATTTTGAAAAGATAAAAAATGTGTGCTGAATTTAAAACTACGGACAATCATGCGAATAATCGCGATTAAATACTTTAATCGATTGACAGCCCTAATTAAAACATATTCAATGTATTTTTATTTTATTTTTATGACACTGAAAACATTTCTACAATCTTTCATTTCAAGAACACAAAACCCCAGTATAAATCATTTTGCAATTAACTTATGGATCATTTTATGGCACTGTAAATGCATTGATTTGTGTCTTACCTGTAACAGTGTTTCAGACCTCCAGATCTCCTGGGCTGCGGGGTCTGCGTTAACTGACGGTTGATGGAATATGTGGTGTTTCAGGAGACTGGGGCTGTGAACGCCGTAACCAGCAAAGGAAACACTAGAAGATCTGTTGAATTGAAAGTAGGAAGAGTATAGTAGTGGAAGTATAAAACATTTTGACATTATACAATATTTTGTTGCAATACTGGGTCAAACTTTCAATTATTCAACCTCCACTGAGATTTTCTTCATCTAAAGGTTTGTTTAAATGCTTCAAATGAAAAAAACATTATAATTTTCACATCTTCTTGCTAAAATCTTCAGACAGATATGACTAACAGATTTATCAATCCTTTCTTGCTATAGATACCTCGGTGAAGGTGCAGTGACAGAGCCTCTGGAGTCAGAGAAAGGGGAGGGCGGTACACTTCCTTCAGTGGGGAGGAAGTATTTGAGGTAAGTGTCCACGAGCACAAAGTAGGCACTGTCAGTGGAGCTTCCATGTTGGCCTTGGGGGTAGCACTGAAAAACATACAGATCACCCTGTGAGAAATAATACGGCAGCTGTTTGGGCTCATTAAGACAAAAAGCCAAACACATCAAGTTATTTCTTATTTATTATAATGATTAATCTAAAAAGAAAACCTTTATAAATCCACAATTTTGTCTTCAGCAGCCCACCACTTGGCACAAGCTTTAGCAGACAATGATGACTTGCACTCACACTTTTCAAGATGCATTTAACTAAGAATATCACCGATAGTATTTTAGGCAAACTCACCTTTGGCGTGATGAGACAGGAGGCAAAATTAAACATGAAGAATTCAAATGGATCTGCAGAACGTTAAGGAATAATCTAACTGCACAGTGCTGTAAAGTCTGTTCCCTCCCTCACCTTGAATGAACCCTCCTGTTGTCCTCATTAGAAAGTCACACAACAAACAACTGTAGCTGTCACATCTTAAGACAAATTAGACAAAAGATTACAGCTGAAATGATTAGTTAATAAATCGATTAGTTGAAAAAACATTTGGCGACTATTTTGATATTTGATTCATTGTTTCAGTTATTTTTCAAGCAAAGATTGTGAAAAATATAAATGGATATATATATAGAAAATATCCTCCAGCTTCTGCAATTGGATGATTTGCTGCTTTTCTTTGTCATATATTATGAAACTGAATACCTTTGGGGTTTGATCTATTGGTCAAACATAACAAGGCATTTTAAGACATCAGCATCTTTCTCACAATTTTTTATACATTTCATTGATTAAATGATTAACGAAAAAAATATTTGCACATTAAGTGACCAATGAAATTTGTTGACATCGATTTGGAAAAAAGGTTTAAGAGCTGAGTGCGTTCAAAATACAGAATACTGAGATTAATAGATACCAAACACTGTTCAGTGAACAAAACTTATTACTATGTAAGGGATAATGTACAGCGAGACCGTCATTGTTGTGAAATAAACCCAGACAGGGCGATGCCACACCCCGACGCGAAGCCCTGAAAGGGTTAATTTCACAACAATGACCCGCTAGCTGTACATTATCCCGCTTATTACACAGCTACTTACTTAAGAAATCAATAATTTGACACAAAACCGGTCCGCCAGAGTCCGACATCAGAACTGCCCCCTTAGCAACGGTCTGTTATACATAGCAACGGTCTGTTATACATAGAAACGGTCTGTTATACATAGCAACGGTCTGTTATACATAGAAACGGTCTGCTATAAAGAAATAGCAGACCGTAGAACGCCGTGATTGACCAAACAGAATAGAGTATTCAACACAGCCGTGTAATAATATTAGTTATTAACCTGCATATAGTTTTGTTTTCTAATAAAGGCTTGACATGGACAATCCCTCCATAATAGCATTAAGAGGACCCAGACAGATTAGTGTTTGTGTTGGGAAGGATACTGAGAGCAAGGTTCAGAGTCAGCAGACCAGAGAGGGGGAACTGCAGCTTGTTGTGGAACAGCGGACAGTCTGGGAGGACTCCCTGCTGGATGCAGGCCTTCACAGGACCCTGCAAGACACACCAAGGATAATAATGTAATAAGATGAGGTGGATATGGTTGACACTTCTGTCAAAACAGATGTTAGTTACAATTCTTCAACTGTTTAGCTTCCAATACTAAATGAAAGGATGTTCCATTATGTACCAGTCACTTTCTTATTTCTCTATGACAGAGAAACGTCCTGAACACAGCAAAATAAGAAAATACAGGCAGAGGGCTGCAGGGTCTCTGCAGATACAGACACCATCACACACTTCTAGTGGGTTAGAAGTGATGATTGAGAGGGATTCTTTTTGTGTCAATCTATACGTTGTTTTTTAGGAAAACCCTGCATATTATACCCTTAACCCTAGACCTAACAATAAACGGACTTTTGTAAAACTTTATATTATCAGCATAACTGCCAACTATAAGTACAAGGGTCAATACTACACCTCTGCATTGATATCGGTGTTTCCCCGTCATTCATTGACAGCTATTCACTACGTCTGAATTGCATAATACGGCCTTATTGATCGTTATTAGCCAGCAGTCATTCTGCCACTAATGCTGCATTGTCACAGTGGGTCCTCTGTTGTTTTCAGTGAAACACTCTACAGGAGGCATCTAGCTTAGCAGTTCAGTTTGGGTTTGAAAAAAAAATTAGGAAACAAGCACAGCTACTCAGAGAGGTTAGATACAGAGGCTCGTTACAGTCGGCACAAACCTAAAACTTCCAACATGCAATGAAAGCGACCGAGGCTTTCTTTCCCTTATGTACCTGCCCAATGCATATAGCGAGAGTAGGGCAGTGTGCCTGCATCAAACATGCATTGCAGATGGGATGCCAGTGCTTGCTCTAAAATAAGTGTTAAAGAGATGTCAAAAAGCTGTTCTCACACACCAAGCCTGAACTAACGTCTAGTGGAAACAATGGAGGTAGAGAGTATCACTAAGTGTAGCTAGTAACGCACGCACTGAAGTGAAAAATGTCCTTACCGGGAGATAATTGACAGGTATTTCATATTTGTACTCTTCTGCTTGAAGCTTATACACGAGCTTCATCATCGGCCCACTGAAAACAAAATCAGATGAGAAAGAGAAAAATGTTTGATTCTTTTAACCCACAATGAATAAAACTACACTTGGTTGATGTGATCAAACAGAAAAGAAGCTGTTACTACCTGGGGTTTAGAAACTCCAGAACGATGTTGTACTCGTTGCTCCGTGAATGCAGGAGTCGCAGGTTCCAGCCAACGATGATGCCGTCCAGACTGCCAAACACACTCTCCACCAGCCAGGGGAAAATCACATGCAGCTCCTAAAGAGAAACACACATTCACACTGTATCATAAACTGGAAACACATGTAAACACATTATTTGGACCGCTGTGCAGACAGCTCTGTTCTAATGACCGCCAGTGCAGATCTTTACTGTGGTTCTACTAGAGGCAAAGCAACGCGGAGCTGCATCGAAACGACATGCTTGCTTAGCAAGTGTTGGAGGAAGAAGAATTTAAACTAGGGCTGTACCCAATGTCTTCTTTCTTCTATTGAGGTTTTTCTAAGAAAGCTTTGAATATCTGTCGACATATTTTATGATGTCATCATCCTACATTTTTTTACTATTTGTTATTGTGATTAAATAAACATAAGGTATGGTGCTGTTAGATTGCTGCTAGTCCGCCCCGTTAATAAAGGTGTGTGCCTCTCTTTGTGTGCAGCAAGCGGGAGAGCAAAGAGTGTCTTTGACCGCAGTGAAAATGTTGTTTTTGGAAGGCTAAACTCCAACCAATATTGACTGAAGCAGAATATTTCGTTAGATAAAAACATGTTGTGGATTTAGGAAATAACTACATCTGTCTTTTTTCAATAAATGTTGACTTTTGGACTTTACAACGCTCTGGATTTATTGGAAATGTTTAAATCGTATGAGCCTGAAACAATCCTACGCAGCCACCACTGGAATCTAATTCTACAAATAGTATAATACAAATAATATTAGTGTAGCCTGATATTTATCTCAGGGTTCCTACAAATTTTCCATTGTAAAATTCCAATCTTTTCCAAACCTTCTTCTTGGTAGATTCATTTTTTAGAAAGGATTTTATATTCTAGAAAACAAAATATAGGCAATAGTCTGGAAACAAAATGTTTTTTCGCTACTCTCTTTTCCTTTTTCTTTACTTATCGAGACCCTGTCTCGCTCCGACAATGTACTGTAGGTACTGAATCTACAGACTACAATGCAGCCCACAGACTGTACCACTGCTGCCTCACACTCATCCTTTGTGTCACTCACTGAAGCGCCAACCGCACGACAGCTGCTCTCAAGCAGAACATCAACTGTCCACAGTGGAGGAGCCAAGAGGAACAATTATGTATTTTATACTGTGCTATTTTGGTGCACGAATGTCTGTAACACACAAGGGAATGCATCTTTGATTGTAGTAACTGACATCTGAACACAAGAAAGTCCAGAAAGAGTTATCTGCAACTCCAGTAAAACCATAAATGTTTCGAATAAAGAGTAAAACAATTCAACAAAGTACAATTTCCTTAGAAGAGAAAGTGAAAATAGTGAAACTCAGTTTTCACAGTACTAGCAGCTGTCTTCTCATACTACTACAAGCATTAACATAAAAGGTTAGGTCATCTCTGCTCCGCTGTATCCAGTCAAGAGACAAACAGCTGACTGAGTCTGCAATGCTGCTGTGTCATGTACAAATCTAGCGCCATTCTTTTCCGAATATTTCTAGCCAATAAGCTTGTTCAAACACTATGTGAAGCCGAAACAAAACAACCATACAGCTGATATACAGCACATAGGAAATGTTGCACTGCAATGGGACTGCATGTGTTGTTCCAGTGTACAAGTACGACCATTAGACAAAAAAGAAGCTGGTCTTTAAATATTGTAAAATATCAGCAGTCATTTTTTTTCACATAATTGCATTTAGTGCACCAATTAATCCATTTTAATGTTTTAATGTATTTTTTTGTGAGTGTACAAAAGCTTTTTGGTGTTTTTACATAAAACCCTTTTCCAGTTTATTTATGTGTTGCATCTCTGCATATGCACAGAAAGAGGTATTCAAAAGCTGCAGTACATTTGGGGCGTAAGTCAGGACCTCAGGAAAACTTTCAGTCCTCCATCCTCACTTCCAGGAGTATATATATGTTATACCCTTCCTCATATACAGGTTTAATAGTACCCACTTATACATCTATATTCACTTGCATACCCACATGTATACAGTTAACTTACGCTAAATTTTGGCAAAGAAAAACTGTCATGGCCATTTTCAAAGGGTTCCTTGACCTCTGACCTCACGATATGTGAATGAATGGGTTCTATGGGTACCCACGAGTCTCCCCTTTACAGACATGCCCACTTTATGATAATCACATGCAGTTTTGGGCATGTCAGCACACTGACACACTGACAGCTGTTGTTGCCTGTTGGGCTGCAGTTTGCCATGTTATGATTTGAGCATATTTTTATGCTAAATGCAGTACCTGTGAGGGTTTCTGGACAACATTTGTCATTGTTTTGTGTTGTCAATTGATTATAATAAATATATAAATACATTTGCATAAAGCAACCATATTTGTCCACTCCCATGTTGATAATAGTATTAAATACTTGACAAATCTCCCTTTAAGGTACATTTTGAAGAGATAAAAAATGTATGATTAATATGCAGTTAATTGCTATTAAATATTTTAATCTATTGATAGTCCTAGTATACAGCCTATGTGTACTTCTACTTCAAATCAACCCATTTTAATAGCATGAACAATAGCTTTGCCATTCACAACGTAAAGCAAAGACAAGACAGTGGTGGGACATCTAACAGCACCTTTGCAGGATATTCATCGATGATCTTCACCAGATCTTGGCATCGATGGAGGAGAGGTTTGGTGGTCGAATCAGCTTTCAGATTGGCCTGGAGCAACACCACCACAACACATTAATGAGCACATTTTCTGAACCACAGAGTAAATAGACTTGGTTTGCTAGCTTTAGATGGAAGACAAGTTAGATACTTAATTCACCAAAGGTATTATTAGCTGTGTGACAGTATAAAAATCACGAAGAGTTGGATGGAATTTGAACCACCAGAGGTCATTTGTGTAGTTGATTCTCGATTAGAAACTGTAAACAATCATGTTGAGAGAGACTCACCAGCAGGAAACTGGGCTGTTGTAATGTTGGAGCAGCCATGTCAGGACTCCTCTGGTGATTTCTTCGGATATACAGTCCACTTGGATCCTACTGGAGATGGTAAACACGAACACAAGTTTTTTGTTTTATTATTTCCTCAGTTGGAGTTAGCTGGCGACACAAGCTAGCCTAGCATTACTTTGTTAGCCACCTCAGCAGAGAAACAAACTCGCTAATAGAGATAGAGAACAAATAGAAGCTGTGGAAACAGTGCGATAACTGTATGCTCTGTTAATCCCACAACAATGTCTCCCATTGAGTGGAAACACTCAGCAGAGACAGTCAGTGAACCATGCAGGTTAGCATGAGCCGGCTAGCTAGTGAGAGCTAACTAACAAAGAGACCTAAACTGACAGAAACAGCCGTGAAGTGGACGAGTGTAGCTCACAAACACGCCGAGTAAACCTTAACGTGTTCAAGTGAACACCTCTTTACCTTCACCGCTGACAGGAATTAGAAATGCCGACTACTTTCCCATCAACCGCGTTCCTCATCGGTGTGGTTCAAACAACACGACCAGGCGGTGACGTCTTCTTCTGTGGTGTTTCGGTTCGTAGTCGTGTTGTTGCACATTACTGCCACCTGCTGGAGCTGCTGAACTCCTCCCATATGCATTCACAATGTAGATTTGTTCCTATATAATCATAATAATAATTATAATAATAATAATAATAATAATAATAATAATAATAATAATAATAATAATAATAATAATAATAATAATACAAATAATAATTATAATAATAATAATAAATACATATAATGAAAATAATAAATAAAATCAAAGTAATTATATTAATAGTAATAATAAACAGTAGAAGTTATATACATACACACTTACATACACATATATACACACATATATATATACACATACACACATATATACACATATACAGTATATATATGTATATATATATACATATATATATGTATATATATATATATATACATATATATATATATATATACATATATATATGTATATATATATATATATATAAATATAGACATATATATATATTTATATACCTATACACACATATATACATATATATGCACATACATGAACATGTACATACATATACATATACATATACATAAAAGTACATACAAGATTTGGCTCAGGGAGTATCTTAAAGTATATAGTTTTATTTTACTTTTGTATAATGTTTGTTTTCTGTATCCTCTTCCATCTTATATCAAACAATTTACCTAGGTTCCTAATTCATTATCTCCATTTTATAGATTTTGTAAATTGTGTCCTTCCATTCGCTTAGTTGTGGCGCCTCTGGTTTCAGCCTCTTTATTTTTTTCGTTGTTTTCTTTTTATGCATATTTAATGAGCATTGTCGGAGAGCCTGAGATCAAAAATTTCCATTGCCAACGATTGCTTCTCTGTAACTGTTATGCAAATGATAATAAAGAACTTGAATGTCTACCCTGTCCGCTACCTCTACAATTAATATGCTTTTTTATGTCTAATAACCCCAATCTCCATACAGCAGCTCAATGTGTCCTCTCTCTCTCTCTGCCACATATTTTTGCATGCCTTCAGCACATGTTACTTTCCTATAACGTGCAGTCTGAGGTTCAAATTACTGTGTCCTATTCTTAAATTTGCCTTCCAATGTTTTCCAAAGTAAGAATATAAATGTCTTCCTTTTGTTTCTTGTGGTATTGTCACTGTTTATTTATTGTCTTCCAGATTATGCCATTTCTTTGTTTTCTCAGTTTGACAATAATCAATAGTCTGAAACTGCATGTTATACACTCCTTCCCATAGCATCTCCTATCCAGACAAAACTTGTCTTTTTTGTGTTCTTTTCTCAACAAGTCTGCAGTAGTTTGTTCACTGGGTAATTACCACTGTCACCCCTCAAATTCAACCAGCAATCCCTTTTTACGATAGTCTCTGTTCCATACTAGGTATATTAATATAAGAGCCCCACTACCTTATGATGTTAAAAACTCAAAACAAATTGTGTGTGTGTTATTCTACCTTTGGAAAATAAACAAAAGAACATTGTGATTTATACTGCACAAAAATTAAAACCCTTGAATGTTTTTATTATTTTATTTTACAACATTTTGTGGCTTATTCACATACAGAAAATGACATTTCTTGATCCAAAAGCTTATTAAAATGGTGAAGTTAAAAACAGTTTTCATTTTGTTTAAGAGAAACACACAAGTTTATAAAAACACAGAGAACATGTACTAAATTCTAGAATACAAAGAAAGAAAACTATCAAAAATAGAGTTCTTTAATATACATTGATGTGAATAATAATTATTAGTTACATGGCAGAATTAATAAGCTATTCATTTTTTCAAGCTGGGTCCATTTTATGTGTGCGTTTCCACTGAGGCCTATATTCAATCTATTAGGTATGTAGTAGATCTTATCCGTGTAGATCATGTAGATTAGGTCTCAGAACAAACATAAATACATGTAAAACATTATATGTTTAAAACAAAGTTAAATGTATAGCAGTAAATCGGGCAAACACTTTTATTGTTTAGTCTTCTGTCATTAAATTATCTACTGTATATATATATAGTATACATATTTCTGCCTGCATTGTATGAGATCCTGATACATTTTCCGCTGTATGTCACTCCATTATGAAGGATTTGCAGTTTCGCAACACATTTCATGTCAGCTATCTCGTGCCATTTTGCAGGTGCGCTGCAGAACTGGTTGTACAGACGGTCTAAATAGATATTTTGGATAGAAAACTGTGGAAGTGTGGATATTTGTATATTCATAGCATTAAAGGTACAGTGTTGGATCTGGCGGCATCTGGTGGTGAGGTTGCAGATTGCAACCAACTGAAAATCCTCACGTGTGCCAAGCGTGTACGATAACTATGGTGGCTGATGCGAAAACGTGAAAACGTGAATGGCCTTATATAGAGCCACTGTTTGGTTTGTCCTTTTTGGGCCACTGTAGAAACATGGCATAAACTGACACAATGAAATATGATCAGATGCATCACTTCCCTTTTAACCATGTCTACTCATTTCTGTTGAGATGGCCAGATATTACAGTATACAGTATATGTTGTCTTGTAAACTGTCAGCAACAAATATGCACGATTCAGTGTGTTATATACCCATAATACTTGGCACTTTTGTGATTCTGAGGTGTGTGTAATGAGCTGATTAATCATTCAGACACCTGATGCCACCGTGCCAGTCTGAATTTCAGGTTACAAAATAACATTTTCAATTTTAGCTGAAGCTTAGAGCCAACTATGTCTCAAACAATAATGAGTATTGCTAATAATATAAATTCAGAGACAAATAACTCTTCCCTACATATCCATTTTTGTTGTGTCTAAATGTCAACATTTTCAGGATGAGGATATACTAATGTCTTTTTTTTTTTTATTTATATTTATTACTATCAGTCTTTAATGGCAAATATAGTGGGTGTCACTTTACCAGCTGGACTTATTTGCTCAAAAAGCAAACATTGTTGATGAAACCGTTCCTTGTCCTCTGCATGTACAGAGTAGCAGTCATTGTAGCAGTCTCTGTGTTCTCCAGGTGACTAGAGGGGGATCTCAGGAGGGTTGTTCCTCCTCACCCGGGCTTTCCTGCTCTCCTGTCTCAGCTTCAGAGTGCGCAGTTTCTGCTGTCGGCGTTTCTCGCGGTACCACAGCTGCTCACAGTACTCGTCCACACTCAGACTGTTGGTCCCCACCATGTGCAGGTCTTTGTAGCTCTTCAGAGGAAGCTGCTGAGGATGCTGGGGCAGCCACGAGTTCCTGTGTCCCGGCACCGGAGGCTGCGGATGAGGGGGTCCCGACTGGCTGAGAAACCCGGCTACCCCAGCAGGGTTGATCCTCCCGAGGACCCCGGGGCCCGGGTGGTTCTGCTGGTAGCGGGTTGGGTGGAGGCTGTGGTTAGGGATAATGTGAATGCGGTATCGGGCCAGGACCTGGCTGTAGGAGTGCTCGTGGCTGGCACAGGTGTAGAGGCCTGTGTCAGCCAGCTCCAGGTGTTGAACCAGCAGCCCCCGCTTCATATGGAGGGAGCGGTGGTCATCGCTCTGACGGAGCTGAGAGGGAGAGATGGTGACAAACAGACAGACGAGATAATGATGATCGAGTTGTCAGTTGACTCTCTCATACTGTAATTCACATGCACATTTAATCTCTTCCACTCCTTGAGTGCGCCGGCGCCCTCAGCCGACTTAACTTTTTCAGAGGTCGTAGCGGGCTCAGTTTTAGAGCTGGGTACCCACGAGTCTCCCCTTTACAGACATGCCCACTTTATGATAATCATCTCTAGGATAATCACAGCCTCATGAAACTTTACAGCCATAAACTAGAGACCTAGAGCATTCAGAGGATGGATGGCTCTCCTAGGTAGACTGACAGTAAGGGGGTTTCTGAGCAGTTTCCAGAACAGAAGCACTCGCCATCCAATCGCCGAAAAATGCAATTCTTACAGAAATCTCCCAATGTCAAAAGTTTTTGATACCAAATCACAGCATGGCTTTTTCTATGGTGTTCCTCGAGGTCTCGGTGTCTTAATGTGGTATTTTGGAGGGATTATTTGTCCCATTGTCTCAGAATCTGTCCAGTCCCATAAGGTGTAGGCCACATTTCAATGAGGATACCTCTAATGAAAAAATATCTCACAACTAAAAGTATATGTTATTGTTATGTCTTTTTGTAGACATTAATATATGACCATGATGCTGTATTAGTCTATCTTTGAAATTGTCATGTTAGCCTACAAAGCTCAGGTTTTTTTTAAATCAAACTCAGTTTAAGGGATTTTCACATTTTAAGATGAAGGATTACATATATTTAATAATTTTTATATATAACAATTAATTTATTTATATTAGGGCTGTCAGTCGATTAAAATATTGAATCGTGATTAATCGCAAATTAATCGCACATTTTTTTATATGTTCAAAATGTACATTAAAGGGAGATTTGTCAAGTATTTAATACTCTTATCAACATGGGAGTGGGTAAATATGCTTGCTTTATACAAATATATGTTTATATTTATTATTGGAAATCAATTAACAACACAAAACAATGACAATTATTGTCCAGAAACCCTCACAGGTAATGCATTTTTAGCATAAAACAATATGCTCAAATCATAACATGGCAAACTGAAGCCCAACAGGCAACAACAGCTGTCAGTGTGTCAGTGTGCTGACTTGACTATGACTTGCCCCAAACTGCATATGATCATCATAAAGCGGGCATGTCTGTAAAGGGGAGACTCGTGGGTACCCATAGAAACCATTTTCATTCACATATCTTGAGGTCAAGGGTCAAGGGACCCCTTTGAAAATGGCCATGACAGTATTTTTCTTGCCAAAATTTAACGTAAGTTTGGAGCCTTACTTAGCTTTAAAACTGAGCCCGCTACAACCTAATTGCGTTAATGTGTTAAAGAAATTTGTGGCGTTATTATCGTGTTAACTTTGACAACCCTATTTGAATTATCCTTGAGAAAAAATTGAGAGATACTATCACCGACTGATGCTTGCTGAGACAATCAGCAAATATAGAATCGATAGAATAATAAGAATTTGTGACTCACCTCTCTGCTTTCCTGCACCTGACTAAGAGTTTGCTGCACCGTCCACCTGAGTTGAGCCTGCGGTGACCGAGGAACACACTCCAGGAAGGTTGAGTTTCCCTCCACACCGTACACCACCTTCACCTCCACTGACTCAGAATCTGACAGAGCAACAAAGATATATTCAGCATATAGAGTGTTTTTGTACCAGAGAAAAAAACATTTGACCTCTGTTTGGCATTCTCAGTGTGAATCTGAAAAGGGAGGGATTATAAGAAAGGTAATATAGGAAAACATATTAACATTTTATAGAAACATTTATACAACATTTGATCGTTTGCTTTATTGTAATAATTACTGCCACCAATTTGTCTGGGAAGCAGAGAAAACTGCAGTTACACAGTACAACCCCTAGAGAGCGCCCTACTTCTGCCTGCACAACAGAATGATGATAGAAGGTATTTTACTGTATATTCTCTCTCAGTACTGTAGAATATTTGCATTATGGTACTTCAGCAATAGTAAATGAGTATTTTTGCAAAAATACAGCATGAAGTTTGAAAAAAGTGACACTCAAATAAGTGATAGTATTACAAATTTAAAGTGTGGCTCTGTTAAAATGACAGCAGAGAAGACATTCAGTGAGTCCAAACTCCAAACTATATACTAATTAAATACAGTTTACTCTACATACCATATTAATTGTCTTAGTGTACTGTTTTTTGCAGTTACTGTACAAAAAACATATTTAACATTTTATACTAACAGGAAATGGTACAATACATGTCAGATGTCAATCAAACTATCAATTAAACTTAAAAAATACACATCAGAATGGTTTTCCAGGGATCTAATAGTTATTCTTACCTCCACCAAGGAGGTTACGTTTTCATTTCAGTTTGTCGGTTTGTCTGTTTGTCAGAAGGAAAAACTACAGGCCCGATTTTCATGAAACTTTGTGGAAGGGTGAAGCATGGGCCAAGGAAGAATCCATTAAATTCTGGATCGGATCCAAATCAAGGGGCGGATAATCACATTATTTTTCACTTATGGAAACAGCCTTGGTGTAGTTCTGCGCTCTCTGAGTGTCCTTCTAGTTTCGCTTTGTTTTCTGCGGTGTCCACAAAGCAGATTTACCTCCACAATTTGTTATAATGGGAGACGTGAGTCGAAATGTTAACTAAGCTATCACCATGAAACTTCGCCTGTTCTCCATTAAGACAATTATTTTTTGTATTACAAGTTTTCTGAAAATGTATGTTTAAATATGTAAATGAGGCATTATCTAATTAAATATGTGCTAATTTGCATACATTTCAAGAAATCTGAACATTGGATAAAGCCAGGTTCAAAATTCTAGTTTCAATTTGTTGACATATTAGAGTCAAAGGTTCAAGAGGGAGGGAATTTTTGGTCTTTTTATCACTCACTCAACACATAAATCCGAAACTACCGTCAACAGCCATGAAAAACAAAATCATTTTTCGACATGTTTTTAGGAATAAAATGTTGTATAAATCAGGCTATGAATGATATATGAACAAATCCCTCTGTAAAAACCTTCAGAATATAGATAGGAAAGACACTAGAAAGTTTGGTCGATGTAAGTGTTACTGAAGGGGAGTTTTCTGGCTCAGAGTCTGAGAAAAAATGGCATTTAAAGATATGGATTGTAAAATTCCATACATTTTGCAAGACACTACAGGTTTATCTAATAGATATCACCATGAAACTTCCCCACTTGATTACTTACATTAAGAACATTATTTTTTGTATTACAGGTTTTCTGAAATGTTATGTTTAAATGTGCAAATGAGGCATTATCTAATGTTAACTTTTGGTGAATTTAGGAGAAATCTACAGACAAAGTAGTAAAATAAACACCTGACTGTGTATTTTGGATGTTTTCTGTCCACTAGTCTGAAAGAAGACATGTTATGGATGCAAAATAGCCCAAAATCTCAAAAATGACTAGTGCATGAAAAACAATGTTTTTGCCCTCATTTTTTGTTTTGTTTTTTGCAGTTGTGAGTAACTCTACCCATTTCTTTTCTGCATTGCATTGAATTAGCATCAACCAACTGCAAGTCTGCATACTGACTGTTTTCAGTATTTCATTTTGTGACATTTCCAATGTGAACACACTCAAAACTTAAAAGATACATTCCTTATACTGTCATCTCCTTTATGGACTTTATGGATGTTTTACTGTTTAGTCACATGTATTCCGCTCACTGACAAACATCAAACACAGTCGGGCATTTATGCAGATCTCTTATAAAGCCAAACAGCTGTCCGAGTGTGATGCTTTACATTCCATCCCCGCGATGGCACTTCAACATATGTCAATCAATCACAGAGGGTGTATGTTAAGTACACACTAACCAGGCTGGTTGTCCATTATGAAACTGAGGACAGGAAAACATTTCAAACAGAGACAGTTTATTCATATCAGACGGCGGAAATCCTTACCGTCCTCTGTGATTGGGCACTGACTCCAGGGGTCTCCGTACTTTACATCCTGCCTCCGCGCCCGCCTGAGACACACACACACACACACACACACACACACACACACACACACACACACACACACACACACACACACACGTATAAACATGCGATTGTATGCACTCTTTAACATTTTTCGCTTTAATCTCTTTGATTATTATTCTCTTATTTATTGTCTATATTGCACTACGATGTACAAAAACATGCTGAAAATGTGAATAATGTAGGTTAGTGTCTGTGACTGAAGTGTGAGCGCTAGAGTAGACAGTAGACTCATCAGTTAAACAACAGCTGACAGCAGCAGATAATGCCGTTGCCTTTAGATAAAGTTGTATAGCAGCGTTACATCCTCCTCCTCACTGTTGTTACTGGGCTTCTGCCGCCTCCTCAGCGGTGAAAATATGAAGCTACTGCGATTATGAATGAGGAAACACGGAGCGAGAACAGGCTGTCAAAATACAGAGTGTTGTTTCAGCCATGGTAAAAAGTGTTCTAGTTCGAGCCATCTCTGTCGTTTTCTGACCCTGCGCCCCCTCCCAGACTCTAACATATGTAAAGGTCTCGCTGCTCCATTTATTTTTCATCCTTTCCTTCACCAACTCTCGCTCTCAACAGGTCTCTCTCAATTAATTCAATTCAATTTATTTGTATATGGCTTCAAATCATAGCAGAAGTTATCTCAAGACGCTTTTCATATAGAGCAGGTCTAGTTTTCTCTCTCCCAATCCTTCCTTTTGCTATTCTCTCTCTCCACAAGCAGAACCACTGGTTTTATTCATTCATGTTTTTATTCTAGGATGGGATTCATGAGACTCTCAGGGTTATCATTCACTTAAAGCTGCAGTGGGTAGAAATGGAGCAAATATGATTAAAAAAGTTATTTTTATAAAACGGTCACTATATCCTGACAGTAGTGCATGAGACAGGTAATCTGAAAAAAATCAGGTGCCTCTGTGTCTTCCGGTGCTCCTAATATCATCTGCAAGATTTCACAGAACGCAGGAAATCAACCAATCAGAGCCGAGCTGGAGCCTTGCCGTCTCTGAGCAACTGTCAATCACTCGCAAACTCCGATCAAACGGTCAAACTAGGCAGCGCTGATCAAATATGAATCAATATTCTGTTACTGTAATGCCTATTTCTCTCCTCAAATGTTTTAGAGCACAACGTATTGGTACAGTACGCTTGTTTGTGTGTGAATGTATTTTTATGTGTATGTATGCATGGATGTCTGTGTATTTGCACATTTTTGCTCTTTTGTTTTGTGTTTATGTAAAGCAATCCAAACTGTTTTTGTATGATATGATGCTATACAAATACATTTGAACTGAATCGTGTTTCTCCCCTCCCTGTTCGCCTTTACCTCTTGCTGGTGGGGAAGTATCTGGAGCAGGTCTGACCGTCCCAGGAGCAGTAGGGGTCTCTGGCCAGGCAGCACTCAGCGCAGTCGGCCCCGTACAACTCACACCTCTGGAGCCCCAGCTGGGCCACGCCGAGCTCACTGGACACATACAGCTGTTGCTGTGGAGGAGAGGGAGCGACAGAGAAAACACCATCAATACCTCCTACTACTGTTACAAGAAGGGAGAGGGACAACAGAGAGTCAGTCACTGGAGTTTAGGCCTTCGGTTTTGGAGCAATAGAGGTCCATAACAGAAATATAGTCAGAACTCCCACTACAACGTCTTTCTTTTTCAGATGTCAGGGCAAATCTATCTATAAGTATCTCAACAACAACTGTAGTTTGAAAACAATTTGTGAATTTATGAATATAAAGACAAGTTAGCTGAGGAGATTAATCATTGTCATTGTAAAGTCACAACTGAAAATTCATTTTTAGAGGGTGATTTTTATATAATATAGTTTTTTTTCCTTAGGTGTCTTTATTTTCCTTTTTAAATTATTTATTAAATTAAATTATTATTTTTGAGTGATAGTGTGGATTTAATCTTATTTAGTCATAACCACAGGGACATTTTCTTTGCTAAATGAACCAGTTTCCGTCAGATGTATGTACTTTATGGGGGGTCATACTCTGTGTTTCTCCTTAAAGGACCAGTATGTAGCATTTAGAGGGATCTATCAGCAGAAATGGAATATAATATTAATAACAATATTGTCTTTAGTGTATAATCACCTGAAAATAAGAATCATTGTGTTTTCATTAGCTTAGTATGAGCCATTTATATCTACACAGGCAGCGGGTCCAAGCCCCCAAGGAAGTGCGCCTGGCTGAAGCAAATGTTCGTATCGGCCAAACGCCGGTACTACAACTTCCGTGTCTATCACGTGATGTCATTGGGCCCAAAAATACTTTTTCCCATAGACTTACATCGGGAAAGAGACGTCTGTAAATCAACGGATAATTGTTTTGAAGTAAATCAACTTCCCAGTACGAACAACTGAATAGCCCTTATTTAAATCATCAGGTCCTAAAAGTTGTAAAATGCACTGACAGCCGAATCCAGAGTTATTTCCTCCGTTCATGTGAATGAGCAAGTTAAATAAGGCGGAGTTAAAGGAAACGCTACTGCGCCTGCTCTACGGGCCCAATGGATGCGGAAGATTGCCGGATGATCCTGATACTTTATCTCATGATCCGGGTACTTTATCTCTCGACAGTCGAGCCATTTTGGCATTATGCGCCACTGAGCAACTCTCATAGGAATGAACGGGAGCCCACCTACAAAGCTGTATCCAGTTCTCTTTATACATCCATGTGCGGGTCCTCTTTACGGAGTCCGCCATACCCAGAACGGACAAACCAAACACTGGCTCTAGATAGGGCCATTCACATTTTCACATTTTCACGTTTTCATGTCGAACACCGTAGTTCTGCAACACGCTCGGCACACGGGAGAAGATTCAGTTGGTTGCAATCTGTAACCTCACCACCAGATGCCGCCAGATCCTACACACTGCTCCTTTAAAGTTTGTAAAGTTTTGTAAGAACCTACTCTGGATAAATATGAATACACAGACACACATATACAAGTCAGACAGACAGACGGATAGACCTACTCTCTTGGTTGACAGCTCCATGCTCAGGATGGGAGTGGGACTCTGCAGGACAAAAGGGAAAACATACAGCAGCATTTATACATTCAGTATAATAACACATCATGATTCTGTATTCATATGTTTATAATGACCAAGGTAATAGATGTGATTTAACGAACAGAAGATGAATCAAGCAGATATGGGACAAAATCTTAGTTTTTAAGAATTGCAAACACTTTATCAGCGTGATATGCCAGATATGGCTAACAAACACAGGAATTCACAACCATAAAACACTTAAATATCTGTGAAAGTTGAATGAATGAAAAAAAATGCTTCTGGAAAACACCCTGAAACACAAAACTACGCTGACTGTGTGCAGACTATAATGTAGGGAAGATGGGCGGCTTGTAAGATTGACACGAAAATGTGATATTTAATCCGTGCAGAGGTTGAGGAATGCCTCGGAGCTACATTTGAGGTCAGGGCAAGCTACCGAGATCAGAAATCTAATGAGAGTCTTTCTTCTTCAGAGGGCTAAATTACCCCACAGCTCCATTTTTCTAGCTCACTGACTTGTTTCAGCCTTTCACAAAGGGAGTAAATGACCCCTGACCACTCTCTGAGCGGAGGGGTCGAGCTGAAGGAGGAGACTCAGAATATGATAGAGGGCAGGAGAGCAGGTATGTCTTTACAGTGATCTGGCTCTCCTGTGTCCCGTCACAGCCAACAAACTGACTCCTCTCTGAAACCCAGTCAGGGTGCTGAGCAGTCTCCTCTGGCTCGGACCTTCAGCGGGTAGAAAGCTAAGAAATAACACTGCAGTTTATCATGTGGCTGTAGAGTGAGCGCCAGCTGCTTTGCCCCCCCGTCCCTGCTGGTGGAAATGGGTCAGTTCCTGTTTTAATCTCACCTATTAGTAAACAGACAATGTGCATCTGGTATCCTGTTTGTTTGTGGCTGTTTTTCACATGTTGTGTCTTTCGGTCTGTCTTCCTTCCCTTCACCTGTGCTCTCTTTTAAAAGCTTATTTCCTCCTGTCATTTTGTCCTCTCCCCCACATGTTCTCCTCTATTTCTGTCTCTTCTCTCCTTTAATTTTTTTTGCCCTACCGTATATATATCTCTATTTCTGCTCTCCTCACTCCCCTCGCTCCCCTCTTGTCTTCCTTATTAGCGTATTTACAGAGAGGACCTTGGGAAATATGTGCCCTGCTATCTGTTTTTCTGTTTAGTGGAGTAATTCCAGACAAATATGTTCCAGTGGAAACTACATGCAAAACCTCATGTAGCACATCACATGGTGCAGGGCTGACAGATGGGCAGTGGGAGACACAAAAACAAGCTCCGTAATTTTAGCCATAAAAGTCCTGTGAAGCTACATGTCTGTGTGCTTGACTGTGCAATGGGACCTTTAAAGGAATACTTCAGCCAAAATTGTTTTAACGCCACAAATTTCTTTAACGTATTAACGCGATCGATCATTCGGAGGTTGTAGCGGGCTTAGCTTTAAAGCTAGAGTGAAGATACTGGTATAATATGCAACTAGAAAACCTAGGGAATCCATTGGTACCAACCATATCATACTAGCTTGTCGAGAAGGACGTTAAATAACGCTCCAAAATTGGGCTAAATTTAGGCGAGGAAAAACTGGCATGGCCATTTTCAAAGAGGTCCCTTGACCTCGGACCTAAAGATATGTGAATGAAAATGGGTTCTATTGGTACCCACAAGTCTCCCCTTTACAATATATACATACATTTGCAAAAAGCAAGCATATCTGTCCACTCCCATGTTGATAAGAGTATTAAATACTTGACAAATCTCCCTTTAAGGTACATTTTGAACAGATAATAAATGTGATTAACTATGGACAATCATGCGATTAATCTTTATTAAATATTTTAATCGATTGACTGCCTTAGTTTTAAATAGTAAGGTTGGATTTGATTATACTGCACAAGTTGTATGAGAGTTTGTAAACAGATGTTTGGTTGTTTGCTGTTGTTAAACGTGGCTCCCATTTACTTCAATTCATCAAGAATTTTCTCTGTTTTTTTATTCTCCATTCGCCATTACTAGTTGTCTTCAAGAATTTAAGGTAACACGAGATGTGTAACTGATATACAAATAGTCATTTTGGGGGTGAAGTATTCCTTTAAAGGTTCTGTGGGATAATGTGAATAGAAGAAATAAACTACAAGTACCCTCCTTACTGAAAATGATCACCGTGATTCAGGTAAAGCAGGCGTTGAACACCAAATAATCATATGATAAGTCTTGTTTTTTTGTTAACTTGAATGGGAATTATGAACAAGTACTGATAAGACATTGCCACATTTCCGAGTGCCTTGTCTAATGTGGGTTTGTTGCATGAGGAAAATTGTCAAAAAAACTTGGTTGATAGCTGTATCTCACCTGGAAGACAGTCAGCTCCTCCAGAATGATCTCCTCCGTGTCCCAGCTGTCTTTGGTGACTGACACTGCCTTCACTACCTTCCCATCATCTGAAAACAAAAACAAAAAAGACTTTTACTTATATGTCAATACACACATACAATGTATGTGTAATGTATGTACACACACAGTAGTAATCTATTCATGGAAAAAATGTCATATTCAGGCTTTTTGAACCCTGATTGTCCCCTGGTATTATATTTAAAACAACAACTTTGGAAAAATGATTTAGGCTGACCTGTAGTAGCTAACACAATGATGAAACTTGCCTGCTCGACTGGGGAAACAATACTCAAACAAAGAATGGCAGAAGTTGTGCCATGCAGCGAAAGTGCATCACTGATTGAACATGTCAGTTCAACATGCCGACAGTTCAAGTAAGTGTCTTTTTAAAATGAATTGTCAAATAAACAAAACTAAAACATAAATGCTCCATACAGAAGATACATTACAGAAAAGCTGTTTGGAACAGCATGACATACGTTAGTGTTTGTTGTATTTCAACATCATGTTTGGGAATGAGAAAAGTCAGTAAGTCTTAAGTACAGTAGAGTCTGTAAACACGACCTGACGCACACGCAACGTCGGGATGCTCCCAGGGAACCTCATAAACATCACAGATCTCACTGTGGGAAATCTCCTGTGTGTGTGTGTGTGTTTCCAGCTATATGCGAGTACCAGACTGAGACTATTGCATGCTGTGTGCGTGTGTTTATGCACGTGTGTGTCTACAGATGAGTCTGTCAAAACAAGCGTACCCTACATGGACAAATGATGCACGTAGATGTCTGTGGCCGTCGAGACCTTTCATTTCACATTTCGTTTCAGAGACAAGATCAAATCTGCTAACGTCGTGTTTGTGCTCCAGCGTTTCTTCTTCTCTCAGTCTCAACCCAATAAGGTAAAAAATAAATGTGAGGAGAACACACGTTAAGAGCCAGCTCAGGCTTAAATAGTTGGAAAAGGGTCCCTAAAAGAGCCGCTGATGATGAGATGTATATTGTGTACTGTAATCTAGTAAAAAAAACATGTATTCTTCTACTCTTGTAGAACCCTATGCGTACGTTTATAGACTAATTACTGTGTTGGACTTCCTATGGGGACTTAAAAGTGTTTCAGAGGCATGAAGGACAGTGCAACTAATGTGACAGTTATTACATATACTTTTGTGTATCCAGTTTCCTTATTTCTGTACTAATTAATTTTTTTTACAAAACCGAATAGTGCAGACAGACAGTATTTTGCTTCCCATTAATCTCTACTGAGGACTCCATTGGAGTCACATGGGGTTAAAGTTTCTTTCTCAAGAACGCAGTAATGTTAATGGGTGGGTGAGAGGGTGATATCAATTCTCCAGCTTCCTGCTTCCTGTGAAGCTCCAGGCTACAGCGGCACCAGCGTGAAGGTCATCAGGTTTTCACAACTGAATTAGAATTAGCAGCTCATGGTTAATATTTAGAGTCCATTGCTTTGGGAACCTCAGATTCATGGATCTGGTCCTCTGCATACCAAACAGACAACAATAGAGCTCTACAGTATGGCGAAACCTCAAAAGCACATTCTCCTTTAGTTTTAAGCTGGAGAGAGGAACCATGAACAAACACTGATCAGAAACCTGCTGGTGATACAAGGCTGCAGTAGATCTCTATGCAGAGCTCTGTAAGTGAATTAGGAAGCCACAACTCAACTCGGTGCGTGACCTCAGAGTGACCTGTAGACGTTTCATAAGCGTATATTATTTTTAGGGTAAACCACGTTGGCGTACGCACGTGGCTAAGCAGTAGGATATATATAAAAGGGACATTATCTACTCTTACGAACAGCAACAGAAAGAATGATCTATCAGACGGGAAGACGACGCAGAAGATTCATCCTGGTCGCACAACGTGAAAATCAGAGCACTTGAAAGAGCAGAAAGAGCATTTATCAGGCAGGTAAATGTGCAGTTGATGGGGAGATGAGAGATGTTGGAGAGGAATCCACTTAGAGGAGATGTATGGACCCGTGGGAGCACCTCTGGCCCCGAGGCCTGTCACCAGCCGTTAAATAACCTCCACCATTTATCACACACACACAACCGTTCACTGTCAAACACACACACACGGTCACACACACGGTCACATACACAACCACACCAGGTTACTGCAGCTGGTGGGACACAAAGAAGAAAACACACGCACACACACAAACACACCTGCAAACATATACCGTATGTGTGCACGTTGACGCGCTGACACGCACGCACACGCACACACACAGGCACGCACGCACGCACACGCACACACACAGGCACACACACTTACAAAGAACAGACACACTCAAGAACCCATTCACCCTGTCACAAGTGTTGCTTTGGGATAAAACAGTAAACGTCTCCATTTTCCACCTTCAGAGGCCTTTAAAGAGATAATGAATGAATGTGGGATGTTTACACACAACAGATGAACAAATGAGCCACACTCAGTCATCGGAAATGACACTTTAATGATGTGGTTGGGTTAAATGTGAAGTTGTGGAAAGATGCTTTTCTTTGGTTGGTTTCTACTCAACCTCATAGTTTGTGCCCCTCATGTATTAATATTACTCTCAAGTCACAATTCTTGGAAAAAAGAATTACCGGGGACCCGCTCATGCATGTCCCTTGGAATAATTTGACAAATTTGCCTATTTTTTTTTTTACACATCTGTAGTCTTAGTTATGAGAAAGAACAATACAAGAGAAATGTATTAGAAAGATATTAGACATGTATTAAATATATTTGCAGATTCTAAAGGACTTTGTGCGATTAATTTGCACGTAAATATATTTTTTCGAACTGTTGTTTTTATCATGAGTACGCAAAAAAGCGGCATAATTTTTTTTGGATGAGGTTGAATTTTCTGAGCTTTCGCGCTGCCAATAAAGGCATCAACCAATCATGGTGACTTTTCACGGACACCTTTTTGAGAATCATTGGTTTACAGGAGAAAAAGATTTTTAACCTGTTTTTTTAGTTTTGAATATACTGTATTTCCTTTCCACGAAGCCCAAAATAATGTGTTATTTGGTTAAATATATAAAACAAAAGGAAGAAACACAAATACAGACAAATATAAGTGATCGTAAAATGAATCATGTTTGGTTCAAGTTGTATTAATTGAACATGGACATACAGTATGTCATTTCCAGTTACCATCTTTGTCTGGATTATGGAAATATGGTTGCAAACTTGTGGAACAGGTTAAAAATCTTTTTTTATCCTGTGAACAACAGAATAAGTTTTATCCAGATGTTTAGAAGAGTCTTTAAGGATTCAGGAAATACCTTCAGAACAGCGGCATGTTTTGTTAAATGACATGCTTAGTGTGACTTGAATGTAATGAATGATAAAACATGAGAGAGGCACAAACGCTCTCCAAACGTATATCTCTAATTCTCTTCTACCTCAGTCCTAAACTCTTCATCTATTCTGTGAACATTCGTTCCTGTATGTTCATCTTAAAGTAGTCCTGGTCCTACATCTTTAATTCATAGTATATATTAAATAAAGTACATTATTACATTAAACATAACAATGTAATGAAGTGAGTCGTTAAAGGACATTTGAATGTTCAGGTGTATATGCGTCAACAGTGACTGTGTGTGTTCATCCCGTCTCTTCTTCTCCCTGTGCCTCTCATGTTTCTCTGTTTGTCTGAAGAAAGTGTTTCTACCGTCTATTTCTCCACGTCTTCTACCACCACATCTATCAACATTAACCCTTGCTCTGCCCTCTGTTGAATTTCTTTTAAATCCCTCTAGGTTGTTATAAGAAAGCCTTTGTCAGTTTGCTTCAGTGCCATCTCATACGTCTTCCCTGTTTTCTCTTTTCTACTCATGTTTTCCTTGTGAGTGTTTTCAATTTTTTATTGCTATGTCTCGCACTTTTCTATGTTTTTCTTTCCACTGCAGCAACTTTGTTAAGAAAAGTGTCGCATAAAAGAAGCTTATTGTTATTTCACATATTACGTTACTTTTTCACCGCGTAATATTTGTGTTCTGTGTGAAAGTACTCATGACAAAAACAACAGTTTGAAAAAATATACTGACGTTGAATTAATCACACGAAAAAAAACGCTGCCGGTGTGTGAAGGCTTTCATTCTTCGAATGACAGTTTAACTGCTTTTAGTGCTTACTCTACAACTGGCATTGCAACTGCTTTCAACAGTTCACATTTTAAGACATCCTGCTTTTCCAATTTAAAACTCAACTGAATTTGAACAACTTTGACTGACATTTCAACTGCTGTTCACTGTCTACACATTAACTGACACTTACTTACACTACTTACAGTTCACACACTTTAACTGTCTCTGGCACTTCAGTTTTAACTGAAAATTACAATTTGTTTGTTCTCTATAGTTCAACTGACAGTTCAACTACTTTCATCTGTTACACTTCAACTATCAGCAGTGCCTCAACTTCAACTTCTTTCATCTTTTACTCTTCAAAATAACACGTTTAACTACTTTCAGGGCTTACATACATACTTTTACTGCCTTAAGGGTTTACATTTGACATTGTTACTTCAACTGCACTTTCAGTGATACACTTCAGTTGACACCTCAACTCCTTTAAGTGTTTCAACTAGGGCTGTCAAACGATTAAAATATTTAATTGCGATTAATCACGTGATTGTCCATAGTTAATTGTGATTAATCACAAATTAATTGCACATTTTTTGTCTGTTCAAAATGTACCTTAAAGGGAGATTTGTCAAGTATTTAATACTTTTATCAACATGGGAGTGGGCAAATATACTGCCTTATGCAAACGCATGTATATATTTATTATGTGAAATCAACTAACAACACAAAACAATGACAAATATTGTCCAGAAACCCTCACAGGTACTGCATTTAGTATAAAAAATATGCTCAAATCATAACATGGCAAACTCAAGCCCAACAAGCAAAAACAGCTGTCAGTGTGTCAGTGTGCTGACTTGACTATGACTTGCCCCAAACTGAATGTGATTATCATAAAGTGGGCATGTCTGTAAAGGGGAGACTCGTGGGTAACCACAGAACCCATTTTCATTCACATATCTTGAGGTCATAGGTCAAGAGACCCCTTTTCCTCACCAAAATTTAGCTTCCAAGATTGGAGCATTATTTAGCCTCCTTTGCAACCAATGGATTCTTTAGGTTTTCTAGTTTCATATGATGATATCTTCACTCTAGCTTTAAAACTGAACCCACTACAACGACTAAAAGTCGCAAGTTGTGTTAATACGTCAAATAAATTGGTGCCGTTAAAACAACTCTTTTATCGCGTTAACTTTGAGAGTTTCAACTTAAACTGCAACTAATGTACAATATTTTACAAGAATCAAAACATTACTAGACAATTTTAACTGCTTTCAACAGTTAACATTGACATCCTGTTTACACCTGCAATTTTCACCATAAGCAAGCACACTTAAATCCCTCCCTCTCTCCCCTCCTCCTCACCTGTGCCCAGGTGTAAGACATCATAAGGTCCTTCCCCGGCGTCCACCCTGTCCACTACGATCCTCTTTAACATGTAGGGCGCGTTGACCTGGGTGAAGATGGGTCTGCCGCCCAGAGGCAGGACGGGCTCCCACATCAGCTGGTGCTGTCGCATGAAGCTCACCACCTCGTCTGGGAAGTCCTTGGTAGACTTGTGGAGGGCGTCGTACGTCTCGCTGGGACACTGGGGGACAAGTCAGAGAAATATTATGAACATAAAAGCCAAGGAGCGTGCTGAAATAGTTAAAATATGACATTAAAATGACATTTTTGGGAGATTGCAGAGATAAAGTATAGATACCAAAATCAATCACGTGGAACTAATAGATGATTTTCTCCACGCTAACACCTGAGCATACACTATTCAGTGGTTCCCAACCTGGGGAAGATAAACCTGAACGGTCACAAGTTTATTAAAGGGAGAAAAAAACTAACTTCTCAAATTTATGTTTATTTTCTTACTGGATACTTTTACCTCCTCAGGTCTTTAAAAATGTGACATTTGAAATGACTTGAGAAGGAATATTCAGTGTTTTGTTGAACTGTTTGCAACAGATGTTCACACTGAAGCATAACCTGTGACTAGGGGTCGCATGGAGACATATGTTTGTTTTAAAGGGTACCAAGTATAGCTTTGATTCTCTGCCCGAACCTGATTGGACCTGACCTGACCGGCCGGGCTGGGTTGTAATTTCTCAAAATGTCCCCAGGCTTGAATCGGGTCAGGGTTTGTCTTTATTTTAAGTTCAAGTTCATGCTATAATCAATAACCTAGTGTTATGCATAATTTAAATATTGATATTTGACTATTGTCTCACTGACTTTTTGCTGCTGTTCAAAAGTCATGTCACCGACAGTAGTTGCCTAGAACAGACTCCCGCCTCTCATTAATGAGCAGAAATGTTAAACAGTCTCTGTTTAATATATATGGCATTTGCATATGGCAGTTGGATTTTGCTGATCATTCTGTAGGAGAAGGTGCATGTCAGAGATCGTGTCACAAATGCCTTTTACTGCACTCAAACGACTTTAGTTAACTTTAGCTTTTAAGATTTTTTTTAATCTGTACATTTATTTATTTTTACAGTAGGATTTGGGTTTTTAAATCGAGCTCATGCCCAAAACTGCTGCCGTGGTTTGGGCTCGGGTCAGGCTTGGACAGCAGGTTCATGTAAGGTCATCATAGCCTCTCGTGCCAAGCCAAAAAAAGCTTGGGAACTACTACTGCACTATTTTGGGTGATTACAGACGATTAGTATTATCCAAAGTGAGAAAACTAACCTATGAGTGATAGAAGGGTTTTTTTTTTTTATATATTTTTGAAACATTTAGCATGATTAACTCTGCTGACAAATGTCACCAGGATTCCTTTTTTTGCATCACACATAGTAAATATAGCGCCTTTCTAGTCTTCTGACCATTCAAAGCGCTTTACACTACATGTCAGCATTCACCCATTCACACACACATTCATACACTGATGGCACAGCCTTCGGGAGCAATTTGGGGTTCAGTATGTTGCTCAAGGACACTTCGACATGTGAACTGGAATAGTCGGGGATGAATCGCCGACTTTTTGATTGGTGGACAACCCGCTCTACCTCTTAACCACAGCCGCCCCTTCATCTATGCAGCAAAAAGCTGTCCATCATCTTCATCATAATCCACTATTTAAAAACTATGCTAGGTATGTTCAATTTTAAAAAGTTTATCAATCCTCTAGAAGGAATGTCAAACCTGACAGTATTTATAACCATTTAGCATTTAGCTGCGACTAATGTTGCTCTCATTTTTCTCTCTTAAGATATTGATACTGTAAAATGATGTATCTTAGCACTGAAGAGAACTATTTACAGACAGATGGATGATTATGGTGTCTGTGTTACTATAGCTCAACAGGTTAAGATCACAAACTGATTCTTCTGCCCATTGAGTTGTGGTAATTGGGTTTGTCAGATACAGAATCTTTCTTTTTTCCCCCCCCAAATTTCAGACACTCCATCTAAGAGCACCTTAATTATATCCCCACTTACACACTCAAAAGACACAAATAAATATCAGAAAATGAGAAATAAAAAAAGTAGAAGCAGCGTATGAACAGATGGCAGTCAGAGGAGGAGAGGAAGGTAGTGTGAGGGAGGAAAAATTACTTTCAGATTGTGTCAAACCACATGTTGATTTGTAGAGAGAGTCAGATGTTTCCCTTGAGGAATGGATAATAAGAGAAAGATAGAAAGAGGAAAAATGCAGAGCAGGAGAGATAGATATGCTGAAGAAATGATATGAAGATTGGTGCACTGATTGACGAACTGGATGAGCAGGGAAAGAAGAAATGTGCAATAAATTGAAATTAGTGGAGTTAGAGAACATGATGGACAAGTCAACAGCATGGAAGCCATTACTTTCTGTAGAGGTTGTGACCACAGCATCTCTGTGACTGTTTCATTTTGCTTTTAATCATCCTGCCTGACCCAAACCTCTCTCACACACATGCACCAACAGTGACGTGGCTGACCTCTTCTGTAATCAACCACATGGTACAGCAGGACTCCACAGAGAGGTGAATTCCCCAGCAGGGACAGTGAAATAACACCCGACACACTCAAACGCTAAAGCCTCAGCCTTCCCGACATGTTGACGCTTCCCAGAGGAGTTCACTGCTGAGGTGTTAAATCACCGGAGGTTAACCCTCTCACCGCTTCATCAGCTCGTTTTCATTACACGTGTTCTGCGGGTTTGGAGTCGGATCTCACAGGAAATACTAAGTTCTTAACACAAACATAAATACCAACCTGTCGTCACTATATTTACAAAGAGTTATGGGCCGTGAACTTTAATAAGCAAGTGACCAACACCTTACACTCTGTCTCTAAAGGGCAGCTCACACAAATTACAAAATCTGGTTTTATCCCTTGCAGAGAGCTTGAGTTTTACCTGCGAGGTTTTGGGATATCGGCCACTTTCAAGTATCAAGTATTTTAACGTACAATTCGAGTTGCAAGTCTTGTTTGATTTTGTCAAGTCAAGTTTAAAGTCAACAAATTTGTGACTCGAGTCTGACTCAAGTCCAAGTCATGTGACTCTAGTCCACACCTCTATTTTTTCCTCTCCTGCACTGACTTTACTGTTTTTTATGCTATTGTATGTATTTGCATTCAAATAATTGTACAAATAAACTAAACTAGCTTCAAAGAAAAGGGCACTTTTTTGATGTGAACGGGAGGTCTATGCACAAATCTATCTGCATGACTACATACCACAAGTTAAGTGAAGAAAATATGTTTTTGTGTAATTTGGTTGAACTGAACCCAAACTGGCCTTCATCAAGGTGAAGGCAAGATAGCCCAGACCGTTGAAGCTCACACCAACCTGCAGCTCGCTGTGTCTGAACTGAGCCTTTAACCAAAAGAATTAACCCTAAACTCAACACCAAAAACAGAGTCAAGGTTTTTGTAGGTTCTGGTTGTGAGAATACTTACAGCGCCAGGTCTCGGGTAGGGGATGCGGCCCTTGTACTCCACCCAGCGATAGTCCGGACCTTCTTTGTGGGCAAACGGCCCGTTGAAAGCAGCGCGGATCGACGCCATGGAGTACACACACACTGCTGAACCTCGAAATACAGAGCTGCAGGAGAAAGAGGACGTGTTGATGTTGGTTGCAGTAGAGAGGTAGAGGGTTTGATGGAGAGAGAGGATGAAGTGACAGATTAAAAGCAAAGGAATGAGAGTGAAGAAGAAGAGGGAGGGAAAGAGAGAGGAAAGAAGGGAGAGTGGACGAATAGAAAAGATGAACCGATTTATTCACAATACACAAGAAGTACTTCATATTGTACAGAGATTATAGGCGCTCAAAAACAAAAATAGAAAGACAAAGGATTGAAAGAGTGAGAGAGAAACGGAAGAAAAGATGAGGGGAAGGAAGAGAAGAAAGAGGGAGAACATAAGAAGGAGAGGATAGAAAACAGTACAGCAAGGAAAGATGAAATAGGAGGGAAGTAAGGAAGGGGTGATAGGAGGAGATGAGGGAATGAGCATGGATGGAGATGAGAGGAAAAAGAGGTGGGTGAGCTTTATTACATCAGGGTTACGATAACACAACCAGCTGGGCCTCTTCACCTTCGACCCTGACCCATCCACAGCTGACCTCTGACCCTCCACACCGCTGGGCGTGCACGTGGCGGTCTGGCTAAGAGTGTGCATGTAAAGGAGGAGGAGGAGGAGATCCTCCCAGTGCTCTTCTGACTGTCTAAAGATGCTTCCTTCCAATGTCAAAGCAAACTTTACACAAACGTTTTAGGACGGTCACAGAAAGGTCAGATTTGTTGTCATAACTTATTAGACTAAGTTTGACACGAAAAAGCAAAGAAATAAACAAAACAAAAAAACCCAACAAATAAAATTAAAGGAATTTAATATTCGCCACCAAAATGACAAACCTGCCACCAGACCATAGTAGGGAGATTTACAGAAAATATGTAAAACAGTGAAATCAATAACTACATTTTGAAACTTTATGATTTGTTGACAAGTATCTTTTTTTTTTTCCATAGATTTAGGATAGAGACAGAGCGCAATTAAGTCCCGCCCACACCAGAGGGCAGGGCCGGCTCTAGTCCTTTTTGGTGCACTAGGCGAGCGTCGGATTTGGAGCCCCCCTTCAACCGCCCACCCTAACCCTAGCACCGTAAACCGCAACACACATCAGACATCACAATGGGTTTAAGAAAAAAATTAAGATTAAGATTTTAATTTTCATAAATAAATGTATTTATTATAATATAAATAAACAATTGGTCCCTGATATTGTGTTTAGTCAGTTTCACTACAATTTACACTTTATTAACAAATAAGTGCGACTAGACAAATGAAAAAGTGTGAGGAAGAGAGTTACAGGGGAGAAAAGTGTATTTCTTTCTTTATTTATTTATTTGTTCATTTGTTACCTCAATGCAGAAAATGAGGAAAGGCGCCCGTTTTATTTAGATTTTTTTTAGAGGGCGACCAGTGCCCCCCAGAAGGTGGTTAAGCCGGCCCTGCCGGAGGGGAAAATAATTCATCGCTCTCCATTGGCTTGTATTGTGTGAAGGTGCATCTGCTTGCAAACAACAGACAGATGCCTAAAAGCTGCTGTGTGGTGGAATGCACCACCAACAGGGTAAAGAACCTAAAGAATACAAAAGTGAGGCATCAGGAGGAGGAATGGGAAAACTGTGCAGCAAACATTTTGTCCAAATGTTTAAGGCTAACTACATTTCTGTAAACTGAGCTAAAGCATTTTGACTGTGTACAACATGTGTTATAGTGGAATGTGAATTAATCAGTAAGCTATGCAGTATTATGTTTGCAAGTGCTTTAGCTACCTAACACATAGCTAACATTAGCTTGCTAACAGCTAACCTCATCATCTTCATCATCATCCATCATTTTAGTTATTAACTGCACCCCTGATAGGGTGCAAAAATACAGTGTAACTTTAATTTCCATGGATGACAAACTGCATTTGACCCGTTCATACCAGACTGCTGCTTCAGGGTTTAATCCCTGGTTATCAACTGGGGTGAAACTGCTAAACTACAGAATTATAGTACACTTTGCACTGATTTATTTGTTTTTAAAAGAAGTCTCTCTAAAACATATACGTATACTGGTATGATTGTATTCTCACCTGGATGTACTGAAGACACCATAGATGGTCGGGTTTTGAGGGTCCTTCGTCTCCAGAACAAAGATGTCCTCTAGAAAAACATAGTGACAACATTAAGTTAGTTTCAACTATGTATGACTGAAATTGTGTGTTCCTCATACTGAGGAGTGAACGGTAGTCGCTAACCTGTCAGATTTTAAGCGATTTTGACAACCACTCAATTATTCAGCATCCAAATGATTCGTACTGTCTTATTATTAGCTTGTCTGTCACCTGTAAAACACTTTTATTGGCACCAACTTGTACAAATAAAGCAGAATTGATTGACTGATTTGCCAAAGGTCCATAAGAACTGGAAACAAAGCGTTCATTCTACATTGTTGTGAACTGACCTGCTTAATTTAATAAAAGATAAAAGAATAAACAAAGACTCGCTGAAAGGGGAGTGAGGCGAGAAAAGACAAGGGAGGAGAAAAAAGGGAAGGAAAGGAGGGGACAGATCTGGCTCGTCAAACTTTGTTCTCTTCTCAAAGTTGAGGGAGGGCGATGAAGTAAGAAAAACAGCTGGATCATAAAATTAAAAAGTCTATTCCAGAGGAGTTAAATGAGAAAACGAGGGTGGGTGGAGGAAGAGGCAGCCAGAGAGGAAGGAAAAGGAGGGAAGTGTTACCGAGCTCATCGAACTGTGTGTCGACTCCAGACGGGCCGGGGACAGAACAGACCAGCCTGGCTTTGAGGAAGGTCGTCCACCGATTGATCAGACTCCTCTTCCCTCCGACGTCATTCTGGATTAAAGAGAGGCGAGAGGTGAGTATGAAAGATAAAGATAGGGTGGAGGACAATGAGAAGAAAGGGAGAGGAGAGGGAAGGGAAGCACAAAAAGGACAAAAGATGCTGTTATTCAACATGTTTCTCCCACATTACAGATCAATGTTTAAATATTAAGATCCATTAGCCAACTGTCAACTACTGTACTTAAAAAAAAGGTTATAATCTTGAAGATCTCCGTTTTGTTCTCTTTGGCGGCACCTATGGCGATAAGCGGTAATTGCAGGTGTGTTTTTGGATCCCAGAGATGTGTTGTGAATTCCCAGTAGTGTCGCCACACACACCCATTCCGTAAAACTGCCATAGGCTCAGTGGGCCATAGACTCAATCCCCACTGTGCTACTCATGTGGTGATAGAGAGTGACTTTTAAAAGAAGAGAAAATCTTGTATTATTACTTTAAGAACACATTTGAGGTACTTGTACTTCACCTATATTGTCTATTTCATACTGCACTGTAGCACTTAATCCTACTAACTGTCCCCAAAGTCCGTACTGAACTGGGAAAAAGGGCGTTCCAGTATGCTGCTCCCTCTTCTTGGAATCAGCTACTAAATGACCTGAAACTTGGAGAGCTGGTCTCACTGAATGTCTTTAAAGTGCTTCTAAAAGACTTGGAAACAAGCACCTCTAGTTGTAGATGTTTTGAATGCTGATGAATGTTTTTTGATACCTTATGATTGTGTAATTTGCTCTTTGTCTTCGTTTTCCATTGTTATGTTTGTTTTATGTCTGCAACCGTGTAACTGTGCTGCTGCCTATCTTGGCCAGGACACTCTTGGAAAAGAGGTTTTTTAATCTCAGTGAGTTTTTACTCCTGGTTAAATAAAGGTTAAATAAATAAATTAAATAAGTACTATATGCACTATATTTGTTTTACAAGTAAATCAAGATTTTAAATACAAAACATATGAAGAGCTTATGAAATACGAGGTGTTGCAATAGATACAACTACCCAACAGTATACAAAATTAGAGCTGGTTAGTCAATGAACAGAAAAATAACCAGTGTTGAAGTAATTTTTCATGCAGAAATGCAAAATGTTTCTTAAAGGTGAGGATTCGCTGCTCGTCCTCATCTTAAATTAAGGTAAACTAAACAATTTGGGGGGTTTGGAGTACATGGTTGGACAAAACAAGCAATCTGAAAATCACACTTGGCTCTGTTTGTACCTTGCAGACTCGAGCCACGCGGCTGTAAACCCTCTTATCCCACTGTCCGGCCTCCACCGCCCGCTCCTTGAAGAAGAAGTAGACCTTGTCGTCGTCTGGACTGTGAGTGTCAGGGATGGAGAAGGAGCCCACAAACTCCGGCTCTGAGAGGGAGACGGCAGAGGGAGTGAGGACGAGAGATAACATTAGTTTGTGCAAGGCCAGCTCACTTCTCTGTGGTTTTATGAATTAAACTTTCAGTCTAGAGGACTATGAGAGAGGAGGAAAAAGTAAAAGAAAGACTTTTTGGTTTGGTGTTGGATGCAGGGGGATGCATCATTTATCATTTATTCAAAAATGGAATAATTGGCTGTTTGAACTGAGAACAAAAACAAAACCTTTCTGGCATCAAAAATGCACCGTTAATGAGACTGGAGCTTCTCACCATTAAGCCAGTTGTGATCATACGCTTCAGTCCGGATGTAATGTTGACTGCTGCCATGGACAGACGTACGGAAGATCGCAGCATTGGCTCCCATGAAATCCACTGAGGTACCTGCATAGAGTTCACCATCTAGGGAGAAAGAAAAAAAGAAAGAAAGAAAGAAAGAAAGAAAGAAAGAAAGAAAGAAAGAAAGAAAGAAAAGTGTTGTATGATATTTCCTGCCTTTGTCTTTATTCCACAATGGTCTTTTCCTCATAATGGTCCAGAGTAAAACAGCAAATATTTGAAAGCTGATGTATTAAAAATAAGGCTGTCAATAGATTAAAATATTTGATCGTGATTGATTGCATGATTGTCCATAGTTAATCACGATTAATCGCAAATTTGTCGCACATTTTTTATCTGTTCAAAATGTACCTTAAAGGGATTTGTCAAGTATTTAATACTCTTATAAACATGGGAGTGGACAAATATACTTGCTTTACGCAAATGTATGTATGTATTAGGGCTGTCAACTGTAACACGATAATAGCAGGTTTATGCAAATTTGTTTTAACGGCACTAATTTCTTTAACGCATTAACGCAATTTGGCCCGGCTGCTATTCGATCTTTCGGAGGTTGTAACGGGCTCAGTTTTAAAGCTACAGAGAAGATACGGGTATCATATGAAACTAGAATACCTAAGGAAACCATTGTCCATGTCATGTCATTATTGGAAATCAATTAAAAACACAAAACAATAACAAATATTGTCCAGAAACCCTCACAGGTACTGCATTTAGCATAAAAAATATGCTCAAATCATAACATGGCAAACTGAAGCCCAACAGGCAACAACAGCTGTCAGTGTGTCAGTGTGCTGACTTGACTATGACTTGCTCCAAACTGCATGTGATTATCATAAAGATGGCGTGTCTGTAAAGGGGGGACTCGTGGGTACCCATAGAACCCATTTTCATTCACATATCTTAAGGTCAGAGGTCAAGGAACCCCTTTGTAAATGGCCATGCCAGTTTTTCCTCACCAACATTTTGCGTAAGTTTGGAGCCTTATTTTATGGAGGACGGAACTCTGAAAATACCGTCACCATGAAACTTCCCCAGTTGATTACAATACTTATTTTTTTGTATTACAAGTTTTCTGAAATGTCATATCTTTAAATATGCAAATGATTCATTATCTAATGCTAACTTTTGGTAAATATAGGAGAAATCTACAGACAAAGTAGTAAAATAAATACCTAAATGTGTACTTTGGATGTTTTCTTTCCACTAGTCTGAAAGAAGACTTGTTATGGAAACAAATTAACCCAAAATCTCAAAATTAAACCAGTGCATGAGAAACAATGTTTCTGCCTGGGGTGTCTCCCCTCAGAGCCGATTTTATGGGGCTCTTTGTGTAAAGAATCCAAACGTAGTTGATGTGTTTTATGTCCATAATGTCGCATGGGGCAACAGCTGACGTCAGCTCATGTGAAACAAGTGAAGCAGACCACACACGCCACAGCTGAACGGACGGCCTGCAGCTAGGAATGACACAGTGGTGGGATTGTACGCTGCAGAACATTAGTGTCACCACAATATGAACACAGCTGTTAGAGAACGACAGAAAATGATTTAATATATCCACTTGTGTGTGTGTGTGAGTGGGTGGAAACAGTACATTATGTGTGGACTGGATGAGACCTACCAGTCAGTCTAGCAGTGAAGGGCTCCCTGGGACTGAAGGGACATTTTCCTCTGCCTGACTCCACTGTATGAGATAACATGAACAACGGCTCCTACACGAGAGAGAGAGAGAGAGAGAGAGAGAGAGAGAGAGAGAGAGAGAGAGAGAGAGAGAGAGAGAGAGAGAGAGAGAGAGAGAGAGAGAGAGAGAGAGAGAGAGAGAGAGAGAGAGAGAGAGAGAGAGAGAGACCACACACAAACTCAGAATGACCGATAAACAGAAGGGCAAAGAGGAAACTTTGCTCTTTCTCTAATGTATCTCTTCTTTTTGATGGTTGTCGACCGTCAGTGCACAATGGAAGCTCTACAGAGAGGGACTGATTGATTCTTAGGGACACCAAAAAGGATGTTGATAACTGGTGTCTTACATGTCTGAATAAACTTCTGTGAGCAAACCTCATTGTAGCTGCATTGGAAATGTCTGAATTTGTCTTCACATAGTCCATATTTTGACAGTAATCTGCAGTATTAAGAAAAAAATGCACCAACAAACAACAATATAAGCACAGAAAGTTGAGATACACTGTCAAGTTCTTTTTTAACAGAACTGTAGAGCAGATTTGTACTTTAAAATCTAACAAAAACAACAGAAAATGTCAGTTTATTTTCCATTTTGCATACAATACAAGGCTACACACATGGTTTGGCATTCTACTACGGTTCAGACCAAGAGTGTCATTATTGAATGTATGAATAGGCATATGAATACCTCTGTGTTGTGTCCTACGTGCAGGTATGTACACTGTGGATGGAAGGCGCCAGTGCCACAAGCATAAACATGGGTCTTATTGAAAGGCTGCAGCAGCCGCACGAAGTTGGCACAGTCTTTCTGGAAATAAAATAAAAACACAACAAAATATATTGACATTTTGTTTTAATGTTCTATTTTTTACTTTATCATGTAACAGAAATACAAATGCAGAAACACGGGCATGTGTCATTGTATAGACAAAGAGAATCTGTGAGGCATGTTAAGTTAGAGGAATAGTTTGACATTTGGGGATTTTCAGCTTTCTTCTTCAGGCAAATGAACATATTACCCAACATGTCGAACTTTTCCTTTTAAGGGTAATTTCGGTATTTTTCAACCGGGAACCTATTTTCCCATGTTTTTCTGTCTAACTGACTAATAGGGACAACAAACAATTTCTGAAATTTGTCCAGTGTTGAGGGAGAACGCTGCACTGTAATCCTATTGGGGCAAGCTGGCACCGTCATTTACGTCCCCTAAAAGTGCTTGTTTTTGCCATGACAGGCTCTGATTGTTATTACCAGTGTCTGACATTATGGAAAGAGTCTTGCTCGAAGAGAAATCTCGTTCTGAAATCTGGCGAGGTGACGTGTTGCTGGAAGACAACGCTGGAATAGTGAAATACATCCATGGTGGAAACGTGATTGCCAGCCCAGCAGAGTTTGTTGTATTGGAGTACTGAAAGCAGAGCTTAGTGTTATCTAAAAGATTTTCAGTGTCATGACTGAATATTTAGATGACTACCACAATGTGGATGAGGTCTTTGAATTCGATTGCCGCCCGTATTTATTTGAGCCAAGGTATTCAGATTTCACAACGAGACTTCTCCTTGAGCGGGACTTGGACACAATAACAAACAAACGAAAAGTAAGAAACATTATATTTCTCTGTAGGGTCCTTTCCATAATGTTGTCAGACACACATAATAACAATCTGAGCCTGTCAGTGGTAAAAACAAGCCCTTTTAGTGGAAATAACGTTACATTGACGCCGCTCACTTGCCCTCACAGCTCGTTTCGCAGCTGCCGGTTACGGCACCATTGTCTTCCAGCAGCACGTCACCTCATCAGATTTCAGAACAAGACTTCTCCTTAAGCGAGACTCTTTCCATAATGTCAGACATTTATGATAACAATCAGAGCCTGTCGTGGCAAAATCAAGCTCTTTTAGTGGACGTAAATGAGGGTGTCAGCTTGCCCCAATAGGATTACATTGTAGCCCGTTAGCAGCTGCCGTCTACAGCGCTCTCCCTCAATACTGGGCCAATTTCAGAAAGTGTTGTCCCCATTTGTCACATAGAAACAAAAATATGGGAAAATAGAGTCCAGGTTAAAACATACAGAAGTTACCTTTTAAGGAAGAGGGAAAATAAAGGCTAATAGAGTCTGCATACAAATTCTGTGGGTACGAAAGGACTAAAAAGACAAAACTAAGAAGATAAAATCACACTGTAAACATATATAGGGAAAGCTTAGGTTTAGTTCTTTTCTAACTGTGATTTAAAGACACTTACCTCCAGACTTTTCCCTGCCAGCCTGCAGTGCTCCACATGTTCTCTGGAAGCAGGCCAGTGGATCTGATTGAGAAAATAAAACACATCCAGGCAGTCAGACAGGTTTGATTTTATGACAGGGTTGAACTGTGATGAGCACTGAGAAGCTCTGATTAATGTTCAGCTTTGTGTTATTAATGTCTCACCGTATGCGTGGGCAGATCCAAGCTGTCAGGCCTCAGCAGGTATATGTGGTCTTTCCCTCCGACCAACAGCCATCCCTGATCCTCGTCCAATAGCAAGGCTTCGTATCCACCGCTGACTCCGCCCTCCCAGAAGACAGCCGAACTGTTCCTCACATCTGACAGAGACAAGACAAGACATTAGGCTTTAATTCTCTTTATTTAGTCATGAACCGGAGGGTGGGTGCTACGCTTCTGCAACAGTGGGGGCACGCTCACATGCAATAACATGCACTAAAAGGCATACACGGCCGGCCTGGCTATGTCAACAAAGCAAGGAGAAGCTCTTATTACATCACACACAGAGGAAGAGAGACTTCATTCTCTGCTCAGGTAGACATTACTCCTCTATATCTTTACATAGACAATAGTCATTTGCTGCTATATTAATGCTCTTGTCGTATAGAGCACCTTTAAAATTAGCTCCACCTCGACCAACTACAACATTAAAGTCCCACTTACACATTAATCCATCAATAATGATGATCCATAAATATATAACAGTAATAAAACACTGAAAGGGCAATTGTGCATAATGAATACCTTAACTTTTGGTACTTTTTAATACGTTTGAAGTATTTTTATAGTGTAGCATTACTTTTACTTAAGTAAATAATTTCAATAACTCTTCCCCCTCTGCAAACACACATAAACCCTAGCAGCAGTTCATCAGTCAGGCTGCTGAGCCGTCGCCTCTCGTCTCTCTGGGGAGTCGCTGCTAAAGCAGGCAGAAAACGACCTGAACAAGCACAGTAAATGAACCCTGTAACTCTGCCTCTGCCCTGCTGCTCAGCCGACACACTGTTCTGTAATTCTGTCAGCTCGGCCGCCCAGAGTTGTAAATGATAACTGGAGCCAGGAGGAAATAATGACTGAAAAGATGTATTGTCCTATAATAATACAGTAATAACAATAATGACGTCCAAAAATATATATTTCATGCCAAAAGTATTTGCAGTGCTGCATAAATAAAGTTTATTATATGTTTAAGTGACCTCAGACCTCCTTGAGTCTATTTTAGAGTTGATTAATGATCGACAGAAAAATAATCAGCAACTATTTTGATACTCAATTAATCGTCACTTTTTGAGTAATTTTTAGAGAAAAAAATACCAAAAACTCTCTGGTCCCAACTTCTCAGAAGCTTTTCTTTTTGTCTTACTGAATATGGAGATTAAAAAAATTAATCGTTAGTTGCAGTCTATTTTGTCCAACTCAACAAATCTGTGAGGGATGTTCCTTTAATATAAAAGTTTTTAGGACTATGGGTTGATCTAAAGGCAACAGGACTCTTTCTATGGGTCTCCATTATGCAAAAATCTCTTGCTCTTATAAATCCTCAAGCTGTAGTAAATTTGGGTCTCCTGTAGTTAAATCCATGAACTCCAGCTGTAAATGTTAACATGAGTAAAAGCGACTAATTGACCTTGAAGTTCTCTAAGTTTTCCTGCCTGTAAGTCAGCTGAGTTGACCTGCCTGTGCTGCAAATAATCAGCTGAATGAGCGAATGAAATTAACCATGAAACTCCTCTAGACAGTCTTGCAAAAAAAGAGACAAAGACGTGGACCCCACAGTACAAACTTTAAGCTTTGTGTCGTGGAGGGTCCAAAGAGGGCAAGACGTCGTGGCTTTGAATGCAGCACGGCACATTTGTTACACTTCACCACCATTTAAAAAGAAATAAATCACTGCTTTCATCAGCAGTGACAGTTGACAGCAGAGTTTCCGCTCGCTAACCAGCGGTGGAAAATACAGAAGAGAAAGACCTGAACATAAACTGCAGAACTAGTCGGGTTCATTTGTACAGCCTTTAATCACACTGGTCGTAAGCAGTTTCACAAACCCCCGCTGGAAAAAGAATAAATGAGGCGATGAATGAAAGTGATTCCTCAGTCTTACAAGGAAAATGTCTGAACTGAACCTGTTCCTCAGCTACAAATGATTTTTTTTTTACACTAATTAAAAAAAAGGTGATTTTAACTTTAATAACTTGTGGTTAATGTGGTTAACGTGGTTGATGTATTTGCCACGTAACTTCCGTACTTAAGTTACGACACTTCCAGAGTTATTTTAACCCAAACCGCAATATTTTCGTCAACCTTAGTAAATAGTTTTATTTTTGAAAAAAATGGAGCGGAAATTGACACGTGCGTTACGTGTTGCTGAACATTCACAGGAAAAAGCATGAAAAATATGTTGTTGTTAGTTGTGCTGAGCGTCACGAAAAAAGGGGAAACTCGTGTCTACGTACACAAATCAAATAGATTAAATTCCGTGACTAATTCACAAACTGCAGTGAGACTGTGTTGGTTATTAAGGTAAGGATGGCCTCTGAGTGAGACAAACGGCATTACCCCGGTTTTGCACTCGGCGGCTCACGTTACCGGAGTCCTGGAAATGGCGGAATGAGAGGAGGGGTACTCAGTTGGTTACAATCTGCAACCACATCACTAGAGGCCACCAAATCCTACACACTTTACCTTTTAAAGGGCGACTTTTAGATTTGTCTTTGCCAAATTTGATGATAGTATGACTAAAATTACGTTTTTTTGCATCCTGAACCCCCTCTATTATTCTACATTTTAAACAAAAACTTGATTTAAAAAAGGTACATTATAAGAGCGGCTTCACTAAAAAAATTGACTTTGTATTTAAACTACGTATTTACAGTCTGGTGAGCTGGTGAGTATAGAGCTATTTAAAGGAGCATGTTTCCATTAACCTGATGTCAATCAATCCAGATTATGCACTCCACACATCTAACTCGTGCTGTAAGAAATGTGTGTTTCCTTATGTGCAAATGTGATTAGAGCTCTGGAAAACATTATACACATGGCTTATATATAAACTGTTCCAAATGTTTCAACATTACATCCTACAGTACACACAGACACACACACATACACACGTGTCCTGATGTCTTTCACACATGGAGTGATGCCTTATGATCCGGACAGAGGTATAGCCTATAAGGTGCAGCGTGCACACACGCACATATACAGAACAAAGAACACAGAGTTAAACCTGCAGCTCTTCTTCCTCAGAAACCAGATCCAACAGTCACATCTGTTCATGGTGCGATTATGAGATCTTCACAGCTCATTTCTCATTGAGACAATCTACTCTCTTACCTGCACGCACACACGCACGCACGCACGCACGCACGCACGCACGCACGCACGCACGCACGCACGCACGCACGCACGCACGCACGCACGCACGCACGATCACAAGCACGCACGCACGCAGTTCTGTGACTTCTTAAAAGTGTGGAATTACTGGAGCTGATAGAAGTTGTGGGAACAGAACATGGAATAAGGATGTTTTTAGTTTTTGATGACATTTCATGTGTTGATTTTTACTTGCTGCTGTTTAGACTGCACTATGTTATTTATCTTTTAAATGCTGCTGGCCTATAACTGCTCAGGCTAAGTACTCAGTTTTTTCTGTAAACATATAATACATCCACCATTTTTATTTTTTCCAGAAAAGACCTCGCACTGAACTTGTGTCCCAGCTCAGAGGACTGAACGAGCTCTTCCTCCAAAAATTAGACAGTTTGTCCTGCTGCAGATCAGAAGTGATACAGGCACTCTATCAACTCACAAAGTCATGGGGAATTTGTTCCCAAATGACCAACAAAATGGGGAAATGGGATACCTAAGTTTATAAGTAGAGAAGTTTAACTTTGTCACACGATGGACAACTAGCGAATGGTTTAGCAGGTAATGATATCCATATATTTTCAGTTTATATTGCAAAACCTGGTAAATACAACATAATCAATATCTCTCAACTGTACGAGTTGATCACATGAATGCTCCATTGAACAATGAATTGGCACACAATGGATTATGGGATACTGAGGGCTACAAAGGATGTGTGAGTTGTGTCCTCGAAATTGGGTGAACTGAGTGTTGAGAACCTCAAATATGCTTTTCTGAACAGGCCATTTCCCTTGACCTCTGACCTCAAGATATGTGAATAAAAATTGGTTCTATGGGTACCCACAAGTCTCCCCTTTACAGACATGCCCACTTTATGATAATCACATGCAGTTTGGGGCAAGTCATAGTCAAGTCAGCACACGGACACACTGACAGCTGTTGTTGCCTGTTGGGCTGCAGTTTGCCATGTTATGATTTGAACATATTTGTTTATGCTAAATGCGGTACCTGTGAGGGTTTCTGGACATTGTCATTGTTTTGTGTTGTGTTGTTAATTGATTTCCAATAATAAATATATACATACCTTTGCATAAAGCAGCACTATTGCCCACTCATGTTGATAAGAGCATTAAATACTTGACAAATCTCCCTTTTGAGGTACATTTGGAACAGTTAAAAAATGTGCGATTAATTTGCGATTAATCGCAATTAACTATTTTAATCAATTAACGGCCCTAATTATTTATGCTGTCCTCTTGGCCAGGTCACCCTTGAAAAGAGATTTTAATCTCAACGAGACTTTAACCTGCTTAAATAAAGTATACATAATATTTGTTTGTGTTGAGGAAAATGCTGAATACTTTGCAAAAATAAGGTCTAAAAATCAGGAATATTTTTTTTCCAAAACAACATGATGTATATGTGAGAGGCAAACAAATGCCAAACCACTCTTTCACCACAGATATCTTTACGGCATTAGCCTGAGGCCTGACCAGGGCAGAGCTGGAGTCAATAAAAGTGAGGAGGATTTCATTTTATGGAGCTGCTGCACTTGGCTCTGCCTCACTGAGTGCTATGGATGCCATCCATCAAGTGAACCAACGATAGGAAGTGGACCACATGATGAAAGAAAACTCAGCAGGAGATATCTCAAAGTACTCTCCGTGAGGGGGACGCGGTGGGAAATATGACATGAAATACTGAAGAGGAGAGGAAACCAAATGCTTTACGTCACACAGAACCATTGTAGGTTCAAATTAGTCATTTTTTGCCATGAAGCTTTCCATTAGTTTTACTGATAACTTGTACAACCTCCCACATTTTTTTAAGTCAGCAATTCTCTAGAAAAATGCATTAAAAGTTTGTAAAAACATCAGACTTTCCACACCAGAATCCATTCTGACTGCAGGGAGGGAAGTATTCAAAGATAAAGACAAAATGTCTGATGTCTGAGTGCCGTCAGTTAGCCTCATGATGATTATTTGATTAGTCAAAGCTTCAGTGAGTCTGGATGCAATTCACTTAAATGGCTAAATGTTGCTTTTCCTTTCAATCAAGGCTCAGAGCCGATGCTGATTGCTTCTGATTGGACAGCGGTGATCTGGATTTCTGCTGATAGGTCAATGGCACAAGGTCATGACCTCTACACAACTTGATTCAGGTACAGCTTTTAGTTGTGCATTGCTTCTTTGTGAGTATCTGTGTGTGTGTGTGTGTGTGTGTGTGTGTGTGTGTGTGTGTGTGTGTGTGTGTGTGTGTGTGCGTGCGTGCGTGCGTGTCAGTGGGGTCAGGATTAGTTAGGCTGAGAGGTCAGCAGTGGAAGAGGATGTGATTACGGGTCAGTGAGTCCGTTTGTCTTCTCCTCCACTGGCCACCCACTTAGCTCTACCTACATGGAGACAACATTTTTACTGTGCTGTACTAAGAAAAAATAGAATTTCCGAGATTAAAGTGATAAATTTACAAGAAAAAACGTGGATATTCTTTGCGATTAAAGTGGCAAATTTACGAGAAAACCTAGAACAAATTTGCAAGATTATAAAGTCAGACATTTACAAGAAAAAAACTCAATAAAATCGTGGCGTGCAAAACCGTGGTAACGCCAGCCATCGACTGAATTTCGTTGCTCTTAAAGTAGTGGTATTATGGTAAAGATGGCCTCTGGGGTCCTGAAAGATACATATAGACGTTTTCTTTCATGTTCTGAGTCCTTTTATGGACATAAATAAATACTAAAATCGTAGGAGGTACAGGAAAGTAGAGACTAACAACTTCCACTGTTGACTACACAAAGGTGTGTCTTTTATTTCAGCACAGCTAACACTAAAAAACAATTGTTGAGAAGATGTTACTCCGAACACACTACGTTACCATAGTTACACATTGATGCTTTTTGTGTCAGAAAGCAAAGCGCAAAGTGAAGCGATGTGGTTCCTGTGGTGAACCTTCACACTTCTTTTTCCCAGTGAGGCTGTGTTACACATATTTCCTGTTTCTTTCTGCTGTTTTTTAATTTCCATTTTGAAATTTGAGAGCACTGGAAAAAAAGAGAATTGTTAGCCAAATTAAAAAAAAACAGAATTTCAGGGTGCAGATCCAGCGAGCTTTCAGGACAACCCAAAATGTTCTGCTGTTTTTATAGAGAAACTTTTGCTCCAATTTTGTAAAGCAGTAAACAAAAAAAAGACATTGAGTTTCCAGCTGTAACTCCTGACAGAGAGACAGAGAACAGATGGAAAAGATGAGAACTTCTGAGCAAAACAAGATCCATATCTTGATTTTAAAAAATAGATCTTCCAGGACTTGGAGGGCTTCATAGCTTTCTGTACAAGATGTTTATGTATTACATTACTGCAGTTGGGACAGCTGTTTATATCAGCAACATTCTGTAAATGACTTCTTTCTTCATCGTATTTGTTTACAGTGTAGATTATATACATTATAAAAAAGATACCTTATGAAGATGCAGTTTACATAATGTAGTTTTGTAGTCATCATAAACATAAATGTCTTCAAAGTGTAGTTCATTCATGCGGTAATCCTGTGAGGTAAAGAGGCCAAAGTGAAGGAGTCAATGTGAGTGTATGAGTGTATTATATATACTGTATATTTATATACGTGTGTGTGATTGATTGCTGGTGCTGATGATGGCTGAGTGCCTTTAATCGAGGAGGTGATTAGAACTGGATTAGCTCATTCAAAGCGGACAGTGAGTGAGTGTGTGGGCATTAATGAGTAAGATCAGGTCTTTTCTTAATTAGTTCATAACAGTTATAACAATTTATCGATTCATTTTCATGTTTTCACTAGGGCTGCGACTCAGACGTATACAAACTAGAGCTGCCAATTGATACAAATATTTAATCGCGATTAATGGCAATGGATTGTCCATAGTTAATCGCCATTTGTCTCAAATTAATCACACGTTTTTTATCTGTTCAAAATGTACATTAAAGGGAGATTTGTCAAGTATTTAATACTCTTATCAACATGGGAGTGGGCAAATATGCTGTTTTATGCAAACACACATGTATATTTATTATTGGAAATCAATTAACACAAAACAATGACAAATATTGTCCAGAAACCCTCACAGGTACTGCATTTAGCATAAAAAATATGCTCAAATCATAACATGGCAAACTCAAGCCCAACAGGCAACAACAGCTGTCAGTGTGTCAGTGTGCTGACTTGACTATGACTTGCTCAAAACTGCATGTGATTATCATAAAGTGAGCATGTCTGTAAAGGGGAGACTCGTGGGTACACATAGAACCCACTTTCAGTCACATATCTTGAGGTCAGAGGTCAAGGGACCCCTTTGAAAATGGCCATGCCAGTTTTTCCTCGCCAAAATTTACAGGAAGTTTGGATGGGTTCTTCAAGTTTTCTAGTTTCATATGATGCCAAAGTTTGATATGAAGTTGTCTTAATGAGTTAAAGAAATTAGTGGCGATAAAACAAATTTGTGTTAATGCATTATTATCATGTAAACTTTGACAGCTCTAGTTTTTACTTTAACTAAAGCCTTACATGGTGCTTAACACATTTTGTTTTGGTTTTAATTCAGTAAATCACCAAATATAAATATGTTTTTATGTAATTTGTATAATTAATGTACAACTGTTACTCATTCTTCTTATTAAAATAATAGTTGATTAGTGATGCACAGTACATAACATAACGATACAATTCTAAACACTACACATTCATCGCTTTCACTTCAGGACCAAACTGTAAACTCTAATGTAGCTTTTTTAAACTGAGAACAGCTGTAAAATATCATTCTAGATTTGATGTATTTGTCCCTTTTTCTTTTATTCCACATTTGATTGTTTTATCATCCTTCCTTCCATCTTTTCTACATTTTGCTCTCTTGCTCTCTACAAAACAGTAAAGACTTGAAAACATAGAAAGTAATAATTCCTAATTTATATTCAGGGCTTATGATCAGTGGCGTCATGCTAACCGTGACTTACTGCTGTTTCACTCAGTCACGTCTTGTTACAGTCTAATCAACAGGATCATTACCACCAACCTGAAACTAAAGTAAGCGTGAATGTCTATGTGTGTGCAGAAAAGTGTGTGTGTCCATGTGTGTGTGTGTGTGTATGTGTGTGTGTGGGTAAGAAGACAGAGAGCGATTTGGATAATGGCAAACACTTGTTAAACACTTCAGGCAGAACAGATGCACTGGGAGAGCTGGGTGCGTGCCGAACACCTGTACCGCACACATATGGGTGTGTGTGTGCGCGTGTGAGTGTGCATGTGTGTGTGAGTACGTGAGAGAGAGCGTGCATGTGTGAAGAATAGAGTGAACGAGACGAATGGAAAGACTTATTATTTTCACTGTGAGAAGGTACGTGAGTGTGAAAGAGTGGAGGAGTGAATATGAGTCTGTCTAACATCTGTGTGTGTGTGTGTGTGTGTGTGTGTGTGTGTGTGTGTGTGTGTGTGTGTGTGTGTGTGTGTGTGTGTGTGTGTGTGTTTGTGTGTGTGTGTGTGTGTGTGTGTGCGCTAGCGCATATGTGTGTGAGATTTATTGTTCCCTGTGATGAACACTGATTGCCTGCAATCAGGAAGGTGATTAAAACTGGATTTGCTTCATTAAAATGGTGTGTGTGTGTTTGTGTGTCTGTTCGTGTGTTGTGTTGACGAGGTGAGAGGTACACTGTGATCTGTACATGTGTGATTCTCACCAAAAACATGTGTAAGCAGGATGGGAAGAAAAACTTTTCTAAACTTTCTGTCCAAGGAAAACTTTACTGAACTATAAAATAACTACCTGTCAAAGTTAACGCAATAATAACTTCCCTCTTTGACCTGTAACTTAAAGGTATGTAGCGGTGTGATTGCAGATTGCAACCAACTGAACACCCCTCCGCTCACTCCTCCTTTTCCACGACTGTGGTAATGTGAGCCGCCGGAGGCAAAACCGTGGTAAAGCCGTTCCCCTCGCTCAGAGGCCATCCATGCCATAATAACACTACTATAGGAGCAACGGAAGTCAGACGGCGGCTGGCGGTACCACGGTTTAGCACTCTGTGGCTCACTTTACCGCAGTTTCACAAGAGTGTCGGAGAACTACGGTGGCCTTCAGGTAACGTAAAACGTAAAAGGCTCTCTCTAGAGCCAGTGTTTGGTTTGTCCGTTCTGGGCTACTGTAGAAATATGGCGGAGCAACATGAAGAGTATATATGAAGGGTTCACGCTAAACTAACAAAAACACAATGATTCTTAGTTTAAGGTGATTATACACTAATGAAAATATGGTTATGAACATTATATTTAATTTCTGCTAGTAGATCCCCTGACTGCTACACACTGGACCTTTAAAAGTTCATATTTGGAAAACATTAATATCATAAATTGTAAGAAGCTGAGTTCTGGGAAATGAAGTGGCCGATGGCGTGAAAGGATTTGAGTCGTTTACAAACATCCAACTGTTTTATTGGTGAGACTTTTATAGATGACGCATTGCCAACATTTTCTTTTTACTTCTCTCCTGAAGTCAAAACATAGTTTTAATCCCACCCACTCCATGATGTGCTGGTCAAACACAGGAGTACATTCAGTGCAAGACTCATTCCACTGAGATGCACTACAGAGCGCCACAGGAAGTCATTCCTGCCCAGGCCAACACACTTTACAACTCTTCACTCAACAGTCAATAGCCTGGACTTATTTCACCCATCAGCTGCTATGTACAATACTGACTTAATTCAACTGTACAATAATTTGTGCAATAATTCAACTGTGCAATACTCTGTCATTAATACTGCATTTATACTGTACATTTCAAAATTATTCTTATTTAATTCTGTTTATACCATTCTTGCATTTATATTTAAAGGGACTATATGTAACTTATTACGCGCATAAATCATACCGGGTCGGTGTCCCATGCGCGCTCGCGTGTGGGTACGCGCTGCTCCTGCCTGCTTGCGCACCGCGCTCGTTCTCACCCGCTCTGCTCGCTCCACCTCCACGTGCATGCGCGCACACTACACACTGCAGAAGAGTTAGTTTAGCTCTGAGAATATCTAGTGAATGTGCAGTGGACGTTTGTGCAGAAGTAAATGCTGCAGCTCCTCCAGACCAACAGAGGTTTCCCGTGTCATGTGAAGTGACGGGGCTCCGCAGCGAGTTACGTTATCATCCCGACCGGGTGTCGGTCTCCCCCCCCCCCCGTTCCCTCCGGATCGGGAGGAAAAGCCAACACTAGGATCAGCATTGATTCATGGAGAGACCTTCGTCTGGTCAGCTAACATTACTGCCAAGCAGGTGAAATATAGAGTGATATTGTGTGTTAGCTGACGTGTGTCGCCCCACTGACATTGCGAACACAGGTGTCGCTGTTAACAAGCAATTTCTGATTCTTACATATAGTCCCTTTAACACACTTAATAGAACCCACTTCTCAGCATTTTGTATTATTATTTGCACTGTGGTTATACTGTATGATTTATATTGCATGTCTTAATGTAAATATTTGTACATTTTTCTTATATTCTCATTTCTTATTCTTATTATTTACTTATATTTCTCTACATATATTGTAGCATTATGTGCATAATTTACACATTACATACTCCTTTACTTCTATTTTCTTACATTTCTTTATGTTTATAAGAGCAACTGTTACACCCTAATTTCCCCCCGGGGATCAATAAAGTATTTCTCATTCTGATAATCAGATTTTCACTCTCAAACAAACTACACATGAAAGTAACATCAGTGTGGTTTGAACACAGTTTAGTCACTCTGATGTAGCGAAGAAGGACTTGATCGTGCAAAAAAAAGGCCTGAGGGAACTGCACTGTAAGCCAGGTTGAATCCCACCATGTGCTGCTCCACTCTCTGCCTGCTCTGCAACATGCATCCCTAAAAAGTGTGTTTGAGGTAAGCTGATAGAAATCATCAGCTTTACAGCTCCTTATTTCCTCTTTCATCTTCCCTCCAGAGCTCTGGTGTCTCTCATTCTCTGATGAATGCAAACGGACAAATGGTGCATAGACAAAAATATGTGCACACTTATATCTTATACACATTATGGATAAGATGTGCTCTAAATAAGCATTCTCTCGAGGACAAACACGCAGGCACACACGCACACACACACGCACACACACTCACACACAGATGAGATGTGCTTGCAGCTACTGAGTCTGCTCAGTGTTAGAGACTTGAGGGAAACACCTTTGATCAGAGTCCAATCAACCACAACAGTCACAGAACAGCAGGCAGCGCCTTTCTACTGGAAACATTCGCCCCGGAGCTCTTTCTCTTTTAAACTTTATTGCTAAATATTTATGGACAGCACTTGAAAACAGTCTCTGTTATTTATTTGAGCTTCTAAAGCTGGTTATGATCTCATTACTACAGGACAGAGTTGTTGATTATGCTTTAATGAAGCCATTTTGGTTTGAGTTTGACAGCAGTGATGTACTCAACAACCTCAGAACGGCTTTAAAGCTGCTGAAAAACATTCAACTTAATCTATTTATACACCAGGACTGCAACTAATGATTATTTTCCTTACTGATTAATATGTTGATTCTTTTCTATATTAATCGACTAATTCAATTAGAAATGTATCATTATTGTTATTACTATTATAATAATAATAATATAAAAACAGTTTTTCCAGAGCCCAAGGTAATGTCTTCAAATTGCCCAAAAAGCAAAAATATTCAGTTTAATATCACATAATTCTCTCAAATAAAGACTGGAACTAGGCAATTTTGGTCATTGTTACTTGAAAAATGACTTAAAAGGATTTAAAAACTACTCCACTGATTTAGCTTCTCACTCCTATAACATTGTCGGATGGTGGACAGTTAAATGAACAGTGTGTAACATTTAGGGGGATCTATTGGCAGAAATGGAATATAATATCAACTATTATAATATTAATAGTAGGTTTTCATTAGTGTATAATCACCCGAAAATAAGAATCCTTTCGTTTTCATTACCTTAGAACAGTGGTTCTTAACCTTGTTGGAGGTACCGAACCCCACCAGTTTCATATGCGCATTCACTGAACCCCTCTTTAGTGAAAAATAAAATATGATTTTTTTCAAATTCAAGACATAGATATGTTTTTTACTGGTGCACAAAATGAGCCGTGCATGAACATCACCTTGTTCAAAGAACAAAACCAACACAATGCATGAACTCACAACAAATTACATACCTGCAAATCAGTGTGACTTCTGCTGTTGCCTTTGAGAGACCAGTTCAGATATGCGTGGCTTCACCTTGGCAAGTGCCACTCTCATGTCATTTTCACAGCAAAGTCTGTTCCTTTTCTTCGTTTTTATGTCCAGCATCCTCGAAAAGGATTGCTCGCAAAGATATGTTGTAACAAATGGTATAAAAAAATCCAGGGCTTTCTTAGCAATAACTGGATACTTGTCCATTTGTCGACACCAAAACGTTGAGAGCGTTGTTGTTCTGAAGAGTTGCTGTTGAATCTGGCTCTGCTGAATTTCAATGATTTCGTCGAGGTATTCATCATTGACATCTGCTGTCTCAACAGCAAACGTGAACGGCTGTCTCATCCATGCTGGATATGACTCTCTTGTAGGGAAATATCCGTTGAGAGACTTTGCAAGCTCATCTAAGTGCGTGGCAATTGTTTGCTTCAGTTCCGTGGATACAGAAATATCTCCGATTCCAGACAAATCTTCGATCTTACTTACACAGTCGTCCAGAAGTGGGAAGTTTGCGAAGTTATTGTTCTCTGTTCGTCGTTTCCATAACGGTAGCTTTTTTTGAAAAGCCTTCAGGTGTTCTTCCGCTTCCATGATATTGACTCCACCACCCTGCATCTGCTGATTGAGATGATTGAGAGCTGCGAATATATCAGCCATGTACGCTAAAATGAGAATGAACTCAGGATTTTTGAAGCAATCTGCATGACAGTGTTGGTGCTCTTGCAAAAACAGGGCTAATTCCACACGCATGGCAAAAACACGATTCAGCACCTGTCCCCGGGATAACCACCGAACATTAGAATGGTACAGAAGTACCTCGAATTCAGAGCCCATTTCTTTACACAGCTCACTGAAGATGCGGTGCCTCAGAGCACTTTTTCGCACATAGTTCACACATTCCACCACAGTTTTTAATACTTCTGCCATTTTTGGAGGCAAGGTTTTTGTTGCCAACGCATGCCTGTGCAGAATACAATGCGTCACAATGATGTGTGGTGCATCGGCTTTTACTAGCGCACCAAAACCAGACTTTCTTCCCAGCATGACTGGAGCTCCGTCCGTACAAACTGCAGAAACCATATCCCATGAAAGATTGTTGTCTCTGAAGAAGTCATCCACAAGCTTCTTCACATCGGCTGCCTTAGTTGTTGTTGTAAGAGGCTTACAAAATAAAAAATCTTCTTTTATCATGTCGTCTTTCACATAGCGCACAAAAACAGCAAGCTGGCTTAGATTAGAAACGTCTGTGGTCTCGTCAAGTTGAAGGCTGAATTTTGCCGGGCTTGAAATCAGATCCGCGACTACTTGAGCCAAGATGTCTTTACTCATGTCTTCTATTCTGTCGCTGACGGTGTCATTTGAAAGAGGAATTTGGGATAATTTACTTTCGGCCGCTGTTCCGAGTATCAGATTCGCCATCTTTAACGCAGCTGGTTTTACGAGTGTTTCACCAATGGTGTGTGGCTTGCCCTGCTTTGCGATCAGGTAAGCAACTTCGTACGATGCTGTGAGGATCGGTTTGTTAACGGGTACAAATCCAAGAGCAGGCAGAGTGGCCCTTGCATCGAATCTGGCTCTCTTCACCTTGAATTCAGCAAGTGTTGTGTTCTTGTATTCCCCGTCTCCATGCAGCTTCAAGAAGTGTTCCTTTAGTTTTGCCGGTGCGAGACTAGAGTTGCTCAACTTGGCGTTGCAAATCATGCAGATAGGACGCTCACTCCCATCACGTTCCGTGATACATGTGAATCCATGTTGTACATATTCGTCCGACCACTTTCTTCTTTTGCCCGACATAGTTAGTATGGATTAAAATATTAACAAAGAAATCACACGACGTACTACCACGACAGTCACACGTTGACTACTGAGCGCACTAAATTTCCCGCAGCATTGATTGGCCAAGCAGTGTAGCATGATCATCTGCAGCCAGTGATGGCCAAGCGGGGCGTGTCATCACGAATTTACACGATAATTCGGGTGTGTCCGGACCTCCGCGGCGGAGGCTCTGCCGAACCCCTGAGACCGACTCACCGAACCCCTAGGGTTCGATTGAACCCAGGTTGAGAACCACTGCCTTAGAATGAGCTGTTTATATCTACTTAGGGAGCGAGTCCGCTTCACGGAGCCGGCCACCATGTTTCTACTTTACCCTAGAGCGGACAAACCAAACATTGGCTCTAGATCGGGCCATTCAGGTTTTCACGTTTTCACGTTTTCGCATCGAAATTGAAACGTGTTGCTGGACATTCATAGGATGGAAGATATCATACGAACCATTGTATGAGGATATTTTGTGTCTGTAGATTTCTCCTAAATTCACCAAAATTTGCATATTTAAAAAATTTCAGTTTCATGATGATACCTATTAGTTAAAACTTTTTACCCTATTCACCTGTGTCTTGCAAAATGTACGGAAACTTACAATACATATCTTTAAAAGCTGTTTTCTCATAATGAATTTGTTCTCAGACTCTGAGGCAGAAATCTCCACTTCACTAACACTTACATCCACCAAGCTTTCCAGTTTCATTCCTATCTATGTTCTGAAGGTTTCTACAGAGGAGTTTGTTCATACATCATTCATAGCCTGATTAATACAATATTTTATTCCCAAAAACATGGTGACAATGGATTTCTTCATGGCCGTTGCCAGTATTTTCTGATTTATGGAGTGATACAAAGAGAAATCCAAAGTTTCCTCTGAAAAACCTCTAGACTCTAATGTTTCAACAAATTGAAAAAAGAACTTGGCTTTTCCAATGTTCTGATTTCTGTACTGGAAAGTTATGCAAATGAGCACATATTTAATTAGAGAATGCCTAATTTGCATATTTAAACATTTCAGAAATCTTAACATAATACAGAAAATAATTGCCTTAATGTAAGTAATTAACTGAGGAAGTTTCATTGTGATATTGATTATTTAAAATGCAACCCTATTCACCTGAGAGCGACAAGATTAAAAGGAAACGATTTTCCTCCTTTGACCTATTTGAGCAAGTGAAATCTTTTTAGTTTATTTCACACAACGTGGCCTGAGTCAGAGTTTCACATGACAACATGAGTGACAGAGAGCTCACCCATGCTGAGAGGGAGGACAGGGTGGAGTGTGCTATCGCTTACAGATAAAAACATAATGATTAGATAAGAAGTGACAGGATTCCCCACCTGTCAGACGGGCCTGTCTGCTCTGCGTCATATAGTTCTGATTATCACGGCCCGTCAAATACCAAACACATTATAACACACCGGCAACGCCTTTAGTTTAAATAGATCCCACAGAAACACACACATTCACACATTAGACTCAATATGGATAGGGTGTGTGTGTGTGTGTGTGTGTGTGTGTTTGTGTGTGTGTGTGTGTGTGTGTGTGTGTGTGTGTGTGTGTGTGTGTGTGTTTGTATGTGTCCTGGTGTGTGTCAGCTGGCAGATGTTTCTCACGCCACACAAAAAACATCTGGTTCTCTGCTGAACTCTGACAAAAAGTCTGGCAGCATCACTGACCGCAACCAGAGTTCATCAGAAAAGTTGTAGAGGTAAGATGTGATATTCAGAAACATTCAGTCTGAATTTATTGACCTTTTTAGAAAATTGGCTTGAAAAAAATCATTTAGATGATTTAAAAGACTTCAAAATTTAAACTTTTTTCCACTGTCAACCTTCCAAAAGAAACAAAAAGTTACTAGAAGCTGCAAAAGCTCTCAGAATTTGCAGCATATTGGCCTGGGTTCAGACCATAGACTGTATAGAAAGATGGAGGACGCGTCTCCACTTCCTCCCACTGTACAGAAGTGTAGCCAAAATATCCGGATACGGGAGCTGCCATCTGGAGATTTTGACGTCATTTGAGCCAGAGTCGAGGTATCGAGGTCAGCCGCCCGAACCAATTGCGAGCCGATGACATCTCGCCCCCTTTTTATAGCATCAAATAACTAATTAAAACCAAACTTATCAGAAAAATGAATGCTTGAACAAACATCAATGTGAAAAGAACTATCTAAAATGACAGAAACCATCTTTGGGAAAAATGTATGTCACGTGTACAGCTGTTCATGCCCGTGTGAAACTACAAGTAAACGCCTCGTCAGTCACATGACTTGTTAGTATCGTTAGTGACCCGTACGTCGGTGTTAGATGCCGAGAGGCACCGACTGATGCATTTTTATTTATACATGTCATTTACAGTATGTGGACTACAATCTACTTCTTTTTTGCCAATGTAAGATATCATCATGCCGATAAAAAAATATTTGTGGTTTGAATTTTGTTGCACTCGCACTGAAGACAAAACACCAACCAAAACTACACATACAGTAATAAGCGGTTGAACGTAGTTTCCTCTTCGGAACAACAAACATTTATTTTACTGTCACAGAACAGTTTGATATCATATACACACACACACAGATCTGTTCACAATATGCTCTCATAAACACAGTGGTTCATGTGAGTCAGCCTCAGTTAGCACATGCTAACACTTACAGAGGACCAGAGGGAACAAAGCATCTCACAGCTCGTGTGTTCTGGGTTTGGATTCAAATGAAAGCAGGTTGCAGAGGAAGGATGATGGAAACCAAATCCCAGCTTTCCCGACACCGCGGCCTGTGAGGAGACGGTGACGAGTACCTTATTCTCCATCTGCACGGGAAGCTGTCTTTGTGCAGGACTCCCGGTGAAACGTGATTTTTCTTTCTTTTTTAAGCACACACATTTGCAATTTACGCTAATAGCAAACATCCCACATTATCAACCTCCCATGAGGCATCGAGATAAAACACACTGGAATTCACTGGAATAACAAAAGACTGCACAACTGTGACCGTAGGCTTTACTGTGTGACAAAGGAAAACCTAGTTATGATTAGATACATCTCTTCTAAAAATCAAAACAGCAGCTTCTGTAGAGTGGGTCGGCTTTCTGGTAATAACAAACAGAAGATACAGAGAGAAAGAGAGGGAGAGAGAGAGAGAGAGCAGTATAGATGTACAGATATGATAAAAGCAGTGTGTGTATGTGTTTTTTTGTGTGTGTGAGACAAAAGGTAGAGTAAGAGACAAGAAAGCAAAGTAAAGATTTGGAGTGACGGCAGCGCTGTTATCTCAAGAACAATCTGTTTGCCGAAGTTAAGTGTATAAATGTAAGAGCCGTCCTGAGCCATTAAAGACTCTAAGAGCACTTTCAGAGGACAATATCAGTCAGTATAATGTTTAAGTGGTTGTCCTCTGTGGTTTGATACATTAAGACTGTCATGCAACACCAGGATGGTGTTCAAGGGCATTTTAAACAGGTTGTTTCCATTAGGGGCTCCACCTTACGTTGGCGAGCTTTTAACACATTTAATTTTTTTTATTTATCCAGGGAGGACAATCCGAGATCCTCACATTCTTTATAGGCTACTCTCTTCACGGATACCCTGATTTATACCAAATACAAATACTGTATCTGTGCAGTAGCTCACAAATTATAAAAGTTTCAAGGAGAGCGACATTCCAGTTTTACACATCTGTCATGAAAAGCGTGCCGACTTTCTTCATCAAGTTCTGGTCATACCAGCATTTAAAACGCCAACATTTCAGAAAAGTCACAATTAGTGTTTTCACTCTCGGAACTGACGTAAATCTGCGCAATTTGAAGTTGAACTTTGACCTACAAATTTGCGCCGTTGACCAATAACAAGCCATTTTGATCAGTCGGCAACCACCGTGTCTGAAAATTGATGCCAGTGCTGAAGTGCCTTAAACTTGCATTCTTTCTAATAGCCAGCAGGGAGCGACTCCTCTGGTTGCAAAAAGAAGTGTGATTGTATGGAAGTCTATGAGGAAATGACCCTACTTCTCACTTGATTTATTACCTCAGTAAACATTGTAAACATGAGTTTATGGTCTCAATCTCTAGTTTCCAGTCTTCTTCAATACAGCAAGATGTTCATCTAGTAAAATATGGTCCCATTTAGAGTCAAATAGACCATAAAGCAGGGGATGCTTTAGGGCGTGGCTACCTTGTGATCGTCAGGTTGCCACGGCGTTGGGGAGTTGTCTGTGTTTTTTTCTTAGAACTTTAACCCTTTCACAGTGTGTTTTCAGTTCATGAAAATGAATTGTAAAATTTTGGTCGCCTAAAATGTCTTATTCAGCGTTTGGTTGTACTTATCTCCACCCTCTTGTGTCACTTCTGGTTCCAAAAAAGCAAGAAGGCGACGGCCAAAAACCAAGATGCTGTCAGCCAAAATGCCAAACTTGAGGCATCAAAACTGTAGTCCACAAACCAATGGATGTCGTCACAGTGACTACGTCCACTTCATATAGTCTCGATGGTTCTGATGTTAGATTAGAGTCCAAAATGGAGGAAGCTACAGTAGCATATTAGCTGTGTTGCAACATTCACATTTATTTACTATTGCAGTAAAAACTGTCATGAGACAGGAGCTGATGGTACAAAATGTGTAGACTTATTGTCCCATTACCAACCAAGCTAAGCTAACAAGCTAGCAAGTTTGCTAACTCAAAATACATTTTTTTGCATGAAATGTAACAGATGGCCTTGATGTAGTTCTACTTGTGGTTTCATTTAAATAAGACAAAAATTAGAGATGAAAGATGAATGTGAAAAGTGTATAATAGTCTGTAAAACTGCACTGGATTAGGACTTTTGGGAGTTAATAGATCTGTTACAGCTGTTTTAACAGTCTAATACACCTTTGGCATTGAATCAGCAGCTGGGGGTTCATATTTTGCTCAAGGACACTTTAACAGGACAAATGGTTCAGATAGACCTGCACTGGTTGCTGGGCAAACTAACCTCTTCATGAATGAATGAAGTAGTATGTAGTTGTAGCAAAGGATCTTAATTAGACCTTATACCTTCCTCCTCTGTGTTGTTTTCCTGGTAAAATGAGTGAGGTATCGAGTAACACATAATTCCTGGTGAGGTCTGAAACTGAACTCGTCTGTTTGTTGTTGTAGTGAATTCAGGTAGCGATGTCTCCCTTCTCCTCCGCTCGGTTTATTTGACAGCACTGTCAGGACACATCCGGGCAAAACCGTTTCATTTAGGCTACCTGCCTCAGTCTGGGCAAAGGACTCCATGATCCAAGAGTTTATTTAACTTAGATTTTTAATTATTATGTTTCAGTATTTCATTTCATTCTTTTTGTGGATATTTTGGAAAAAAAAAAAAAAAAAAGTATTTCCTCCCTTTCCTCATTTTAATCACAGTTAAATTTCTGCCTTATTTATGTCTTTATATTATATATTTTAGTTTTACATTGATCTCAAATTTGAATCCGGTTAAGCACTTTTGTAACTTTGTGTTTATTTAGAATAAAGCTGTTTGTTTGGTCAATGCTGGGGTCAAAGTGAAACACCAACTCTAGCTGCTACAATGACTGCTAGCCGTTAGCTGCTAGCTGCTACCTCCAGATGTTCTCATGTTTCCGTTGTGGTCAGTCTGTGGAACTGTGCTATGTAAATAAAGTTAGACTGATTGAAGCTCGGCGATGGTTCCTCTTCCAGGACTGCTCATGTTTCAACCCCAGTCTAAACACTTCCTGGTCTGGGTGGTGGATGATGTTTGTTTTTCATAGCGGATCCAGTAGCAGGCAGCTAGCTGACACGGGGATGAAGTCAAGGCCAGCGTCGACCATTTTGTGTCAGCAAGCTTAAATGTCAGAGTATCAATAACTTACAAGGCCTGTGTATTTTGCTAGCTAAATGTTTCACACTGCTAACCCTCTTTTCTCCCTCCATCACCTCCTCCCTTCAACGCTCTCTTCTTCTTCACCTCAATCTGTCCAGCTGCTTTCTGCAAAAACACTTGACTTTCTCTCACTACACTACTATTGCTTCCTTCTCTGGGAGGGCCAAAGTACAGTTACAGTATGTGCAGTTAAGAACTTCCCACTGTTTCCAGTAAGGGATGATAACCATCTTTTTTTCTTTTTTGATAACAAGCTGGCTGAGGGATGCAGCAGGATTTCTTCTCATCTATTTCTTCTTCTCCCTTTTAATCATTTGTATGTGTAAAATTTACTAAATGGAAAACTGCAATGTAAAAAAGCACAAATATTCCCTTAAAATCATACAGCTGATGATGCATTAATTGATTTGGGTAAGGCCTAACTCGGCAATATGAAATATTAAAAAAGAAGAGTGAAAATATTTAAAGCTGCTGTGGGCAGAAATGGAGCAAATATGATTAAAAAAAGTTATTTTTCTATATCCTGACAGTAGCATGAGACAGGTAATCTGAAAAAAAATCATATTCCTCTGTGTCCTCCAGTGCTCCTTATGGCATCTGCAAGATTTCACAGACCGGAGGAAAACCACCAATCAGAGTTGATCTGGAGTCAGCCGTCTCTGAGCAGCTGTCAATCACTCGCAAACTCTGATCAAAGCAGGCAGCGCTGATCAAATATTAATCAATATTCTGTTAATGTAATGCCTATTTCTCACCTCAAATGATTTCCTGTAGTGTACTGTTTAGCTATAAAATGAGAAAGTTTGTGACACGGCCGCCATGTTGAGATCAGTTGAGGAAATTGACAAGATGTTTCTGAAAACATTTGAGGAGCGAAATAGGCATTACAGTAACAGAATATTGATTCATATTTGATCAGCGCCGCCTAGTTTGAACATTTGATCGTGGTTTGTGAGTGATTGACAGCTGCCTCCGTTGAATGAACAGCCAATAGGAACACTCTCTCTCTGAAATGACTTGTGATTGTCTAAAGTCTCCTGTCACGGGCTAGATTTTTTAAAGCCTGAAAACAGAGCCATGAGGAGGTACAGAAGTCTAGTTGTCTCTCAGAAGACTTGAATTACAATATGCTGAAAGGTTATTATGGAATTTTTGCCCAAGGATGCCAAAAACATTCTGCCTACTGCAGGTTTAAGAGGGGAAAAAGGTTGTTCCAATCTGAGCTGTCTGCTGTGAGTGTACACAGGTCTGTCTGTGGTTTAAAATTAACGTCTTTCTCTCTGAACTCTTTAGGGCCCTGACACATCAAGTTGACCCGAAAAAAACTTCTCTTTCAAGTTGCACTTCTACACACCAAAAGACTGCAGCTGATGGCTAGCTGTCCGCCAACATTCACATATACTGTACAGTAAGTTCTGTGCCTGTCACTGTCATTTTTTGCATGAAATATAGCAGATAGCAATTGATCTACTTAGTTCTACCTGGTTTCACTCAAATAAGACAAAAATTAGAGATGAAAGATGAATGTGAAAAGTGTATAAGAGTCAGTAAAACTGCACTGGATTAGGACTTTTGGGACTTAATAGATCTGTTACAGCTGTTCTAACAGTCTAATACACCTTTGGCATTGAATCAGCAGCTGGGGGTTCATAGTTTTACTCAAGGACACTTTAACAGAACAAATGGTTCAGATAGACAGCACACCTTTTTCATGTAACAAGTCCTCATCTGTAACCCTTTTCTGAACTGCCACCTCTATGGTTAAGGTCTGTTTAGGTTTAGGCAACTAAAACTACAGTTAATGTTGGGAAAATATCACTGGTGAAAGATGTTATGTGAACTATAAACCATGATGACATGAAAATGTCTCACTACTTCTGGCTTTCAGACTGAAAACAGCCCTGTGCTAAAAAAATACTAGAGGTGTGTTGGTGGGGGCCACAGGCTGTATAGAAGAAGTGGACTTAGTCACTGTTATGTCAGCGCTTGGTTTATGGACTACGGTTTTGAAGCCTTGAGTTCGGCATTTTGGCCATCGCCATCTTGTTTTTTTGCAACCAGAAGTGACACGAGAGGGTGGAGCTAAATACAACTGAACGCTGAATACATTTTTAAGTGACCAAAATGTTACAATTAAGTTTCATGAACTGAAAACACACTGTGAAAGGGTTAAAGTTGTAAGATGAAAACACGGACAACTCCCAGCCCGGACAACTCCGTGGTAGCAACCTGTCAATCACAAGGAAGCCACGCCCTAAAGCATACCCTGCTTTTATAGTCTATTTGACTAAAGTTTTTCACCTTTCAGAACCGGAGGTTGCCGCCTGGTGGGGGCATGTTTTTTTAAGGTAAGAAAATTAGATATGTTCCAGGAAGTCCAGCTGGAGAAACAGATGAATGTATTGAAGGGCTTATCAGATGCCAAAACACCGCGGTTCATGATACTCCGACAGGATTTTACAACTCTGGAAGGTCATCACAGCAGCAACCATTTCATCTTTGGTCATGACATAGACAACAAATACAGCATTCACGTTACTAAGTCATCCAACAAGTGTGCACTTGCATGTAAATGATTGGCCAATGCAGCACCTTCAACCCTTTCACCAGATGAAGCTGCGTTTTTCTTTGTGTCATTTGTGTTGGAGTGCCTTACTCTGTCTGCAGCCCTGTCTGAAACGTAATTGAGAATGCAGTTTAGTTGTATGGGAACCTAATTTTGTCGGAGACAGGGTTGCTGTCTGTCCCTCTCATCTGAAAATAATGACTCAAATAGTCATCTCCCCTCTTTACTGGCTCCTTCAGCCCTCTTCTGTTTTTACTCTGCTGCCCATACAACCCCCGAGCCCACCCACCTCCACCCCTCTTTCAGGTTCATTGACAAAATCTCAACCTCCAAATTCCTCCCCGAGCCACCTTGTCCTTTATTTCTCCCCATGACCTCACTCCTTTTCTTCCCCACTTGTCTCACAACATGCGAAACATGGTCTACTGTAGGAAACTAAAGGAACGTCTTTAATAAACCTGTAGATGTGGCATCAGAGAAGAGGAGACTTAAAAGACCACATTCAATCCTCATTCCTTCTTTACTTCCACTTACTTTTCATTTATGTTCTTCTCTTCTCTGAAGCCTCAAATGAAAGAGCTCTCTACAGTTACAGTCATTATCAACAGTGGTTGCCAGGAAACCATCAATCAAAATGAGGGACCACACATATTGGTAGAGGAGAGTGAGTGGCCCCCTTCAACCTGCCAATCATCTTCAGATAAAAGAGATTCAATTATTATGAAGCTGCGGTAATGAACTGAATGCTGCTTTATTCCCAGATTGAGTGAACACATAAGAGGAACCAACGGTGACGTGTATAAACATTTAACAATAAATTCAAACATCGAACTGATATTATGAAATCTCCTGTTAAATCAGATTTGGCATCTTGAACTAAGTTGGAGACATCTCTTGAAAAGACAATTATTAATGGACAATATACAAAGTAAATACTCAGACAATCATTTGACATTCTCCGACCTCTAAAGAACTGAGGTCGTTTACATGATGCTGAGAGCTTTGGGTTACAAACAGTTTACATCTTTGACATCATCATCAGCCTAATTAATGCAACTGAGCCTGGTGTTTATTGGTTGTGGTTTCCTGACATCTCCACCTGTTCCTGGGCTGCAACCCTGTCTCCCACAATATTACGTTCCCATACAACTAAACTTCATACTCAGTTATGTTTCGAGCGAAACATTCAGTGTCGCAGCTGTATGCGCAAGCTAATATGCGTGCTCGTAAATTCAGCATGTGTTCAGTTAATGTAAAGATAGCTTTATTTAAAGTATTCTGTACCCCGCTGTATACTGCCCACTTGTGGCGTCTTTATAGAAAACGCAACATGCAGAGGCTTAATGTGGCCAACCAACAGCATGAGAAGGCTTCTTAAACTTGCAAGATGGTGCAGTACCAGCCAAATGTTTGTAAATGTTGGCGTGCCCACCTGCTCTGCCATAATACGGAATCTTATATACAGATGTACTGTATGTGCAGGCTGTCTGCTTCAGATAACGGTATTATTCTGGCCTTGGCCATCCCGAAGATGAGTTTGGTAAGGTTCTCATCCAGACTGTGGAGCCAGTGGTGCTACAGTTTGCATGTGGGTGCAGTTTGCTGATGTATTTCTTCTTGATATAAAGGAGCTGCTTATGTATTGTCATGTATGAGCTGGTTTCTTTTACTATTGTATTTTTGTATATATTGTCTGTTTTTACTTAGTACGCTATGGACCTTCTCCTTATGTCCTTAATAGTCATTTATAATAATAATTAATTTCTCCCTGATACGGTCGCAGTTTTAAACACATGGTTAATGTTGTAAATTGAAACAAAACAAGACAAAAACGCAACAAAACTACTTGGTTGTGTTTAGTAAAACATCACGGTTTGGCTTAAAATACTGTAAGCATGTTTGTTACGTTATTTAAGTTACATGTGTAAATTAAAATAAGTCAGCACTGACCTTTCGTTTCACATGGGACACAAACAGCGTCTTCTGGGTGAAAGTCCTGTGCTTGTTTGACCCACCCATCCACCCTGATCCTCCAATTGTATTTTGTTAATCTGGCTATTGAACAAATATTTTCTCAGTCTTCCTCTTGCAGGTTGAATGCACTCTTGTTCAAAGTTCAGGAGCAATAGACACTTTCATTTACAGTCGGTACTAGTACTTTCCAGACACACGCAACACACGGCAAAACATTCCAACATCAGAACATATTTAGCAGCACTTCATGCGTGTAGATAAACTGCGGCTCGTCTTTGTAAATTACCTGCTAAATTGAGAAATTGTGGCGATGCTAAAAATTGCACCCCTTACGGTATTTAGCGACAGACTGAATAAATATTCCCCCCCATATCTCATTCTGCTCCAGTTGGACTACAAACTGGAAACTCTCCATTGCACCAGACTCCAGACGGACTATACTCATACACCACATTTTTCATACAGGTTTCATGCAGTCCAAACCCTGACACTTATGAAGAGAGTGAGATATGTGGGTCTCTACAACATAAGTACAAGGTGGAGCAGACGGAGCAGATGGTTCATGTACGAACCAACATGTAGCAAATGATGGTTTCTCCTTTAAGTAGGAGAGAGAAGACGGATGAGGAGCGGGATTATCTGAAGGAGAGAGAATGATGACGTCTCTTAAAATGTCAGCGTATGCCTCCATTTCTCCTTCCACAGTTTCCAGCTGCGACAGCACATACGCACGCACACACTTCTCTACACACTCTTCCTAATCATTAAATTGTTTTTGTTGAATCTTGGCCTTCATTCAGTCCTCTCTGCATTGCGTCCATGTCTGGCTGCAAGGTTGTGTGTGTGTGTGTGTGTGTGTGTGTGTGTGTGTGTATGTATAACTCTAGACCTACAGAACAAAAAAATAAAGCGATTTTGATGGTAATTTATTCTTCATTGGTTTCATTTATCTCTAAATGTCTCTGATCCGTCTCCATCGTGTCCTCTTCATTTCAGCGGCTCACTCGACGGCCTCTCCGCTCGGCTCAGAGCTCTAAATCACAGCTAAAGAGTTTCCCTTTGAACCTTGACACAGATAACTGCAGGCATTTAATATATCACGTTTCAGCATTCGGGGGAGACTTTAAACATCCAAACTGCCTCAGACAGAGGAATAACTTAACCAGCTATTATTTCAGCGGCCGGTCAGGTCACAGTTATTTATCCTTAATTTAACCTGTCAGGCCGATGGAGGTCCAGAGCCAAGACGGGGCTTATTGGCAATTTACAGAAATGGGACGGTTGGATGCATTTGCTTTCAGTTCTGACCCAGGTTTCACTGTTGGCTCATGAGAAGCAGCCTTCTATTGTGATCTGTTTGGTTTCAGCCAACATTTTTCTTATGCAAACCTTGACCAAATTTTTTTAGCTGCCTCAACCCAAGCCCTAAACCATACGAAAGCTTTCAAAGGACAAATGCTTGTTTAGTTCATAGACTTTTTAAATATTTCTTTAAATTTGTCATGTTAAGTTTAGCGCTTTTTTACTAAATACAGTACTGAAAACGATAGAATTACAGACAATTTTCTCTCTGGAAAAGATGTTCGGAAAGCTTACACTGTAAAAGGACAGTGTGTAGGATTTGGCAGCATCTAGTGGTGTGGTTGCAGATTGCAGCCAACTGAGTACCCTTCCGCTTACTCCTCCCTTTCCGAGACTGCGGTAACGTGAGCCGCCGAGTGCAAAACCGTGGTAACGCCGTTGGTAACGCCGTTGGTAACGCCGTTGGTAACGCCGTTGGCCTCTCTCAAATGCCATCCTTACCATAATAAGACTACTTTAGGCAAGAGAGTTGTGAAGAAGCTATAGAGTGCTACAGGAATGAGTCTTAAAACAACCGGAAATGAGTTAGCATTTAAGCACTTCCGGTTCCCTCGTCTGGAAGTCAATGGGTTTTTTGAATGGGCTTTTTGTCAAGGGAACCAGGGCGATGCTAACTTCCTGGCCTACCAAAAAAACGTCATCCCTAGAGCACTTTAGAGTATTTGAAATGTCCCACAGCAGGATCCTTTAGAGATGCAGGACAATACTGTACAGTAGACAAACAGGAAAAGATGTGAGCAGAAGAATGTGTGACACACACATCTTGGACCATTGAGCCACACGGACGCCAATGTGAACCCAGATGGAGATTCCCTTTCCATCGTATGAATATGTGCTCTGTTTCTGTTTGTGCAGACAGAGAACACAGATGAGTTCAATACAAAGCTGCAGTGTGGCCATTGGTTCTAAATCCCAGCACAGAGTCTCCACCCACAGTTCAGTTCGTTAGCAGCGACATCGATTATTAATGCTGCTTTACCATTTAAACTTTGATCTTCTTGACATAAAGGAAGGTCGTTGCTGTACCATCACAGTTTTTTTAGTCATGTCTTTAACATCCCTATAATATCTGTCTCCGGCCTTTTTTTATTAGTTTAAAATCTCAAATCTATAACTTATAATAACATACTCGAGCTCTTAAATAGTTCAATAAAAAAGGCGGCAGGTGAATGTTTTAGACAGTGTATCGAGCTCAAGCTGTATTATTGAGAATTTCAACAATCCTTCAATCCTCATAATCTTCACCTGCTGCAGGGATAAAAAAATATTTAAATAAAGAACAAATATTCAAAACAGTAACTCAGCTTTTTGACAAAGAGAAGAGTCACATTAACTGCTGTAAGGAGGTTCCCCAAACTGGGTGATATATAGTAGTTACATTAATCTAAAAAAATGCTTATTTAAACCAGTTCTTGATCATTATTACATGAACTGGCAACGCTACTCTTAACTCGTTTCATCTTACAGGTTTTAAAGACAAGTAGAAAAAAGGACTTTCACATTTTTGCCAACTGTATCATTCCATGTGCAGATTCAATACAGAGATTTAGCCCAAATGAAGTTATTTGGACAGTATTTTAATATTATTTTTGGTGACCTCATGCTTAGACACTGGCAGGAGTTCTTCAGAAAACGGATAGTTTTGTTCCTTATCAGCAAAATAAAGCAACGTAGATTAAAAGTGTGCATCGATAATTATTTTCAGTTATTGCAACATTTACAAAAAGAGTAGGAGGGCATTGCCAAACAGACGCAGTACAAGAAACGTTTTTTTCTGCCTGTTGAACTACTTTACCTTCAACAGCAGTTACATTAATCACACATATTGCCTGCGTGCTTTAGATGGCAGGCTTCTCTAAATGGTAAAGAAAATGTGGTTCAGAAAATGTACATACAAGGAAAAGAAGAGAGGAAAGAACACACAAGACGTAGATTAAGGAGAAGAGTGTGTTTTTATAATATGAAAGAATAAACTTTTACCCCTCTCTTCTCTGAAAACATCCTGCATCCTGCCAACAGCCAACAAACATTTTTTGAAGGGGCCCATAACTGCTGTTGAGCTTACATAAGTGGTTGAATTTATTCAGCAATATGAAGGAGAGAGAGTCAAAGAATATGCTATAAAAGATAAAACATTACTAATCGAGTTTATGGAGACAAAAGTAAAATGATGTTATTCTCCTTCTGAGTGACTCACTGAGGAGACCCATACAGGCCTGTGACTGAATGTGTTTCTTAAAGGACAAATGAGGACATTTTATCAAGGAGTCCTCGGAGACTCTCTGTCTCTTTCCACAGACCACACTAGAATATTCCTCTTTTTTTCTTCCTCATGTCCTGCTGCTGTTTATGGGAAGATGCGACAGAGAGGTTGATGAACTCTGTTCATTAACTGACATCACTGCAGGAATGCAGCCTTGAGGTTATATTTATCTTGCTTTTTAACACTGTTCAAACTGACCCATTAACCCTTTGTTATTGGGTCAGTATCATGACTGATTATGGGTGATGTCACAGGCTCCCATGCTCTTCTTAAAGGCTAGCTGGTATTTTTCAACCTGGACCCTATTTCCCCATGTTTTTGTGTCTAAGTGACTAATGCGGACAACAATCGTTGAACTTGGTCCAGTATTGAGAAAGAGCGCTGTAACCGAGCTGCAAGGGCAAGTGAGCAGCATCAATGTAACGTTACGTCGACTAAAACTGCAGAAATGTCTACAGATCATAGCATCATATTAAGTTTTTAATTGTCCCAAAACTCATCCAGTATCATCAGAACTCTGTGGGAAAAAGTTACTGTATCTCCCACAGAATAAATACAGGAGTTATCTTTGTTGTTGGAGAATGAAGTTGTGACTGTACAATATCACAGTCTCCACACACCGTCTCTCTCTCTCTCTCTCTCTCTCACACTCATGCAGTAATTACTTTTAAGAAGGTTGAAGTGTTAACAGAGTGTTTGGTAAACACCTGGGGTGAAACAGAGCGAGGTTTCAAAGTAAGTGAAGCACAACAGAGAGGGTGTGTGTGTGTGTGTGTGTGTGTGTGTGTGTGTGTGTGTGTGTGTGTGTGTGTGTGTGTGTGTGTGTGTGTGTGTGTGTGTGTGTGTAGAAGCTGAAATGAACAGTCATCCCTCTCACAGCCGCCGTTCCTCCCTGAACCTCCTGAACCGCTGACGAGCATCAGAAAGGTAAAAAAACTTCTGACCCCAAAAAACAAAGCTGACAATGTGAGAACTACAGTGTATGAAAACCTCCCTTCAGGTAATCACAGGAAAGTGTGTGTGTATGTGTGTGTGTGTGTGTGTGTGTGTGTGTGTGTGTATGAGATGTAAGCCATGCTATCAGTACGCGTAGCTCATCTAACTACGAGCTGTAATCAGCTGTTATCTGGAACCACAGTCTCTTATCTGGTAACGAGTTAAAGATCGAGGGCGTCTGTCAGCTCCCGACTGTGCGACGTTAACCAGTGTCAGCGTGTGTGTCTGTGTGTGTGTGTGTGTGTGTGTGTGTGTGTGTGTGTGTGTGTGTGTGTGTGTGTGTGTGTGCGCACATCCCCCTCACTGTCTCTCTCCATCTGGGATGCAACACAAGCAGAGCAAACCAAATAAATGACAGTGATATACATATGTATATATACTGTATATATACGGTATATAGAACAATTAAATAATACTATACTCATACTAATACTGTATACTCATGTATAAAAATAAATAAAATAAAAAATGCATCAATAAAATAATGAAACTTCATATTTTTATGAATTATTGTAACTTGAAATGCAAATTTCAGCCAGTAAATAATTATACAAACAAAAGGTGACAAAAGAAAAAAGCAAACAAACAAACTCTCTACAATACAGTTTAGTGCCTACCACTTTTACAATAAACCATTTTTGACGTCGACATTAGAGGCATTTCTTACACTATTTCTACCATATTAATGCAAACATGGCAGAAAAACTTAAGAATAACTTAAATAAATGAATATTATTCTTAGTCTCATCTTCACTCGTTAGCCTCTTAATATAGATATAAATACAACTAAAATAAAATGAAACCAAAATTTAATCGAAATCCATCTTTACCTCGCATGCTATTTCTTTTCTCCCTAAAAACACACACACACACACACAGACACACACACACACACACACTCACAGTTTGACCGTAAGAGACCACAGATTTAATTAACAGCAGCCTACCCTCTCTGACCTTCCTCCGCTGTTCTGTTTCGTCTCAGGTGGTTGACAGGTTCATTAACCTCAGGAAACCCCTCTACCCGATGTGTCATCCCTCCCTCCCTCCCTCCTTCCTTCCCTGCCTCCTCTCTAGCTCTTCTCTTCTTTCCTTGCCTCCTTTATTGACACCTTACCCTCCAAAAACCTCCTTTTCTCCATTCTCATTCATTTGCCATTAAGTCTGACTCCACCTCGTCTCCTTTAGTTGCGTTTTCTCTCTTCTTTCCTCTGTCCTCTGCCTTCTGCCGTCTGTCCCCTCCCTCTTCTCCTAAATCTACCTACTCTAATCACAGCGGGGCCAAAGGTCAAGGTTCACTGCATGACACCACAAGGTACGGGCAACACCTCCCGGGAGGCTGCACTGAACACACACACACACACACACACACACACACACACACACAGGGGTCACATTACAGTAAGTATGTGAGCATAACCTCTCCATTTTTCTGTCTCTTTGTGTTTTCTTATCCTCTCTCTCTTTCTCTCTCACACACGTACACACGCACGCACGAACGCACACACGCACAAACGCACGCATGCACGCACGCACACACACACAATATTTTGGCGTTTTGTTGATGTTGTCATTCCGAATGAATTGAATCAGTTTTGACAGATTCCCCGCAGCAACTCACAAGTTTTTTCTCTGAGTTTATCTAATAATGAAAAGAACGACAAATGTAGTGAAACACCTTTGACTGAACGGTATGTGTGCTGCAGATGTGTATGTATGACGAGAAGTGTGTGTGTGTGTGTGTGTGTGTGTGTGTGTGTAAGCAGCTGTCAAAATGATAATTGGACCTCATCCACATTGTGGATTTGGATTTGTACGTGAGTACAAGAATATGCCTGTTCATGTTTTTATATCCGTCTGAGTGACCAGCTATCAAAATAATGCGTGTGTGTGGCAGAGAGATAACACACAGTCGACTCTGCACTGTCAGAGCTATCACTGTGTGTGTGTGTGTGTGTGTGTGTGTGTGTGTGTGTGTGTGTGTGTGTGTGTGTTACAAATTTCCCATCCCACAGTCCCACATGAGGTCAGCGTGTTTTTGTTGGATTTATTCCACATGAGCGTCAAAAACCAACAGCAGGGAGAACTCTTGTCAAAGAAGTTAAATCTACTCTAAACCACCCCTGAAACAATAAACCAGTTACCCAAACACACACTGACACACTTCTACATATACATTCTGACTTTCAGAAATATAGTCAAAACACGCGACACAGTTCTGAACATCCTGGAGTTCCTCTGCATGAGAAAAATTCCACTCTCAAGCCCTGATGTCTGAATTTGAAATGCTGTTTGGCGTTGGTTTCAACTTGCCTTCAGCCCCAGACGGGTGGAGACACACAGCACACAAGATTTCACAACTCCTGGAAAATATTGGAAAAGTAAAAAGTATTTAGGACCAGGACAACATGCTTGGAGAAGCATAACAGTTTGCTCTGACCCAGTCGTCTAGCCATCACAGTTTGGCCCTTGTCAAAGTCGTTCACATCCTCATCGCTTGCCCATTTTTTCTGCATCCAACACAAAGTTCAAAGTTCAAAATGTTTACTGCCAGGTGCCATTGTAACGAGATAATCAATGTTATTCACTTCACCTGTCAGTGGTCTTAATGTCATGGCTGATCGGTGTATATATATATATATTGTTCGATTACAAGACAGCGAGTTGTGTGTGAACAGTACAGCGATCTGACCACTTTGAAAGTGGTGTAGTGTGAACTTGGTTTTCCACGTTTGTTAGACCTCAAGGATACCACACAATGGGTTCATCTCAAGTCTCGTAATTGCATCCACGTTTCCCTCACTTGCGTCTTTACCTTGTTTCTTAGTCACTCCCACCGGAGATGCATGGAGAGACGCAAGGAAACCATGCGAGGACAGAAGAAACGAGGAAATATGTTATTATAAAAACGAGATGTCCTTTCCTCTGAGGCGTCACGTGAAGCGACGTCCTTTTCTGATGACAGCGGCAGCTGATAACAGCTGGATCAGCTGTCAGTCTGCACTGTACTAATACTAATAAAGACACACAGTTATTGTCAGTGGCAAAGCAGCAGTGTTTTCTCTCTGTAGCCTGTTACCTGTTTAACAAACACCTGCACATGAATAACAGCCTGCAGTCTGTATTTATACTGTGTCCTGCTTAGAGGCTCAGGAACCATTTCTACTGGCACAATGCCTTTACATTATTTATTCATTATTAGCGACTGTATTTATTGATAATCTCATTGTGAATGAAACTCCAGTGATGTTGACATGTATCAAATCAGTCCGATCAGCAGCAGCGTCCAATCAATAACTGATATCCAATAAGGGGGTGTGTTGGTTGATAAAAGACTTCCGTGAAGGCTGCTCTCATGTGTCCTCGCTCATGACTTCTCAGAGATCCCTCCTCGCTCCTCGCTCCTCCACGCAGAAATAAAAGCTTTGAGATGGTCTTTAAGATTTCGCACCACAACAACTTCCGGTTCGAGCGAGGAGCAAGGAAAAGGTTATAAAGTCACTGTCCCATCCCACTGGGTTAAAAGGAGGATTGTCAAGGGTTTTTAAGTAAAAAAAAAAAAAAAAAACTACAACAGGAAATCAAGTATCCCTGTATTGTGGAAAGACAAATATGCATGTGTAAGTGCAGATTAAGGAAATAAAAGGAGACGTTTGTATAAATGAAATCTTTTATGACATCTTGCCTTATCTGATTTGGCTGCTTTACAACTCCACTAAATATCACTGCGGGCAAAGAATCTGACAGCACCACCGGGCAGTTTATTATGAAATGCATAGCAGTTCTTGTAATGCTTTGTAGGCCTGAAATCTTACAACTCTCACGCACACAAGTGCACCTGCATGTTTTTAACTGTGTGATCACAGGAACAGAAAGGGTGTGTGAAATAATGTGAAAGTCACAGCTTGTGTCTGAGAGTTGATGGATGTTTGGCAGTTGTGTGTTTCTCAGAGGCCAGTAGATAATGTAGAGCAGATTGTTCACGCACGCAAACCAACAAGTTACAGGTAAAACTCTTTCTTTCAAACATATTACTGTATGTTCCTCCGTCTCTATCTGTCTCTCTGTTTTTGTCTGTTTACTTTTGGTACAATGATGTGCACACACACACACTAACACTCACACACCCACACCCACACCCACACCCACACACACACACACACTAACACTCACACACTCCTGGTCAGGTTAAAGGCTAACAGAGTGTGTCTCCCTGCAGGATGAGGGCTGGTCTCTCTGGATTCCTGCTCAGGTCAGACACTGTGTCAGCTGTGACGCACACACCCTCTCCCTCTGTGTGTGTGTATGTGTGTGTGTTCATTGCCCCTGAAGCTCCTGTCTGAGTATCTGCCTTATAAAATCTTAATAGTCTCTCTAATGTTGATCCTGCAGCTACAAACGCAGCAAGAGAACTTCGTCCTATTTCATTAACTGGAGTTCACTGCTTCACTTTACTGCCATGAAAACCACAGAGCTGCTACTGTTAGGAACACCAGAAACACACACACACACACACACACACACACACACACACACACACACACACACACACACACACACACACACACACACACACACACAATCCCTCACAAGTCTGTCATATGACATCATGAGATCTGCTCCTGAATGAGATACGGACTATTTAGGAAAAATGGAAAAAAAAAAGAGGTCACCTGCTCTCGAGGGAAAACAATTACAGGAAGAAAAATAATAAATCAACGTATTTGAAAGGAGTAGAAGGAAACCTAACTTCTTCGAGGTTCATCACACAAACACGTGTTTCACAACATTGTTTTTCCACTTCCACATGACTTTCTAAAGATTCAAGAGTCAAGATTGAACTGGCACCTACTGATGTCACATATATCATGAAAGTGTGTGTAACCTCATGCAGTATATGAGACATCTGGAATTTTCCACTTGTAATGGTGCTGCCATATAAAAACAGCTTCTTGAGTCTGAATATTTCCCACCGTATTTACATCACAGACTGACAGGGGTTAACGTCAGTGTTGGGTGCAGGTTTTATCACAACGTTCTCACTACCAACTTGTCAAATACCGATGCTTGGTCAGTGGCCCTACGCTTCAAACTATGATGCTCCAGGTACCCGCCTAGCGTCAGTTTTGGACTCAGGGATGTAGTGTCTTTCAAAATAAACTTCCGTGTTCACAGGAAATGTACAGTTTCCGCTCGCTACTGTACATGCATACTAGTCTCGCATAGCCACAGCGCTGTGTCAACACTAAAGCAAGGTTTGGAAAACGGCTTGTTTGTATATCTTTAAACAAGGGCTGTCAGTCGATTGAAATATTTAATCATGTTTAATCGCATGATTGTCCGTAGTTAATTGTGATTAATCGCAATTAACCACAAATTTTTTACCTGTTCAAAATGTACCTTAAAGAGAGATTTGTCAAGTATTTAATACTCTTATCAACATGGGAGTGGACAAATATGCTGCCTTATGCAAATGTATGTATATATTTATTATTGGAAATCAATTAACTCAAAACAATGACAAATATTGTCCAGAAACCCTCACAGGTACTGCATTTAGCAGAAAAAATATGCTCAAATCATAACATGGCAAACTCAAGCTCAACAACAGCTGTCAGTGTGTCAGTGTGCTGACTTGACTATGACTTGCCCCAAACTGCATGTGATTATCATAAAGTGGGCATGTCTGTAAAGGGGAGACTCGTGGGTACCCATAGAACCCATTTTCATTCACATATCTTGAGGTCAGAGGTCAAGGGACCCCTTTGTAAATGGCCATGACAGTTTTTCCTCGCCAAAATTTAGCAGAAGTTTAGAGCGTTATTTAACCTCTTAAACGACAAGCTAATATGGTTGGTACCAATGGATTTCTTAGGTTTTCTAGTTTCACATGATACCAGTATCTTCACTCTAGCTTTAAAACTGAGCCCGCTACAACTTTCGAAATATCAAATGCGTTAATGCGTTAAAGAAATTAGTGGCGTTAAAATTAATTTGCGTTAATGCCTTATTATCATGTTAACTTTGACAGCTCTACTTTAAATCAATCACAACCGTCTTGGGCAGCAAAATAGGTAGCGCAGACAATAGTGGGAGGAGAATGCCACGTGAGATACGTGGCAGGCTTATACCCACAGTCTAAATCCGGTGAGTCAAACCACATGCATACAGTCTCTTCTCAAAATAAAAATCCAACGTAGGTCTTCTTAGTTTTTAGGTTTACTTGGTTAGGTTTAGGAAAAGATGGTTTGGGTTAAAATAAGTATGTTTGTTACCTAACTTACATTAGTCTTGTGAAAGTCCTGTGATGTTTGACCCATCCACCCCAACCTCCTTCCTATGTGGACTTCCTCGCTCTTTATACTACGTCAGTTGCTCTGACCGTCTTAATAATGACACGGATGGGTTCATTGGAGTTCATTGAAAGCCCGGTGCGTCGCATAAAGACACTAAAGTGTGCCTCAGTGCGTCCGTATCAGACGCCGAGGCCCATTGACCATGCGTCGGTATTTGATGAGTTGGGAGTGAGAACGGGTTGGTTTTACAGGATTTTTTGGACATTAAGATTTCAGAAACTGAAATAGCTAATTTTTGTAAACACAACACCAACATATTATCATCTTTTAACTTGTTACCAAACATTTGCCTTATACATCTGTCAGACAGAGAGCAACATTAATTACGAGTCTTTGTGTTTGTGTCCACCTTTGTGTCTCACTTTTAGCTCTGTTTTTGGTCTCTACCAACTGCAGAGGGAAATATCTGTCTCTTTAGCTGCTAAATGCTCCACTATTTCCACCAGCTAGTCTCTAACTGTGTCGGTCTGTCTGAGTGTTTTCATAGATAAAAATTTGATTGTGTGACAAAATAATCTCTCCATCTCACACTCTTCATCAGCAAATGGAACTGACTCATACTGTATGTCATGACGTGATCTCAATGTGGGACATCATTAATATAATCACACTGAGCCAGTTATATTCACTGATGACGACCGTGAGATCGTCCGTGAGTTCACTGTGAGAAAATGTTGCACATGGACTCATTGAATTGAGATTATTCTCTCACCCATACTGATTCCAAGGTCAAGAGTGAACTTTCATGCTAAAGATCTTATTGTTTTCAGTTAGTATGTCTTGAAAAACATCGACTCCTTACTGTCAGCTGCCTCCAGTCACAATTCATAATGCAGAAATTAAACAGGTCTCTTCTTACAAATACCTGGGAGTTATGATAGACTCCACCCTATCATGGACCCCTCATATCGAATTTACCTGCAAGAAGATACAGCAGCGTATTTACCTTCTTCGCAGACTCAGATCTTTTGGAGCCAGTAGCCAGATTATTTTTCTATTTTTTAGTTCAGTGATTCAGAGTGTCCTGTTGTACTGCAGTACAGCCTGGCTCAGTAGTCTATCTGTAAAACTTAAAACTAAACTTTATAGCCAAATCAAAATTTGTGCGAAGATCATTGGCCAACCTGTGACACCCTCCTTTCAAGCAGCCCACAACAAGAGCATGCTCAGACTTGCCAACAGCATCTCTTCTGATCCCTTACATGTTTTAAATAGGGAATATCAACTTATGCCCTCCAAGAGGCGATTTAAAGTCCCCACATTTAATCGCATCAGGCTGAAGAACGCTTTTGTTCATCAGTCCATCTTGTTGTTGAATAATAATTAATGTGCTGCTAAGGAGATTTAATTCCAGAGGACAGATGGTAATTTTTTAATGGGTTATGTATGGTTAGTTGTGATGTGTTGTTGTTTTTGTCTGATGTGTCTTACTTGTCTGTTTGTGTATGGTAACAGTTTGTCTATTGTATGTGTACTTTTTCTCAAATTGAGCTGCCTATGGACGCAAAACAAATTTCAGTGCAAACTGACAATAAAGTTGTATCGTATCGTATCGTATCGTATCGACTAAAATGTACTAATTTAATCTGAAACCAAAATCTACAGCTTCCTATGATTTGCCTCATATTATACCCATTCTCTCCATTTAAAGAAAATGACATTTCAACTTTCAGGACTTTCCTTTTTCACCCATAGTATCACTAACATCCATGCAGTGTCTTAAAATGTGTTTAACTTCCATAATCCTGTCACGTCATTGGCAATTATTCCCAAACCCTCCCCTCTCACTTGGACACCAAACCTGAATTGTGAAGAACAACACAGTCGCTGCTTCAGTACTTCCATTCATCCATCCACTCATTCATTCAGCGGACTGCTCACTCCACAAACATCTCACTAACTGCCACACAATGAAACCAGCCTCCCTGAACTAATTGCTGCTGGATAGGAAACAGTTGTTGGCTTTACTGGTGTTGCTGGTTGCCAAGCGGGAAGCAAGCATTCGGAAAGAAAAAGTGCTTTAAAGTGACTGGAAGAGGGCAGATGACTTCACTGGTGATTTAAGTGTGTGTGCAGTGCTCTGCTCTTATGGTGAGGAGACCCTCTTATTTTTATTTTAGGTGAAACACATTGTCCCTTTTTGTTTTGGATGAGAATTGAGAAAATTGTTTTTTATGAAGTAAAACATGTCTAATATACTGTATATTAGCTTTGGCAGCAGTGACCCACTTTTCCTGTGTTGTACTTTAACACAAGAAGTGTTTTTTCATGCCAGTCAGAAAGGATTAGAGACACTGTAATACAGCAGGACAAATATATACAGTACAGTCTTTGAATATTTGGACATTGACATGTTTTGTCTCTGTACGCTAACTGTGAGGTTAACTTTAACAGTGTTCACATCAATATTGGGTGAACAGTAGGGTTGGGAGATTGGACGAATATATCGGCAATCAGCGATTGGCTGAGTGCATCGCGGTTGTTGTTTTTTGGGTGATTTTTTGGGCGATGCTTGTCATTTTATTATGCTAATTTAATGGTCTGCCGGGGGAGAAACAATGTGCAGAGCCGGTATATCTTCACATCTAACTTGGTGAAATATGGATTTAGTGCAACCAAACCACAGTTGGTGATTGCTGGAAAGTTGTATTACGATGCTCTGACGCTAGCAGCGGGGGAGGGGGTGGGGGGGGTGGGGGGGGGGCTGGGGTGCGCACACACACACACACACACACGAATATATCAGCAATTGCCGGTTGTTGGGCTGATGTTCGCCAGTTGGGAAATATTGGAACTGACGCCCGACACTTGTCTCTGTGTGACGGGCGTGAGGAGCTACAAATCAAAGTTGAGCTGGCCTCAACTTTTTTCAGCGCTCCAATGACGCAGTGAAGCACCAACCAATCATGTGTTTTGGTTTCACCCTGTTCCATTCTTAAGAAATGCCGTTAGCCAGTGCTATTTAATGACATAACTACGTCAACAACGACTCGCCGACAATGTAGCTGGTCACGCTTCGCCGTCTTGTTGCTTTTGTCGCTTTTAGTGTGAACATGGCATAAGACGCAGGAACCAGACAAGATTCTGCATCTGTTGCTTCTCATTTAGAAAGCCTTCTTAATAAAAAAGTACAGTCTGACCTAAAATAAACTTAAATCTGGACATCCGGGATGACAGTTCACCGCAGGTACTTAATCTAATTGAGGCTGGTTTAAACCTTTATGGGCACCATGACACCCATCAACACATGCATCACCTCCCATGTTGTTAATCTGTTAATCTGCCACTTTATTCCTTCCTGCTGCTCTCATGAAGTGTTTTACTGTAGAAAAGAGCATCTGCTGCTGACATTAACTGAAACCTCAGAGCACAAAAACTCAGGAAAATGAAAAGAAAAAGTCGTTTTACTGGATGTTGGAAGACATTATTTCTATGGTTACAACATCCACCAGACTGCTTTGAACGCTGTGACAAGGAGACGTTACTTCATTGATCTTCATGATAGTGTTAAACACTAAAAAATTCCCCCCCCCCAGCTCCGACAGCATTACGTCCGCTGAGAAAATGACTTTACAGCTGAAAACCATTAACTGGATGCAGACTTTCCTAAAATCAGACAGCAGGGAAATAATCAAACACTTCACTTTCATCAGTAACTTCATCCAGTTTGGACTGAGCTCTTATTGCAGTGTTACAAGGTGGGATGTTAACTGAAGCAATAAGTAAGGAACGTAAGTAAAAGGTTGAAAGACGCATGTTCTCATGTGAAAATAGTCAAAGGATAAAATGGCAGGCAGACGGACGAGTTCTGTCTCTTCTGCTGTTTTTCAGCTTGTGCTGCTCTCCGTCTCTCTGCTGTAAAAATCTGCCACAAATGAAAGTGAAAACTCTCAAAGCTGAGCACAAACAGCCTGAAAAGCTCCACAATTTAACGACCAAAACTGATCTAAAAAACACCCATTCATTCTGAATCCTGAGGCCTATGTGTTTACCCAAAAGCTCAGAGGAAAGCCACGATGAATGACATTCATGATTAATGTTGCTGTTTAAATGGGGCGCAAAACATATAAATAAGGCATAAAGTGTTTGAATGTGTGAAGCAAAAAAAATTACATCAACTGTAGACAGAAATATTGTATCAATCTGTCATTTGTCTGTTCAGTGGAGTGGATGTGGAGTAAGAATGCACTTTAAGGCCCAAACAAGCACTGAGACAGAGAGGATTCAAAATGAGCAGAGTCAACAGCAGGCTTCTATTGACTGATATTTTTCTAGCAAGAACAGTTTGGTCTGTAGTCATTAAATCACTACTATAAAAATCTGTACTACTCAAATTATTCTGCAATTTAACATGAAAGCAGAATGTGACACTATACTATATAAGTAGCGTGCGCCGTCTGAGTAATCTACTGCTCAACAACTTTTCTTTGAATCTCAGGTCTCTTTTGACCATCATAGTGTGACATAATTTCCATATTTTTGCATCAAGTACTTCAGCAACAGTCAACTTCATCCTCCCATATTTAGTGTATGAACAAGACTCGGGCATCTGGACAGTCTTGTGTTGCCATGTTTTTCATTTTCGTGTTTAGAGCAGTGTGTTCCACTCTCGGTGTGTTTCCTACCTGAGTGGGAGAGCCGCAGCCGTGGCCCAGTTTTCCTCCAGGTTTTGGCATCTTGAGCGGTGCTGGAGTCTGCAGGATGCAGCCACAGCAGTGGGAGGAGACACAGCATCAGCATCTGAAGAGACTTCACCCCTCTGGCTCCGACTCCTCCTGCTGCCTGCAGCGCTGTCATCTCTGACTGATCTTCACTGATGTGGACAGATAGATGGGAGAAGGCCGAACCAACCGGTCACATCACACTCTGCACTGCTGCTGACTGGAGGAGGAATTAAAAAGAGGGAGAGGGAGATGGAGAGAGACTCATTAAATGTTATGTTAAATGTGTTGCATCACATTGATTTAACTGACGGCAGCACGGCTCTATGGAGGGAAATGTCACTCTGACCAGACCTCAATATGTCAACAACTATTGGATGTATTTGCCAGGAAGTTTTGAGCAGATATTCATGGTTCCCAGATGATATGTCCTAATTGACTTTTCCTCCGTATTATGAATTGTAATAATTTTGGTGATCCCTTAACTTTTCATTTAGCACCATGATCAGGTCAGCATTTTAATCTGTCCAATATTTTGTTTAAATGATTCAAAATATATTAATACTCGAATTTAAGGGGGCTGTATATAACTTTTTACACGTTTAAATTGTTTTTCATTGCCAATGTGTGAACAGGTTGTAACCTAACCTGAACAAATTAGACCTTCCGCGACTTTCTGCGTTTCCTCTATCAACCTGTAGACTGCTTTTAATGTGAAGAACCCTAGCCCGATTTTCCAGGGAAATCCAACGGATGTGACGTCATGCGCGCTCGCGAGTGCTAACGTTCGGTTAGAAATGGAGTCCGCTAACGCCAACAAACAACTAGACCCCATCACAACTCAGAGTCCAACACAAACTCCACGGAAGCACAAAAAAAAACAAAGTTACTGTATATCTACTAAAGCCCACCTGGAAAAAACAGGAATGTCACTGGCGTCGGGGGAAAACTTGTGTAGTGGGAGAATAGCAGAGCCAGTGCGAAGCAAGAGAGAGCGGCGGCGGCGGCGGCGGCGGCGGCGGCGGCGGCGGCGGCGGCGAGTTAGTTTAGCTTTGAGAATATCAAGTGAATGTGAAAATGAATATCAAGTGGATGTACAGTGGAAGTTGCAGTTTGTGCAGAAATGTGCAGCAGCTGAGTGAAGTGACGGGTCTAACTCCGGAGCGAGTAACGTTTTCGACTCCGGCCCAGGAGACCAAAACTACGGTGCAGTAGTAGTTACTTCTGACCACGATCGGGAGGCTGAAGCAGGAAAATTTAACAATAAGATCAACATCGACCTTCGTTTGGTAAAGTAACATTACTGCCAAGCATGTTAAATATATAGTGATATTGTGGTTTTAGCTGACTAACGTTGCTAAAGTTAATCAACATGATGCCTGTCAATCACGTTCAGTCTCGTGTGTGTCGGTAGCGCACTGTTAACAAGCAATTTCTGATTCTTACGGAGTCCCTTTAAGACGTTTACATTCCTGTTGGAAGGGACCAGACTCCAACCAGAAACACTGTCTGGAGTTCTTTTGGCTGCTCTAGCACAATATCCAGAGGTTCCACTTACAAAACATTTCTAAAAGCGAGCACATGCACGCACATACACTCAAAAACGAAGAGTCAGAGTGAGAGAGTAAATGAGACGGACAGAGAAAGAGAGAGTCCAGAGCTCCAATTAAACCATAAACAATGGGACAGATTCTCAAAGAGCACGCTGTAAGAAAATCTGAGCATTTGCTTTCTGTTTGCAGAGACTTTAAACTCTGTGTGAAAAGCAACTACATTACTGTCTTGACTGTCAAACTAAAACTTGCATATGTATTAAATAAAAATGGTATTGATACCAGATAAAGTTTGGTTATGTGGTAACCAGACTCCTGAATAAAACACATGAAAGCATTTATTTTCCAAAACAAGGCGATGAATCTGATACTCGCGGATAATTCAATTCAAACTCCAATTGGGAACAATACCTTTTGGGAGATAAACAAATATCGGTCACTCCCAATATCAAGTCTAATTGAATCACTGCACATTAGCAGAACAAATAAACCAAAGAACATAGTTTTGCTTTTCGACTTATTCCCTTATTCCCTCTGCACTTTGTCCTTAACAAGCTGGCGGACACCTGAATAAATCTTTCATAGACAGGAACTATAATCTACAGCTGAACTGGGTGTGTTAATGTGGGAATGTAGTTCACGAGGGAAACAGCAGGTCAATTTATCATTCTGTACCGTTTACTATTGTGGTAGGTGACCAATACTAAGAGTTTAGTTTGAGAAATGCAAGGAGAAAGTAACTGCTGAGGGGAAAGATAGACTTTAATGCTGAACCCTTGTGCTCTTAAGCAGAAAGAAGAGACAGTACAGCCATGGACAGATTATGAGACAGCGGGCCCCTGGGCACAGATATGTAAAAGGCCCCCCCACACCTTCTACATAGGAGCAAGACACCCAGACTGAAAGAGTTTTGAGTATCGTTGTGTTTGTTTTGCATGTCATTGTGGTCGTTGTGTGTCTCTTTGTAGTCGTTTTGAGTCTCTTTGTGGGCGTTTTGTGTCTCTTTGTAGTCATTTTGCATCTGTTTGTGGTCATTTTGCGTCTCTTTATAGTCGTTTTGCTTCTGTTGACATTTTGCGTTTTTGTAGTCGTTTTGCATCTCTTTGTAGCCATTTTGCATCTCTTTGTAGCCAGTTTGCATCTACGTTATATGTAGTACTTTGCATCTCTTTGTAGTTTGATTTACTTTCCAGCAAAACATGTTAACAGTCACCTCAAACAGAGGCTCTGGTCCCACGGGCCTCCTGACCCCTTTGGGCCCCTGAGTCTACAGTATGTCCAGTAGGCCTGTTCAGTAATCCATCCGTGAGGACAACACAATTATTGGTAGTGTTGAAAAGTCTCTGAAATGCAACACTACTTCCCTTCACTGTAACTATAGCCTAACCATGAAATTATTTCAGGTGGCAGGATAATATGGCGAGCATGCAGACATAGTTCCAGAAGAAACTGACCGTGTTATCATTTGGTAATTTATCATGATCTGTTATGCCGGCTGGCTGGCTTGCATCTTGTCAGCAGGTTTTAAAGAGCTCAACAGGTTGGACGCCTGCTGAGAGAGGAAAGACAGTCACGGAGGTTTAACTTGGCTGCTGCTCCACTTTCTCATCTCGGCAGCACGACCCCTGAGGCTGCGGTTACCAAAATGTGGACGAAATCTAAATTCATAACACATCAGACAAGATTTCTCTGTTTACTGTTTCAAGTACAGTATGAAGAGATCTCTGCATTGCATCAATAAGCAGGAATTTTCTTTTCTAATCCAGCACAGTCTCCAAGTCTCACTTCTTCTACACTAAACAATATGAACTTCAACATTATGGGAAAATTGAATGCTACTAACAGACTTCAAATCAACTGTGCATGACTCATAACTGAATCACAGCCTTTAATATCCTGTACCTTTTATCCACTAAATTGTAGCCTGGGGATAAAACCCTTTCAAATTAAAAGCATTCCCTTGTAAATCCTGGTGATGACAGATTATCCTCTGTAATGCTTTTATTTTCATAAACTGTCATTTGGGATTTTAACCAGACTTTTCTCTATGACACGTCCTCTCAGAGCTGATGGTGAACAAATGGATATTGTTTTGAAGAAAAAATAAAGGATGTATTTATTGGGTTAAACAAACAGATAGAGACAGAAAGAGAAGAGGAGAAGAAAAAATAAATTGAACATAGGCTGTGTCTATTGTGTATGTGCGATGAAGAGTAAATAACTTTGAATAAACAATATAACAATCTAATCAACAGTAAACCACTTTGGGGAGAAATGACAGAATCCAGGAGACAGAAAGAAACTAGTTTCTTCTTTTCCTGGCAAAACAACAAACCACAAGGAGAGGAAAACATGCACATTCTCAAAATTGTTTGTGGTGCTGGGAGTAGATCCCCTCCAAAATTTACTTTTTCAAATAAAAAATGACTTGCTCCCGCACACACTTTTCTCTGCTTTATTAAACAACAAACCACTAATAATGTTTGCATGTAAAATATAACTGTTGACAGCTGTACGGCAGTGTAATGCAAGTCTGACGACATAATGTGTTTCACATCATCATTGTTCAGTTGTGTTTAACACTTGACTCGAGGAAACGACCTCCTCAGACCTGTCAACACGGAGACAGACGAGGAACAAATTGTCTCTTCCTCTCTGCTCATCTGACATTCAAAGTGTGTGTGTGTGTGTGTGTGTGTGTGTGTGTGTGTGTGTGTGTGTGTGTGTGCGCACGCTTTGTCCAAAAAAAACTTGGGTGTTGACAACAGTTTTTAAATAAATCCCTGAAGGAAACTCATGGTTTGTTTCCCCTGTCTGTCTGTTGGTTTGATTTAAACACACTGCTGAATACACACTAGTAAACACTCATAAACAAACACTCATGTTAATACGCACAAACAAACCTGAGATACACAAACACACCAACACACACAGAGCATGCTCACACATAGACATACACACACTCTCTCTCACAACGACACAATGTGGTAAAGGCAATCGGATGAGGCCATAAAAATAGACAGTTTGTTTATGTGTGTTGATTCTTTTGGGTTCAGATTCAGGTCAGCTGCAGGTCACAGAGGATGGTGATTAGTTTACTCTCTGATTATTAAAGTTAAATAATGTAAATGCACACAGTTATATATTCAGCATACATCATTTAACTACAAAACTACTATACTGCTCCGTCCATGTGGCAAATTGTTAGGAAAATTCTGTTGTTTTTTTCTCGACATCAAATGTCTGTTATTTACCAATTACCCCTCCGCTCACTCCTCCCTTTCCAAGACTGTGGTATCATGAGCCGCCAAGTGCAAAACAGAGGTAACGCCGTTTGCCTCGCTCAGAGGCCATCCATACCATAATAACACTACTTTAGGAGCAACAGAAGTCAGAAGGCGGCTGGCGGTACCACGGTTTTGCACTCGGTGACTCAGTTTCACAAGCTTGTCAGAGAACTACGGTGGCCCAGTGTTTGGTTTGTCCGTTCTGGGCTACTGTAGAAACATGGTGGAGCATGGTGGACTCCGTGAAGAGGACCCGCTCTCTACTGTATGTAGATATGAAGGGCTCATTCTAAGCTAACGAAAACACAACGATTCTTAGTTTCAGGTGATAATACACTAATGAAAACATAATTATGAATATTATATTTCATTTCTGCTAATAAATCCCCCGAAAATGTTACACACTTCCCCACATCCCAACATACCGCCGCTTTGTCACGCCGCTTGACGTCACTTTAGGATTATGCAACATAACCACTATAGTCACCACACTCGCGGCACACTTTCTCGGAGCATTTACTGTTGCCGTGGATGGATTTCATTATAGATACATTTCATCATGGTTAATGGAACGGCCGTTGCGTTTCATACCGGCGCTAAGGGGGGCCTTGTGAACAAAGGCCGACGGCCGTGACAAAGCCTCGGTATTTGACGCCCTGGGAATGACTCCTACTCTTACCATCAGCCTCGTAGGAGGATGTTGCGTCTCGTGGGTCATACAGTGTCCAGTCTTATGGCTACGAGTGACTCAAACCTTTTGTTGCAGTACGGATGTTTTGACACGTTGTTTTGCCATTACTCTGAGTCACCACCGGAATCTATTGTAAGTAATCCACTGCTGCTGTCCGTCACAGAGGAAAGCCAGAAATGTGTTGAAGTATTCTTTAAAGAGAAGAATAGCTAAATGTCCATAGAGTCACATCACCGAAATGTCATCTTTGTTTCACCTTTTAACACACTGAACAGTATCTTTTCCTCTGCTACACCACAGACAATTCTCCAACTTTCACAGCTGCAGCTTCTGGAAGGGTTAACGTTTGTTCACCGTTTGTCTGGACGCCTCTAAAGCTGAACTTTCCCACAAGTACACCAACACAACATGATGATAATAATAATGACTTATCTAAAATGACCTAATGGTAAAAATCACATCTGATCCTCGAGCCGAACAGAACCTGATGTCCACCAAGTTACAAACAGATTACAACTTTAAGAGATATCCTGATGAAGTTTTACACACATGCACACAGAGGAGTAGAGGTGGATGACATTGTGGAGGGAAACGGTTCCCATGGCTATCAGCTGGACACATCTTTATTTCCTCTTCCTGTTGCACCATGGGGGCCGGGGCTCAACAATGAGTAAACAAAACAAGTGGTGCCACATCCAGGTTTTCTGCTACATATATGGACTTCCATCATTATACACATTTAAAAGTATACTACAGCTTTTCAGCTTTTTCTTATTGTTCCTGTGTTGTTTCTAATGCAGACAAACGTAAATGGAGAGATACAATATGAGCCAGATGGAAACATTTAAATACAGAGAAGAAAGAAAGACATATAAGACAAAGATAAGACAAACAGATACTGTATCACATCGACCCTCTAACCTACATCCTCCAACACAACACTCCTGAAATAGACTGTTTTTGCTCTGAAATGTCTCTTTGTATAAAGCTTGTCTAAATATGTAGATAATATAAAGTCTAAAATGGAATTCCTAAATATGGAAAATATCGTGGTCCCTAACATTTCAAGCTTCAAAAGGAAAGAAAGTTTTGTGGCAATAGATTTTTTGTAGAATCTTTGTAGGAATTTAGGTGATTAAAAAAGAGTTCAGAGAAGATGCTGCTGAAGCTGCTGATGCTCCTGTTACGTATAACACCACTGTATACACTTTTGACCTGCCTTGTAAAATCAGAGCCTCTGAATACTTCAAATGCTTTCTCTGACCTCCATCTCCCCCGAGAATAAAACCGAGCGTCTCTTGCTCCTGCTCGAGGGATTAAGTAGTTTTATTGTGTTTACAGGAGGACGAGGTGAAAATGTGGCCGGCCACTCGGGGGGGAAGCTGAAAAATCTCATTTTAACTGCCCGGCTGATTTATCAGCAGAGTGGACCTGATTCCATTACTCCCGGCAATTCTTCTTCTACCTTTTCTTGTTTAATCTCTTTTATTTAGAACTTCATGTTTTAGTATTTCCTCATCTTCCTCTGTCGTCCTCCTCACTGCTCTATATTTCTCTTCTTTAATCCTCCTTATTTAATCCTTTCATCCTTCTGTCTCTGCTCTTACTACCTGCTCAACTCCTCATTTTTCTTCCTCCCTCCATCTCCTCCACTCCTCTGAGTCTTCCTCTCCTCTTTCTCCCTCTCTCTTCTCTCTCTGTAATACTCTGATATTTGTCAGTGTCCGCCGGCTATAGGAGGTGACAGCTTTACAACTTCTCTCTGCCAACCCTCTAATCCTCACCATGATTTAATAACCGCCCTGCATCCATCCGTCCCTCCCTACTGATCCATCCTGTCATCTTATTACTTTAACATTAAGTTGAGTTAATATCGCTCTGCTTTTTTAAATCGTAATCAACTAAAGGCCTCTCCGTCCCTCTCTCCCTCTCTCTCCTTTATCGCCATCTTTTCTCTGTCAAAGTCCCTAATCTAATCAACTTAATCCTGTTTTCACTCCTTTATTAAACTACTCAACCTGACCTCGCTCTTCATCTGTCTGCCTCCATACTGTATGTCCCAACCTCATCTTTCCCTGCTGATACAAATTTATCTTTTAAAGGGACTGTGTGTAAGATTTTACACATATAAACATTTTTTAGTCGTTTTCTATTGCCAATGTGTGAACAGGTTGTAACCTAACCTAAAAAATAAGACCTTCCGCGACTTTTTGGGTTTCCTCTATCAGCCTGTAGATTGCTTTTGATGTGAAGAACATGGGCCAGTTTTTCCGGGAAAATCCAATGGATGTGATGTCATGCGCGCTAGTGAGTGCCTTTATTCTCTTCAGCTCCACTACAGACAATGAACCCTAATGACCTTTCCTTTAGTGCAACCATGAGGTTCACATTTGTGATTTTTAATCAAATGTCTCCACAACTATTGGATGGATTGCCACACTTTGATGTCCCCTTCAGGATGGACTGTAATCACTTTGGTGACTCCTTTACTTCGCCAGTACTTTGCTTTACGAATAAATATCTGCAAAACCAAGATATTCCCATGAGCCTCAGCTGTATGCGAGCAATATAAAAAAACATTCAGGTACTCATTTAAATGAGCAGGAAATGACTAATCTATCTGGCAAAACTCTTGCTTTACAAACTATTTATTAACCATTTAACAAGGTATTAAAATCAGAAGTTGCAACTTTAAAATAGCCATCCAAGTGTTACAAATCTGGTCTATCTATGTAATGTTTATAGATGTCTTCTATACAATCAGACTTCTTTTTGCAACCAGAGGAGTCGCCCCCTGCTGGCTATTAGAAAGAATGCTGTAGATTGACTAATAGACTAATCAACTAATCGTTTCAGCCTGGCAAAACTTAATTTGTTGCTTGAATATCTACAAAATATAATTCAATTTAGTTTGCATACAAGAACTGAAAATAGAGATGCTGTTAATGAAATTTAAATCTCTATGTGAACTGATATAACAGTGACACATTCAAGATGTAATTCACCAGCCGTTTGCATATCTTGTTGCATATTTGTCACATAAAACATTTCATAGCAGTAAAATATGTTGGGAATTTTCGGACCTAGTTTCTCACGAGGAGGAATACACACATTCTTGGCCCATGGACAACATGTGCAAGTACTCAGGTGGATGGAAATGATAAAAGCGAGAGCATTAAGAGACAGTAAATCTGTCTTTCTCTGACGTTGCAGGGGGGGGAAACATTTGTTCTTTCACGCAACTGTTTTGATTTACTTTGTGGAGGTGTTCTTGTTGCCAGAGTTCACGGACGTGAGGTGAAACGCCTCATAAATACGGATGTTGAACAAAAGAACATATTCTAGAAATCAATTGAATACTTCTGGTATCAGATAATCCTGCACCATCTTCTTACTCCCTTTGACGTCAGTCACGACTCTTTAACATTGTTGCTCTTCCTTTTAAAACATGAATCACTTTGTAGCCATGGTTTCTATTAAACAAGTGACGCACCGACTCATATCTTCCTAATACTTTTCAGGTTGAGATCACAGGAATACTGGGAGGGCGTCCATTTGCTTCATTTGTACTATTTTGGAAGGATTTTGTTCTATCTTATATAAAAATGTTCTTCGAGGCACCCGTTTATGTGTAAACATCACCAGAGAGATGATGCAACAAAATCCATCCAAAGCGTACCTGGAGCAGGGAATGACTTCATGTCCATGCAGGGATCAGTAAAGTCCTTCTCATGTATCTCAGGTAAAAACATTTTTCAAACAGATGGACACTTTTGGCTCTTGTGCAGAAAAAGTGTGAAACTATAGTAGTTCAGGGATGTCAATAAACCGACTGGGATCAGTATCATACAGCCAGTGCAACCTGCTTTAGTCTAAACGAATATGAATGATTTAGTTTTAGGGTCTTTTTTTCCTCTGGGCACGAAATTGTTGCAGCATTCTTGATTCAGACTCAAACACATAAAAAGCTCATTTGGATGGAATTTACTGCAGCAGGAATAGAAATATATTGTGCAGCAGTTTGTCCAGTGAGAGATGGCACCTGTAGTGGATCAGGCTGTTCTCATACGCCGTTCATAGCTATACCTACAAAAAATAATGCATTGTAATTCGTATATATATCACACAAAATCAATTCGTATGTAATCTACGTAATATTGAACCAGGAAGTATAAAGAGCGACAAACGCTGCGTAGGGAGGAGGTTGGAGTGGATGGGTGGGTCCAAAAACACAGGACTTTTGCCCAGGAGACCGCTTTTCGTACCCCCTGTGAAACCAGAAGTCAACTTTGATTTATTTGTCAAGTAACTTCCGTACTTAAGTTGCGTCACGCCCAGAGTTATTTTAACCCAAACCATCTATTCCTAAACCTAACTAATTAGTTTTGTTGCCTAAACCTATCCAAGTCACTCTTTTCCTGAGCCTAACTAAGTAGTCTAAGTTGTTTCCTGTGAAGATGGAGGTTTATTTTGAAAAGACTTTATGTATGTAATTGAGAAAGTAATTGAGAAATTGACATGTTGCACAACATTCGTAGGAAAACGCACAAAAAATGAGGAATAACTTCTCATAATACACTGCTCAAAAAAAATTGAGGGAACACTTAATCATCACAGTATAACACCAAGTCAGTTAAACTTCAGGGATATCAATCTGTCCATTTAGGAAGCACAAGTGATTGTGAATCACTTTCGGTGTGGCGGTGGGTCAGTGATGGTCTGGGGAGGCATATCCTTGGAGGGTCGCACAGACCTCCATGTCATAGCCAACGTTACCCTGACTGCTGTTAGGCACCGGGATGAAATCCTCAGAGCGATTGTCAGACCTTACACTGGTGCAGTGGGCCCTGGGTTCCTCCTGGTGCAGTGGGCCCTGGGCTCCTCCTGGTGCAGGACAATGCCCGGCCTCATGTGGCCAGAGTGTGTAGGCAGTTCCTGGATGACGAAGGCATTGATGCCATCGACTGGCCCTCACGTTCCCCTGACCTAAATCCAATTGAGCACCTATGGGACGTTATGTATCGGTGCATCCGACGCCGCCAAGTACCGCCACAGACTGTCCAGGAGCTCACTGATGCCCTGATCCAGGTCTGGGAGGAGATCCCCCAGGACCCTCATCCGCCGACTCATCAGGAGCATGCCCAGACATTGTCGGGAGTGCATACAGGCACGCGGTGGCCGTACACACTACTGAGTCACATTATGAGTTGCCGTGATGAAAGTCACGCAAGTTGGATCAGTCTGTGATTTCAATTTTTTTTGTTCTCAACAAATTATACAATGTACATCAGTAAATATTTTCAACTTGAATAATTCGTTCATCAAGATCTGATGTGTGATTTAAGTGTTCCCTTAATTTTTTTGAGCACTGTATATATGAACCATTGTATGAGGATATGTTGAATGGATACAGGCGAGCTGCTGGCGAGTATACACTTATTCAAATATATACTGTATATATCTAAGTACAGGCATACAATTTAAAGCACATTAGATACTGTTACTGTTAAATTCATCATGAGGCCTTTGCCTTTTTTGGGGACTTACACTGCATTTCATTTTCCGCAGTCATATTGAAATGAAACTCCTAAATCTCTTTTTATTTGAATGGAGTCTGGTCTAAGAGGGAGTCAAAATCAATGATAAGATTATTCTTAAGTTTTAATGCTCCAGTGTTTCATTCCAGAGTCATACGCTGGAGAATTTCTACCAAACAAGATGGGATCAACTTTTGCATTAATATGAAAATGTGGTGGCTATATGCCATGACTTGATGATTTGGTTTGGGGTTTATCCCTAAAACTTTTTAGAAAAGCCCCAGTTTTATTCCCATTGCTTCCTGAGGATACAGAAGTTGATCCTCAGGCTTACTTCATGGCTCTGAGATGTGACTTCAGAGTCCGACTTGAAGACGTCAGACTCTCCACAGGAAAGCAAAACAACATTCTTGAATCCAGGACAAGAGTGTGAGTGATGGTGAAATCTTCCAAAGTTTTTTCCTGGAAGGATTTGAACACAAGGCATTTTTGACATTTTTTTTCTTTTCAGACAGACAAACAAACTCCCCAACCCCCCAACCATGATAGATCCATTATAAATAAAGTGCTGAAATTCGTAATCAGCACTCTAATCACCACAAGGGTGGGGTCCAGGAGTAAATCAGATATTTGATTTAAGTATATGTATTAATATAGATCCATTTGATTCATAATGGTGAATCCAAACATATTTCCAGTCATCATTAAAGGCTCTGTCTGGTTTCTACTGTTGAAGCAGATGTAGGTCAACAGGGGAATTTTGGATCCTTGGATCATGAGGATTTTTTACTTGTGTCTCAGGTCTAATTTAATTCAAATTTAGTATAATTTGATTATTTCTGATGGTATAAGAGCTCCAGGGGTAACCATAAAGCTACTTCGTGATGTCTCTTTTTGTTTTATCTTTTTTCTTCTATCTTTTGTCTAGCCTTCTGAAATCTACGAATCCCAGATGCACATGCACTGATAACTACTGTACATAAGAGCAGTCAGGTGATTACTGAGGGCCAAAGTGAAACCAGAACTGATGGCATCTGTTTCAAAAGAACCGAGATCGTCTGAAAAGGTCTCCGTCTGGTTCCAGTTGGACTTTGGCTCAGTTCATTGGTGATGTAACCGCCCACAAGGTTTTGTGATATCAGGTATGTTGTTTTAGCATAAATTAAAAAGCTAAAGTAATATTAAATACTTTTGCTGGTGGTGAACTGTGAGGGAAGGGATCTGTAAAAGTGATCGATATGAAGATCATTTGGTAACCATAGTAACATTTATGTTTATCAACTTGTCATTGTTTTTTGTTGTTAATTGATTTCCAATAATAAATATAAACATACATTTGCATAAAGAAAGCATGTTTGCCCACTCCCATGTTGATAAGAGTATTAAATACTTTTAGGTACCCTTTAAGGTACATTTTGAACAGATGAAAAATGTGCAATTAATTTGCGATTATTCGCGATTAACTATGGACAATCATGCGATTATATATTTTTAATCGATTGACAGCCCTAAAATTGTTGCTTAACTTACAAAAAGTTTGAAAACAGCAAGTGTTATTGTAGATGCTCATTTATCTCCGAATATGGATCTCACTTTTTCAGAAAGGCAGATGAAAGAACCCTCAATGAAGAGTAACAGAAGCTGGTGGAACAGAGGCTCGCCCAGATACGATGTTAAGACTTAATATCAGTGCCCTGAACCTGGTTCAGTTCTTGACCCAACATCAACCTTTCACTCTGCTACAGTCCAGTGAGCTACAAAAACACTGTTCAGCTTCACAAACATGGATAGAAAGGTATCACTGGCTTCATTTTCAGATGAAAGACTTTGCGGTCAAGCGAGAGCCGCACCCGAGGCAAGTGCATGTCTTATTTTTCCAGAGGGATGACTAGAGCCGAGAGTCAAGACAAACAAACAGCGTTATGGGAACTGAGCTGCACTGTACAGGGGATTCTGGGAAGAGGAAACTATCTCCCTAACACCGCTTCTCCCTCTATCTGTCCAAGGCCTCGAGGAAATATCCGCTCACTCTGGGGGTTTCTGGGAAGAGGAAAAAAGGCTGATGTCATCCACTTCCAGATGGCAGCGCAAGGAAAGAGAAGAATAGGAAATGGGCCTCTTGATTCTTACACAACTCCCATAGCCTTTAAGTTAGTCACATATTACATAGCTTCCTTCAACCACAGAGAAAAGACTTGTAAAACACAGCTGCAGCCTGTTATTTATCTTTCAGATAGACCTCAGTTTGATCAGTTTGCTTGACACGATATTTGAGGCACTCGATACAAACAAGGTCACTTTTATATTTCTAGATGTAAAAATGTCCAGGCATTTAAAATATATCATCCAGTGGTCATAGATCTATTAAGACATTTAACAGTGAGTTTTATCAGCATGTCCTGGTTTAAATGAATACAAGATGGTCACTATCTATCTAGAACTATATCAAAGTCC